>JAOPSE010000095.1:4660240-5225339 GCA_029449295.1 Zea luxurians | reverse complement strand
CAGATCTCCGGCGAACAAGAGCAACGGCGGGCAGACGAGCAGCAAAACGGCGGGCGGCTAGGGTTTTCACGGAGCGTGGAAAGCGAAGTTCAAAAAGCGCCGCCCCCGCCCCCTTTTATAGGCAGGGCCGCAGCTCTTCGGGAAACCCGTAATCCAACAGTACGCCGTCCATCAACGGTCACATCAAAAACCCCCGCGGAACCACTTCGAGCGAGGGCAGCGTCCTGCGCCATCTAGCGACGTCTTCGGCACCAGGTGACTTTGTCGAACTGGTCCCTCGGAGGGCAAATGTTGGGGCGAAGGCAAAGGCGCCACCCCTCGCTCGAAGTCTTCGCTGATAACCGCTGGTCAGACAGAGACAGAACAGGCAGGGACACCCTTCGCTTGGTCGGCACCAGACGAAGACCGGCGACGAAAGTCATCCCACAGTGCGGCCTCGTCCAGCTCAGAGGCCACGTGCGTCCCGGCCCATTGTAACGGGCCCTGCGTGGCCGCCGCCGGTTACGGGCCTAACCTGTAAAGGCATCCCTGTAATTACAGTCTGTAACCCCGCTTTTATGGGAATATTCTAGGGATAACCTAGGTAGCTGAGGGCACATGCGTCCTTAGCACAAGGCGCTGGTCGCTCAGGGTACCTATAAATACCCCTGTACAGTGCCCGTGGGAGGCCAGATTAACAGAGCTATTGCCTCCTAGCGCGTAACCCTGTTGTCACCTCTGTTCACCCTTGTTGGCCTCCTTGCGATTGAGAGCAAGTTCCAACAATCATCTCTAGACACTCGGCAAAGTATATTTTTATTTTTTTTATTTTGTCTCTCAAAATTTTTGTGGTATGTTCCTACACTATGTAGACCTACATGTATCATTTGTGGACAATTTTAACAGAGTTTTCAATCGTTAGTAGATTTAGTTCGTTTATTTAAATTTCTTCGGAAAATTTAGATTTGAACTGCAGGTCACTCGAAACTTGGAAAACCGTACATGCAAAAATGATATTCATGTTACTTAGCATAAGTTACGACCGATTCCAGGAGCAGACCGGAAACTTCGAGCAACATGCTCACTAAACATGGCCGTGAACTTGCCATACAGCTGTTTAAAAATTTTATAAAACACAAACAAAGTCAGAAAATCATGAAACTTGTCCACGTGTCATGATATCATATGTACAGGCTGTGATAAAAATTTTAGAATGTTTGGACAAAGTTATGAGACACTATGTGTACAAACCTAGAAGATTCACATTGAAACTCTATGACCATGTCACTCGGCAAAGAAAGAAACCTGGGAAACCGGTAAAGCCATCTTTGCCGAGTGCTAACCATGGCACTCGGCAAAGAAGGAAACCTGGGAACCGGCAAAGCCATCTTTGCCGAGTGTTGTTGCCAAGGTCACTCGGCAAAGGGACTAGCAAAGGGACCCACTGGAGGACTCTTTGCCGAGTGCCGGTCCACTAGACAATCGACAAAGAGTCCTCCTTTGCCGAGTGCCTACGAGAGCTCTCGGCACAGGGACTGGCGGTGGGGCCCACTGGACCCATCTTTGCCGAGGGCCACGATAGCAGGCACTCGGCAAAATTGGCCTCTTTGCCGAGTACCAAAGAAGACACTCGGCAAAGGATCCGTCACTTTCACTTGGCGCCGTGACGGTGACTTTTCTTTGCCGAGTGTCAAATGACACTCGGCAAATTCTTTGCCGAGTGCCCGACAAAAAGTACTCGGCAAAGAGACCTCTGCCGATGTACAGTTCGCCGAGCGTTCTTTGCCCGAGTGTTACACTCGGCAAAGCCTTTGCCGAGTGTAAAATAGCCTTTGCCGAGTGTCTGAGACACACGGCAAAGGAGCTCATTCCGGTAGTGATTACCCTTTGTCCCAAACAAGCTCTAAGTGTGGGGGTGGTTTTATCTGTTTTAGCCGATGAAATGCGACCTTATTTCATTTCGTGTACAGATCTAGTTTTATGTACAGATATAGATAGAAATATATGCGACATTATTTCATTTCGTGTATAGACTAACTGGACACAATAGGACGTACGAAGTAGCTGCACAAGCTTACCCAGCGACATGTATCCACATTGTAAATCATACATGTGCAACGACGGCGAAGTGCCCTCCGTGTCTAAAAATTTGTGTACCTATCTACAGTGCAAAAAATGTTTTTTTACCATATCGGCGAACTACTGTACATTGCACATATATGATCACTAAAATATCATTTTGCATCGTTTTATATTGTATATTGTATTGTTTATATAGTATAGTTTGAATATGGATATGAGTATAAGCTGCTGGACATGATCTTACCTAACCATAATGTAGGATTGTATTAAAATAACTAACCACACAATTGATGTTACCAGGCTACCAGCGACAGTTAGACACCTAGGAACAGATGTGATACGAGGTTAAAGAAAACAACACTCCAGTACCATCATTGTTTGGGTAGGATTAGTTTGGGCGGCAAACAAATACCGTCTAATACGATAATTTGGATTAGACACTGGCCTTCTCCTATCGACCCATACATTTTGTGTTTCACGAGGTGATATTTAATCTTTAATCTAGCTCTATTTTTTGGGTTTGGTGGTATTGAAAAAACCAAATACATGAAAAAAATTCACTGCTAAAGGAGTCTTCTCTTCATTATGGGATACAAATCCATATCAGTTCTAGATTCATAACCGGTTCTATGTAAAACAGTGGCGGAGCCAGGAATAAAACATAATGGGGACGAAACGTTACTATTCATCTGATTTTCTAGTTTCTGCTAGTCGGTGACAAAGGTCAACAATGATTGTCAAATTTTAGAAAATAGAATTTATAGGCATATGAAGTGTATAATATTATAACCGAAGCCTCAGGATGCTTCTTTCTTGGTCTGAAAAATCAGCAGGGTAGAACTTTATAGCTAGAGAGCATACACCATCAATTTTTAATGAACTGAATGAATCTTTAGGATCTAAAGAAGTACATAATGTTAGAAACTATGTGGCTAGTTCACTGAGCCTGTAATTCAGCCCTTGTGCCTTTTGATCAATGAAAATATAATATCTAAAGTCTAAAGTGATGCTCGACCATAATCTCCACAAGATCTAATGTATTATGCATATAAGTCAGCCATATTTGAACCTAGTTTTTATAGCGATGCGAACGCTCTTGTAGCGACACGTGGTACTGGTGGTTGGCGCCGCTGGCGTCGTCTGCTTCTTCGTGTGATTGCCTTCTCTAAACTCTAGTTGTGGTGGAGGTCAAGTGCCCAAGTCAAGTGGCCAGCGGCAACTGGCAGTCGCCCAACTAGACGACAAGACGTGGAGGGATGAGGTTCAGAGATTAGCCGTCTGCCAACGAATTAGGCTTGACATCTTAGGCTCTCAACTTTTGGTCGATCGCTACATATGTAATTCATCAATTGGCCATCCAGTTAATATTTTATCTTAAACTGTTTGTCTCGTTCGGACTTTGGGTGGCATAGTATAACAGTTATAGATCATATATTAATAATCATTATACTAAACCTTTTTAATTAGGCTACATAAAGTTTATATATATAGTCATAGGTTTGGGAGGGGCCATGGCCCCTGCCGGCCCTTGTCTCCACCACTATATGTAAATACTTGTAAAACTCTCAAACTTCAATACTAGTTGCATAGCCAAATGTCGATGGCACCATTCAACACCATAGTGGCATGGCAGTTCCCCTTTTCCACGGAAGGTGGCCACCAACCTGTAGGTTCATTATTGTTGAAAGCCGCCTAGAGGGGGGTGAATAGGAAAATCTGAAATTTACAAACTTAAAGCACAACTACAAGTCGGGGTTAGTGTTAGAAATATAACCGAGTCCGAAAGAGAGGGCGAAAAACAAATCACAAGCAAATAAGGCAGATGGCACGGTGATTTGTTTTACCGAGGTTTGGTTCTTGCAAACCTACTCCCTGTTGAGGTGGTCACAAAGACCGGGTTTCTTTCAACCATTTCCCTCTCTCAAACGGTCACTTAGACCGAGTGAGCTTTTCTCTTCAATCAATCGGATCATTTAGTCTCCACAAGGACCACCACACAATTGGTGTCTCTTGCTTTGATTACAAAGAACTTGGGAACAAGAAATAGGGAAGAAGAAAAGTGATCCAAGCGCAAGAGCTCAAAAGAACACGGCAAAACTCTCTCTTCTAGTCACTAATTGCTTTGAGTGGAATTGGGACTTGGAGAGATTTTGATTCAATCTATTTGTGTCTTGTATTGAATGCACTAGCTCTTGTATTGAATGTGTTGGCTAAAAACTTGGATGCCTTAAAGTGTGGTGGTTGGGGGGTATTTATAGCCCCAACCACCAAAATGGTCGTTGGTGAAGGCTGCTGTCGATGGGCGCACCGGACAGTCCGGTGCACCACCAGATACTGTCTGGTGCGCCATCCACGTCATCCAACCGTTAGGGTTTGACCGTTGGAGCTCTGACAAGTGGGGCCACCAGACAGTCCAGTACGTGGTGCACCGGACAGTCACTGTTCACTGGCCGATGCGCCTTCTGGCGCATGCTCTGACTCTGCGCGCGCTGTCCGCGCACTGTTCACTTTTGCAGACGATCGTTGGTGCTGTTAGCCGTTGCTCCGCATGGCACACCGGACAGTCAGGTGAATATAGTAGAGTGGCTTCCCAAATTCCCGAAGTTGAGCAGTTCAGAGTGGATTTCCCTGGTGCACCGGACACTGTCCAGTGGCACACCGGACAGTCCGGTGCGCCAGACCAAGGTAGCCTTCGGTTGGTTTTGCTCCTTTTCATTTGAACCCTTTCTTGGACTTTTCATTGGTTTGCGTTGAACCTTTGGCACCTGTAGAACTTATAATCTAGAGCAAACTAGTTAGTCCAATTATTTGTGTTGGGCAATTCAACCACCAAAATTATTTAGGAAAAGGTTTGACCCTATTTCCCTTTCAATCTCCCCCTTTTTGGTGATTGATGCCAACACAAACCAAAGTAAATACATAAGTGCAGAATTGAACTAGTTTGCATAAGGTAGTGCAAAGATTGCTTGGAATTAAACCAATTTATATTTTCATAAGATATGCATGGATTGCTTTCTTCATTTTAACATTTTGGACCACGCTTGCACCACTTGTTTTGTTTTTGCAAATGTTTTGGAAATTCTTTTTCAAAGTCTTTTTGCAAATAGTCGAAGGTATTGAATAAGATTTCGAGAAGCTTTTTGAAGATTTGAAATTTTCTCCCCCTGTTTTAAATGCTTTTCCTTTGACTAAACAAAACTCCCCCTTAATGAAATTCTCCTCTTAGTGTTCAAGACTACATTTACACATTTTTGAAATTGGCGGTGGTGCGGTCCTTTTGCTTTGGGCTAATACTTTCTCCCCCTTTAGCATAAATCACCAAAAACAGATACTTTGTGAGTGAAATATAAGCCGTTAATTACTTTCTCTCCCCCTTTGGTAAACAATATATGAGTGAAGGATTATACCAAATTGGAGAGTGGTGCGGAGTGACGGCGAAGGGTAAATACGATGGAGTGGAGTGAAAGCCTTGTCTTCCCTTTCAATCTATGACTTAGTATGAAATACACTTGAAAAAACCACTTTAGTCATAGCACATGAAAAGGATATGATCAAAGGTACATAAATGAGCTATGTGTGCAAAGTATTAATCAAAATTCCTAGAATCAAGAATGTTTAGCTCATGCCTAAGTTTGGTAAAAGTTTTCAAAATCTAATGGCTTGGTAAAGATATCAGCTAATTGTTCTTTGGTGCTAACATAAGCAATTTCGATATCCCCCTTTGTTGGTGATCCCTCAAAAAGTGATACCGAATGGCTATGTGCTTAGTGCGGTTGTGCTCAACGGGATTATCTGCCATGCGGATTGCACTCTCATTATCACATAGGAGAGGGACTTTGGTTAGTTTGTAACCATAGTCCCTAAGGGTTTGCCTCATTCAAAGCAATCGCGCGCAACAATGGCCTGCGGCAATGTACTCAGCTTCGACGGTAGAAAGAGCTACAGAATTTGTTTCTTAGAAGCCCAAGACACCAGGGATCTTCCCAAGAACTGACAAGTCCCTAATGTGCTCTTCCTATCAATTTTACACCCTGCCCAATCAGCATTTGAATAACCTATTAAATCAAAAGTGGATCCCCTGGGATACCAAAGACTAAACTTGGGCGATAAACTAAATATCTCAAGATTTGATTCACGGCCCTAAGGTGAACTTCCTTAGGATCGGCTTGGAATCTTGCACACATGCATACGGAAAGCATAATATCCGGTCGAGATGCACATAAATAGAGTACAGATCCTATCATCGACCGGTATAACCTTTTGATCTAAGGATTTACCTCCCATGTCGAGGTCGAGATGCCCATTGGTTCCCACGGGTGTCTTGATGGGCTTGGCATCCTTCATCCCAAACTTGGTAAGAATGTCTTGAATGTACTTGGTTTGATTGACGAAGGTGCCCTCTTGGAGTTGCTTCACTTGAAATCCTAAGAAATACTTCAACTCCCCCATCATAAACATCTCAAATTTTTGAATCATGATCCTACTAAACTCTTCACATGTAGATTTATTAGTAGACCCAAATATGATATCATCAACATAAATTTGGCATACAAACAAATCATTTGCAATTGTTTTAGTAAAGAGAGTAGGATCGACTTTTCCGACTTTGAAGCCATTAGTGATAAGAAAATCTCTTAGGCATTCATACCATGCTCTTGGGGCTTGCTTGAGCCCATAAAGTGCCTTAGAGAGTTTGTAGACATGATTAGTGTACTCACTATCTTCAAAGCCGAGAGGTTGCTCAACATAGACCTCTTCCTTGATTAGTCCATTGAGGAAGGCATTTTTCACGTCCATTTGGTAAAGCTTAAAGCCATGGTAAGTAGCATAGGCAAGTAATATGCGAATTGACTCAAGCCTAGCTACGGGTGCATAGGTTTCACCGAAATCCAAACCTTCGACTTGTGAATATCCCTTGGCCACAAGTCAGGCTTTGTTCCTTATCATCACACCATGCTCATCTTGCTTGTTACGGAAGACCCACTTGGTTCCTACAACATTTTGGTTAGGACGTGGAACAAGATGCCATACCTCATTCCTCGTGAAGTTGTTGAGTTCTTCTTGCATTGCCAACACCCAATCCGAATCTCTTAATGCATCTTCCACCCTATATGGCTCAATGGAAGACACAAAAAATTAATGTTCACAAAAATGAGCAACACGAGATCGATTGGTTACCCCTTATGAATATCGCCTAGAATGGAGTTCACGGGGTGATCTCTTTGTATCACTTGGTGGACTCTTGGGTGAGGCGGTCTTGGATCATCATCTTCCTTGTTTTGATCATTGGCATCTCCCCCTTGATCATTGTCCTCCTCTTGAGGTGGCTCATCTTCTTGATCTTCATTTTCATCCTCTTGAGCTTAATCCTCATCTTGGGTTGGTGGAGATGCATGAATTGAAGATGATGGTTGATCTTGTGCATGTGGAGGCTCCTCGGTTTCTTTAGGACACACATCCCCGATGGACATGTTCCTTAGCGCGACGCACGGGGCCTTTTCATCATCTAGCTCATCAAGATCAACTTGCTCTACTTGAGAGCCGTTAGTCTCATCAAACACAATGTCACAAGAAACTTCAACTAGTCAAGTGGACTTGTTAAAGACTATATATGCCCTTGTGTTTGAATCATAACCAAGTAAAAATCCTTCTACAGCCTTAGGAGTAAATTTAGATTTTCTACCTCTTTTAACAAGAATAAAGCATTTGCTACCAAAGACTCTAAAATATGAAACATTGGGCTTTTTACCGGTTAGGAGTTCATATGATGTCTTCTTGAGGATTTGGTGAAGGTAGAGACGGTTGATGGCGTAGCAAGCGGTGTTGATTGCTTCCCCCCAAAATCGGTCCGAAGTCTTGTACTCATCAAGCATGGTCCTCACCATGTCAAGTAGAGTTCTATTCTTCCTCTCCACTACACCATTTTGTTGTGGCGTGTAGGGAGAAGAGAACTCATGCTTGATGCCCTCGTCCTCAAGAAAGCCTTCAATTTGAGAGTTCTTGAACTCCATCCCATTGTCGCTTCTTATCTTTTTGATTCTCAATCCGAACTCATTTTGAGCCCGTCTCAAGAATCCCTTTAAGGTCTCTTGGGTTTGTGATTTTTCCTGCAAAAAGAACACCCAAGTGAAGCGAGAATAATCATCCACAATAACTAGACAGTACTTACTCCCGCCGATGCTCATGTAAGCTATCGGGACGAATAGATCCATGTGGAGTAGCTCAAGCGGCCTGTCAGTCGTCATGATGTTCTTGTGTGGATGGTGAACACCAACTTGCTTTCCTGCTTTACATGCGCTACAAATCCTGTCTTTCTCAAAATGAACATTTGTTAGTCCCAAAATGTGCTCTCCCTTTAGAAGCTTATGAAGATTCTTCATCCCAACATGGGCTAGTCGGCGATGCCAGAGCCAACCCATGTTAGTCTTAGCAATTAAGCAAGTGTCGAGTTCAGCTCTATTAAAATCAATTAAGTATAGCTGACCCTCTAACACTCCCTTAAATGCTACTGAATCATCACTTCTTCTAAAGACAGTAACACCTATATCCGTAAAAAGACAATTGTAGCCCATTTTGCATAATTGAGAAACTGAAAGCAAATTGTAATCTAAAGAATCTACAAGAAAAACATTGGAAATAGAATGGTCAGGAGATATAGCAATTTTACCAAGTCCTTTGACCAAACCTTGATTTCCATCCCCGAATGTGATAGCTCTTTGGGGATCATGGTTTTTCTCATACGAGGAGAACATCCTTTTCTCCCCAGTCATGTGGTTTGTGCATCCGCTATCAATGATCCAACTTGAGCCCCCGGATGCATAAACCTACAAAACAAGTTTAAGCCTTGTTCTTAGGTACCCAAACGGTCTTGGGTCCTTTTACATTTTATAAGCACCTTGGGTACCCAAACACAAGTCTTTGAGCCCTTGTGTTTGGCCTCAACATATTTGACAACTACTTTGCCTGATTTGTTAGTTAAAACATATAAAGCATCAAAAGTCTTAAATGAAATGTTTTGATCATTTTATGCAATAGGAGATTTCTTTTTAGGCAATTTAACATGAGTGGATTGCCTAGAATTAGATGCCTCACTTTATACATAAAAGCATGATGAGAGCCAGAGTGTGACTTCCTAGAATGAATTCTCCTAATTTTGTGCTCGGGATAACCAGCAGGATGTAAAATATAACCCTCGTTACCTGAGCCATGGGAGCTTTGCCCTTAACAAAGTAAGACAATTTCTTAGGGGCATTAAGCTTGACATTGTCTCCCTTTTGGAAGCCAATGCCATCCTTAATGCCAGGGCGTCTCCCACTATAGAGCATGCTTCTAGCAAATTTAAATTTTTCATTTTCTAAGTCATGCTCATTTATTTTGGCACTAAGTTGAGCTATGTGATCATTTTGTTGTTTAATTAAGGCTAGGTGATCATGAATAGCATCAACATTAATGTCTCTACATCTAGTACAAATAGTAACATGCTCAATGGTAGATGTAGAGGGTTTGCAAACATTTAACTCATCAATCTTAGCATGTAACATGACATTTTCATTTCTAAGATTGGAAACAATATCATTACAAACATTTAAATTTTTAGCCTTAGTAATCAATTTATCATTTTCTATCTTAAGGCTAGCAATTGATTCATTCAACTTGTCAATATTAGCAATCAAATTATCATTATCATTTCTAAGACTAATAATTGAATCATCACAAACATCTAACTTCTCAACCTTAGCAATTAATTTAACATTCTCATTTCTAAGGTTGGAGATTGTGTAATGGCAAACGCTAAGCTCACTAGTCAATTTTTCACATTTTTCTATCTCCTAAGCATAAGCATTTTTAACTTTAACATGCTTCTTGTTTTCCTTAATAAGAAAGTCCTCTTGGCTATCCAAGAGTTCATCCTTCTCATGAATAGCACTAATCAATTCATTTAATTTCTCCTTTTGTTGCATGTTAAGGTTGGCAAAAAGGGCAAGCAAATTATCTTCATCATCATTAGAGTTTTCCTCATCACTAGATGTTGCATATTTAGTGGAGGTTCTAGATTTTACCTTCTTTTTGCCGTCCTTTGCCATGAGGCACTTGTGGCCGACGTTGGGGAAGAGGAGACCCTTGTTGATGGCGATGTTTGTGGCGTCCTCGTCGGAGGAGGAGTCGGTGGAGCTCTCATCGGAGTCCCACTCCCGGCAAACATGGGCATCACCGCCCTTCTTCTTGTAGTATCTCTTCTTCTCCTTCTTCTTTACCTTCTTGTCATCGCCCCTGTCACTATCACTTGATAATGGACATTTAGCAATAAAGTGACCGGGCTTACCACACTTGTAGCAAACTTTCTTAGAACGGGGCTTGTAGTCTCTCCCCTTCCTTTGCTTGAGGATTTGGCGAAAGCTTTTGATGATTAAAGCCATCTCCTCATTGTCGAGTTTGGAGGCGTCGATGGGGAGCCTACTTGACGTAGACTCTTCTTTCTTCTCCTCCGTCGCTTTGAATGCGATGGGTTGCACCTCGGGTGTGGAGGTAGTGCCTCGCTCGATGATTTGTTTGGAGCCTTTGATCATTAATTAAAAGCTCACAAACTTTCCTATCACTTCCTCGGGAGACATTAGTTTATATCTAGGATCACCACGAATTAATTGAACTTGAGTAGGGTTAAGAAAAACGAGTGATCTAAGAATAACCTTGACCATTTCATGGTCATCCCATTTGGTGCTCCCGAGGTTGCGCACTTGGTTCACCAAGGTCTTTAGCCGGTTGTACATGGCTTGTGGCTCCTCTCCTTGATTGAGCATAAATCGACCGAGCTCCCCCTTGATCGTTTCCCGCTTGGTGATCTTGGTCACCTCATCTCCTTCGTGCGCGGTTTTGAGCACATCCCAAATTTCTTTGGCACTCTTCAACCCTTGCACCTTATTATACTCCTCTCGACTTAGAGAGGAGAGGAGTATAGTAGTGGCTTGGGAGTTGAAGTGTCGGATTTGGGCTACCTCGTCCGAGTCATAGCCTTCATCCCCCATGGATGGTTCCTGCGCTCCAAATTCAACAATGTCCCAAATGCTAGCGTGGAGTGAGGTTAGGTGGTGTCTCATTTTATCACCCCACATACAATAATCTTCACCATCAAAAACCGGTGGTTTGCCTAGTGGGACAGAAAGTAAAGGAGTGCGTTTGGAAATGCGAGGATAGCGTAAGGGGATCTTACTAAACTTCTTGCGCTCATGGCACTTAGAAGTGACGGAAAGTGTGTCGGAGCTGGAGGTGGAAGGCGACGAAGAATCGGTCTCATAGTAGACCACTTTCTTCATTTTCTTCTTCTTGTCGCCGCTCCGGTGCAACTTGACGCGGGGAGGTGATTCCTCCCTCTTCTTGTTGCCGGACTCTCCTGATGGAGCTTTCCCGTTGCTTGTGGCAGGCTTCTCGCCGGTCACCATCTCCTTCTTGGCGTGAGCTCCCGACATCACTTCGAGCGCTTAGGCTCTAATGAAGTACCGGGCTCTGATACCAATTAAAAGCCACCTAGAGTGGGGTGAATAGGCAAATCTGAAATTTACAATCTTAAAGCACAACTACAATCCAGGGTTAGTGTTAGAAATATAACCGAGTCTGAAAGAGAGAGCAAAAAACAAATCACAAGCAAATAAGGCGGATGGCATGGTGTTTTGTTTTACCGAGGTTCGGTTCTTGCAAACCTACTCCCCGTTGAGGTGATCACAAAGACCGGGTCTCTTTCAACCCTTTCCCTCTCTCAAATGGTCACTTAGACCGAGTGAGCTTTTCTCTTCAATCAATTGGGACACTTAGTCCCCACAAGGACCACCACACAATTGGTGTCTCTTGCTTTGATTACAAAGAACTTGGGAACAAGAAATGGGGAAGAAGAAAAGCGATCCAAGCGTAAGAGCTCAAAAGAACACGACAAAACTCTCTCTTCTAGTCACTAATTGCTTTGAGTGGAATTGGGACTTGGAGAGATTTTGATTCAATCTATTTGTGTCTTGTATTGAATGCACTAGCTGTTGTATTGAATGTGTTGGCAGAAAACTTGGATGCCTTAAAGTGTGGTGGTTGGGGGGTATTTATAGCCCCTACCACCAAAATGGTCGTTGGTGAAGGCTGCTGTCGATGGGCGCACCGGACAGTCCGGTGCACCTCCATACACTATCCGGTGCGCCAGCCACGTCATCCAACCGTTAGGGGTTCGACCGTTGGAGCTCTGACAAGTGGGGCCACCGGATAGTCCGGTGGTGCACCAGACAGTCACTGTTCACTGTCCGGTGCGCCTTCTGGCGCATGCTCTGACTCTACGCGTGTTGTTCACGCACTGTTCACTTTTGCAGACGACCGTTGGCGCTATTAGCCGTTGCTCTGCATGGCACACCGAACAGTCTGATGCTACACCGGACAGTCCGGTGAATTACAGCGGAGTGGCTTCCCAAATTCCTGAAGCTGAGCAGTTCAGAGTGAATTTCTCTGGTGCACCGAACACTGTCCGGTGGCACACCGGACAGTTCGGTGCGCCAGACCAGGGTAGCCTTCGGTTGGTTTTGCTCCTTTTCATTTGAACCCTTTCTTAGACTTTTTATTGGTTTGTGTTGAACCTTTGGCACCCATAGAACTTATAATCTAGAGCAAACTAGTTAGTCCAATTATTTGTATTGGGCAATTTAACCGCCAAAATAATTTAGGAAAAGGTTTGACCCTATTTCCCTTTCAATTGTCACTGAAGAATCAACTCTAAATAGGTTCCCCCACACCACTAGATTCTGTTATAAAATGGTGCATGAAAAATGTTGTTGGTCTGCTACCTTATAGGAAGCTCTTCTCAAAATATCACCCACATTGTCTTCCTTCTAATGAGCAACACATGCTATCGTGGCCACATCGACTCCATGCTTGCTAAGATTTTCATGTCGATCAGTTCCTTCCCCAAATTGGAGAAACACCTCAAAGCTTAATAACTCGCTCTGATTAGCTCGTTGTGGCTCGGTTTGACTTGGTTCATTAGTATTTTGTAACTAGTTGAGTCAGTATCTTAGCTCGGTTCGCTAACAAGGTAGCTTGAGCCTTCACGCAAGCTGGCTCACGAGATAAGCAAGCCAATCCATCATTCTTAGAGGTTATATAGCCTATGATCACAACTATTGGTCCACTATCCAATCGACTCAAACCCTAATAGCCATAGAGCCCAAAAAGAACAAAGAGTCAAAGAAACCCTAAGACTTTATTCTCCACATCTTTATCAACGCTGCAATAGATCAACTCCTAGTTGTACTATGAGTGTGATCATTTGTTCATGAGACTAAGACTGAATGTGTGATGCATTTGATTTGTAAGATCACAAGCTGGCATTACTACCTCAAGGTGTGTGGACATGTAGATGGATGTGGTTTCCTTTTGCTTGAATAGTTGCATTTGCATACAACTTGGTTATTGGTCACTTGCTGCCTTGCTGGTTGTGGCCACCTGCAATGCAACACATTTGATGTTAGATGATGGATTGATTTACATGATTACATTCTACTTCCAATATATTAATATTTGTATAGATGATTCATATTTGGTAATTTGGATGATGTATTGATTATTTGATCTACAATGCTTATAATAGATATATTATTATTTATTAACAAATTAATTTGCAGCTAATATTAGTGTTGTAGTATTAATCTACAAATATCGTTGTTTTTGTTATGATGGCTCGCGAGTCAATCAGCTGGCTTGAGCCATGTTATGATCCGCGTCGAACTGTACTTCTAGCTCGTTAGTATAATGAGTCGAGCCACAAACTAGCTAAGCTTTCTCTATATTAATGTTGGGACTAAAAATAGTGTACCTAAACCCTTGGGAGCAATGTGAAATGTGTCAAGCAGGAGACATGACAAAATGGCTAGCCTGGATCATGACAAAATGGCTACCCTGGCAAAGTCCTCTACTTTGTTGGATCCTGCACTATAATACTAACATGGTTATTATAGTCTTGGCTTGAGGCTACTCCCATGCAGGACTGATCGATGTCAGATTCGACCTCCGTCACAACAAATCAATCATCCCTAGTTCCGGATCTGATGGGTTATGGAGTCCATCAGGTGGATCTGGTGGGGCTCTATCTTCTGTGGATCGGTTTGCTTGGTTGAATATATACCTTGCAGGGCGAGCGTCATGGGACAAGGAAAAGACTTGCGCGCGTTGAATCTAAAGAATTTGTCGTGCCACGTGGTGACAACAACACAAGCTTATGTTCCTAAGGTGGACTCCAATGGTGCCTCTCGGCACCTCCCCCTGACAGAATGGAGGGCGCGGACCCCCCCCCCCCCCCCCCAGTCGTTCTAACGACGCCCCCTCGCCTGCCCTCTTGCGGGGTGAGAGAAGATTTTCCCCTGTAGAGAGGGGGCTCCCCCAGTCCCCCTCTCCACTAATCTACGATAATAATTGTAAAATTAATCATTTTCGAGTTTATTAATTAGTCGATAACAATGTGTATTACGGTACTACAAATATGTTAGTATTTTTTAAAACTCTAATAACGGATGTAAAAAGATCAAATAGCTCAGTTAAAAGATAAAGGAGGAGCTGAATAGGGGGAATGATTGGAAGGGAGATGAAATAAGGGAAGAATAGTTGAGGGAGTATTTAAATATGAATAGAAAGTATGAATAGAGGGATTTAAGAGGGAGAATGATTAGAGACAGCCTAATAGCGACATGTATATATCCACGTTGTAAATCATATGCGATTGGAAGTGTCTCCGTCTAGTATTTGTGTAGTCTACCTAACCTCAATGATTGTATTAAACTAACTAGCTAAGAAACAACCGATGTTACCATCCACAACTAGGCTGGCAGCTGGAACTTACTTAACTATGCGAGCAATCATCACCTATGACGACACAAATAAAGAAAACAACACTTCGGAATTTTTGTAGTATAGGCTATGGCAGTAGCCATAGTAGTAGCATCATTGTTTAGCTGTCATTAATTGGTTTGGACGGCAAATAAATTCTCTTAATATATACCTACTTTTGGATTACATATATAGTAGCCTTATCCTAAATATATCCATATGTTCCACGAGGTCATATTTAACCCTTAATTTAGTGTTGTTTTTTAGGGTTTGGTGGTACCGAAAAACCCAAATATGCATGAAAAAAAATCACTGCCAGAGAGAGAAGGGGTCTTCAAATATACACTACAAGAAATAGGGCAATTTTTTATGGCAAACTAACTTCTAACGGCTTATCTAGCAGCCATCATATATACATAAATGTCTGACAACCGTCAGAAAACATAAATCTTATTAGAGTGAGTTTTGTTTTTCATTTTTCACGTATAAGTTGAATTTGAAGTTTATATTTTCTGATTGACGATGTCAAAAATTATGTTATAAAATATGTTAGAAATGTTTCATAATTATTTCATATTTAGTTTTGTACCTTTAAAGTTATTACCTTATTTATTCCTAACCTATCAAAATAATTATAAAAAGCATGATATATTTTTAAGCTAAATTATATCATTAGATACTAAACAACAAAATTTGAACTAAAAACTTAGTTTGTACATAAAAATAAAAATACAAATTTTATTAATGGGTAAATTGAACCAACTCAAATGAGTGGAGGGGTAAAATGCATTAAAATACTATAGGGGGTTATGTGAACATTGTTTATAGGTGAGGGGTAATTTGGACTTTTTCTTGTTTACAATGAATAAATTGGACCTAAATATAAGAAAATAAGAGACAAATCAAAGTTTCACAATGAAATCTATTGAGAAATCAACGGATTTTAATCAAAAAAACATGGTCTCTCGCCCATGTGAAATCGCTGGGGCCAGCACGGGTTAAAACAATACGCTTAAATTTCAACTTGAGATATACCCAAATAGTCACTCAGAAAAACATCTATTTTTTCGTTTTTTTCTGATTTTTATATTTGAAACAAAATTCATTGAAATTTGAACGAATTTTGCTAGGTAGGAGAACAATTTTTTTAAAAAAAATCGCCAAATTTGGGTTCAACGTCTTGTATTCTCCTAGTATAGTTCTTGCCATATCAATGGGCATCTTGTTCTTCCTCTCCACTATACTATTTTGTTGTAGAGTGTAGGGAACAGAGAACTCATGCTTGATGTCTTCCCGCTCAAGGTATTCTTCCACTTGTAGGTTCCTAAACTCAGAACCATTGTCACTCCTAATCTTCTTCACCTTTAGTTAGAACTCATTTTGAGTCTTCCATAGGAAACACTTGAGGGTTCCTTTGGTTTCAGATCTACCTTGCAAAAAGAATACCCAAGTGAAGCGGGAATAGTCATCAACAATAACGAGACCATACTTACTTCCCCCGATGCTAAAGTAAGCAACAAGCCTGAATAGATCCATATGTAGAAACTCTAATGGTCTTGAGGTCATCATTTTGAGCAAGTGTTTCATTCTTTTTAATTTCTAGAGCAAGAGATTTTTCTACTTCTACCACCTTATCATGTTCCTCATGTAGCAAATCCTCTTACTTTTCTAGTAATCTATCTTTTTCATTCAAGGCATCAATCAATTCATTAATTTTATCTACTTTAGACCTGTCTAAGCCATTAAAAAAGATTGTTATAATCAACATCATCATCAAAATCCTTATCACTAGAAGAAGTGTACTTGGGTGTATCACGAGTACATACTGTGGGGGACAGATATCCCCCGGGTCCACTAGAAGGCTAGAAGGCCTCGCGAAAGGCTTTCGGCATATTGTCTCGCAAGGTCGTCCCTTCGTGGGCCAGGAGAGAACTGCTGGCAGAATGGGCCGACGCAGGGAATGAGCGGACTCGGGCCTAGGCGACTCGTCGGATTTAAGCGTTATCCACAGCTCTGATCCGATTTTCCCGTGCGACACCCTTGGACGTCGGAACCAAATAAAGATAAGTCGGTGGATTATAGGAAGATAAGTTCAGTCGGTTCACTATTACTTAGGAATACATCGTTATCATACACGCATGTAGTACCCCACGGTTGAATATATAAGGCCTAGGGGGTACCCCATCATTTCTAGGTCATTCACCAACCATCTACTCAGTTCATTAGCTTTTTCCATACTGGAGAATTCCATTGTAACCCACCACATAAAGATCCACACTAGGAAGTAGGGTGTTACGCATCTCAAAGAGGCCCAAACCTGTAGCAAATTATCTACTGTCTCTCGTGTGTCTCGCACGAACCATTGAGTTACAGTCAGCAACACCGTCCTACCCAAAAGCACCTCGAGGGGTAACCCTGGGTGCGCGGTCGGGCCCCAAACACCGATAGCTGGCGCACCAGGTAGGGGGTGTGTTGTTGATCCAAGCTAGCTTAATGGTTGTCACCTTCCAATGCCAGATTGCTTTTCGCCCTGGATCCGTATTTTGCTTCGGGACCATCTCGTCCATAGCAGATGAGAAGGGAGTTCTGCACCGCATAGCGGATCCACCGGAGAAGAAGCCTTCCCTGGAAATTTCTGTGAAAGTCGGAACAAGGCAGCAGATAGCACAACCTCCCGCGCCCCGGGAAAAGACTACCTTCTGCAAGTCGAGAGCCAGAAATTCACTTACCCGAAGAACCCCGTTGTTCACCTCATCCACAGAGGAGTGGACACGGATTACGAGGAAAAAAAAGCAAGCGGGATAGAGGCCCGTCAGGCTGTCCTTCCGACACCTTCACCCTGAAAGAAGGGTGGAAAGAAATTCAGGACCACAACAACTCCTTTCTACCCCAACGTCCTCTTCATTGGGGGGAGAGTGGAGTCATCTCCCATCTTCAATGATGAGCCAACCATGCCAGGGGAAGAACCTCCTCAACGAGAAGCTCGGCGACGGAGGAACCGACACCTGAATATTCGGTGACATCACGAAGCTGGGGAGCGGGACCCAACATAGCCTATATCCCGAGATGAAGTCTCGGAAGTAGGAGAAACTCCTAACGAACGAGCCTTTAGAGAAAGGAGGAACTCTCGCCGATGTGATCGTCGGCAAGCTTAAGAGCGAGATCGAGAGCAAGCTGAGCAGGATGCGAGGTTACACCGAGAGAACCCCCTCTTCACGCGAAACCTGAACCTTGACTTCGCTCATGCAATGAACACACCGAGTGTAGTCGGAGGAGTGTTGGCTCGGATAGCTGATGGCCTCCCCCGGACCTTAGATGCTGAAGGCTATCGGCGGCTGCTCACTCAGGCATCTAATCATCTTCTACCCCTCGCTCATCCCCCAAGCGATCTGCGGCACGCCATCAACAGTCGGTGAGATGCACGAAGCTCCATCAACGCTTCGCGTGAATGACGACATGAAAATGAGATACGACGCTGAGAGGAGTATGATCGGGACCATGGTGTTCCGGCACGAAGTCACGCCACTGAAATTGAGTCGGCGACGGCTTCAACTGATGGCACGACCTGGGGACGATCGAGACAGCACATCAGCAACTCCCCTACCCGGGATCGGCACCACAATTGTCGACAGGAGGACACATGTGGAGTATCTGCGCTTACTCCGCATCTCAGGGCCATCCAGTGGCCCCCAAACTTCAAGGTCTCCAATGTCGACAAATACGAGCCTAAGTAGGACCCGGGAGGCTGGTTGGCCATCTATACAATTGCTGCTCGGGCCGCTGGGGCAACTAAAGACGTGATGACTGCATACTTGCCCATCGTCCTCGAGCAGGATGCATTGCAATGGCTACGACACCTACCGCGACACTGCATCGATGATTGGAGCGACTTCAGTTGGCGCTTCATTGCCAACTTTCAGTCCCTCTTCGACAAGCCGACACAGCCATGGGATCTCAAATCCATCAGGCGCCAGGGGATGAAACACTTCGGTCGTACCTCAAGAGGTTTCAAACCATGAGAAATCGCATCCCCGAGGTCACTGAGGCAGCGGTGATTTAAGATTTCTACTAGGGATCTAATGACTTGGCCTTCGTCCGAGCCATACTGCAGAAGGCGCCGACCACCTTCAAGCAGCTGTTTCGAGAAGCGGACCTCTACATCACCACTGACGAACGAGCTCAGGACCTCATCGGGGGAGCGAAGCCTACTCCGTCTACACCGTGGTGCGACGCAAACTAGCAACCCGACAAGCATTGAGAGAAGAGGCCTCGTGAAGAGGTCCACGTCGCCGGACCACTCGTCTCTCGTGCCCGAGGTGCACCCCGCGGAGGCGAGCGGACACTGGACGACATCCTCGATGCCTGGTGCCCGTATCACAAGTATACGTGCCACACCTTGTGAAACTACAGAGACTTCAAGCATTCCGTCGGGAATGGCCGACCGTTCCAGCCTCTACCACCTCCCCGACCACAAGGAGGGCCTGGCGAGCCTCGCCGACCTCAGCAACAGGAAGGGGGAGAAGGTGGAGCATTCCCGCGCGTCGACGGGGAGGTCAACATCATCTTCGGAGGACACGGGTCGTAGGAGAACAAAAGGTAACAGAAGCTCAATGACCGACAGATACTGGTGGCAACCACTAGTGCCCCCGCCCCCTATCGGTGGTCAGAATACTCGATCACCTTTACCCGGTCAGATCAATGGCTCAACTTCGATCATCCGGGAAAGTACCCGCTCCTCGTCGATCCGGTGATCCGAGAGAGCAGGGTAAAGAAAGTATTAGTGGAAGGGGGAAGTAGCATCAACGTCACCTTCCCCTGGACGCTCTTAGGCTTGGGAATTGCACTCAAAGAACTCCATGAGTCAGACACCCCTTTCTTCGGCATTGTGTCGACCGAAGGAGAATACCTGCTCGGACACATCTACATGCATGTTACCTTTGGAACTCCGGATAACTACAGAACCGAGTTCCTGAGGTTCGAGGTGGCAAGTTTCGACTGTGGATACAACGCCATCATCGGTAGGCTAGGATTGGCAAAATTCATGGCCATTTCGCAATATTCATACATGACATTGAAGATGCCAAGGCCACAAGGGATCATCATCGTGCGCGCTGACTTCCAAGGCGCCGCGGAATGTTTTCGAGGAGCTATCTAGGTGGCCCTCACTACTAAACCACCGACGACCTCCTCCGCGCAGGCAAACACAAAGCCTGAGGGAGACCTCGTAGTACCTGCGAATGAAGCTCAAGCCGTGACCTCTATGTGGCCGACTGAGGAGACGAAAAGGATCAACCTTGGGTTCGCTGATGAACGCAAGACTGCCATCATCAGCTCCAGCCTTGACGACAAATAGGAAAGCGCGCTCGTCCGGTTCCTACAAGATAACCGAGACATATTTGCATGGCAGCCTACGGATATGCCGGGAGTCCCAAGAGAACTGGTCGAGCACAAATTGAAGGTCTATCCCCAAGCAAGGCCGTTTCGACAAAAACTGCATCGTTTCACGCCTGACAAAAGAGAAGCTATTCGCGTCGAGTTAGCTCATTTAGTGGTAGCAGGGTTCATTAGAGAAGAAGTACTGCATCCTGAGTGGCTAGCAAATCCTATTCTTGTACTCAAAAAGAATAAAGTGGATTGGCACATGTGTGTCGACTATACAGATCTCAAAAAACATTGTCCGAAGGATCCCTTTGGACTCCCTAGAATAGATCAGGTGGTTGATCCGACCGCTGGATGTTCTATGTTATCCTTCCTAGACAGCTATTCTGGATACCATCAGATCAACTTAGCAAAAGAAGATGAGGAAAAAACTACATTCATTACCCTGTTTGGAGCTTTCTGCTATACCTCCATGTCGTTCGGCCTCAAGAATGCATGAGCGACTTACCAGAGAGCTATTCAAACATGCTTAGCCGATCATTGGAGCAAGCGAGTAGAAGCCTATGTCGATGACATGGTAATCAAAATAGAAAACTTAGAAAACTTCATCGAAGATTTGCAGCTGGTCTTCAACAGCCTGAGGCGATACCGGTGGAAGCTTAATCCAGAGAAGTGTGTTTTCGGAGTACCAGCAGGGAAGTTACTCAGATTCATTGTTAGCCACCGAGGAATTGAAGCCAACCCAGAAAAAATCGAGGCCATCATGAGAATGGAAGCGCCGCGATCACAGAAGAAAGTGCAGAGGCTTATTGGATGCATGGCAGCTTTGAGCAGGTTCATATCAAAGCTGGGTGAGAAAGGCATGCCATTCTACAAATTGCTCAAGAAGGTGGACAAGTTTCAGTGGACCACAGAAGCACAGGAAGCTCTAGAAGCACTGAAAAAGTTCCTGACTACGCCACCAGTACTCAAGCCACCACGTCGAGCCACGCCGAACCAGCCGGCAGAAGATCTGTTGTTATACATCTCCTGCACGACTCACGTGGTGAGCACCACGTTAGTAGTCGAGCGGGTGGAGGAAGGACATACATATCCAGTACAACATCTGGTCTACTTCATCAGCGAAGTTCTTGGACCCTCTAAAAAAGTATCCCCAAGTTCAAAAACTAATGTACATGGTACTTCTAACCGCTCGCAAGCTCCGTCACTACTTTGACAACCACAAAGTCATAGTAGTCACCGGGTTTCCAATAGGGGATATTCTCCACAACAAAGAAGCCATCAGAAGGATATCCATGTGGGCCTGCGAACTGGGAGCTCATGACATAGAGTTTTGGCCTCGCACGGCAGTAAAGACTCAAGCACTAGTTGACTTCATATCAGAATGGACTGAGCATCAGGTTCCAGACAACCTAGAGGCTACTAAAGTTTGGCGAATGTATTTTGATGGCTCGCTGAAACTATAGGGATCAGGCACAGGGATCCTCTTCATTGCTCCTAGAGGTGAACAACTCAAGTATGCACTTCAGCTATTATTCGCAGCATCAAATAATGCAGCAGAATATGAAGCACTGATCCACGGGTTGAACATCACCGTGTCACTGGGCGTTAAGAGATTTATGGTATACGGAGATTCACTAGTGGTCATAAGCCAGATAAATAAAGACTGAGATTGCTCGACTGATTCTATGGGCAAGTACTGCGCAGCTGTTCGAAAATTAGAAGACAAGTTTTAAGGGTTGGAATTCCATCACGTGGAAAGAGACCGCAACGCAGCAGCAGACGCGTTGTCAAAACTGGGATCCAGTCAGGCCCAAGTCCCACCTGGGATCTTCATCTAGGAAGTGACACGCCTGAGTATTCCCTCAGATCAGACAGAAGAATGCAACACCTTGAGCCAACCAGAGTCGAACCCTAATGATTGGAGAGAGCCTATCATCAGGTACATAAAGAATGAAGATGAATCGGATGATGAGGCCGCAACAGAACGCATCACAAGGCAGTCAGCCCACTACACCCTCATAGAGTCATAGGGGGTGCACTGTACAGAAGGGGTGTGATGGGAGTCCTCATGAAGTGCATTTCCTCGACTACTGGGAAGCAGCTATTGGATGAAATCCGCGTCGGACAATGCGGAGTACACGCAGCATCCAGAACTCTGGTTGGGAAAGTTTTTAGGTCTGGTTTCTATTGGCCAACGACAAAGAGTGATGCCGCCGAGTTAGTCCAGAGGTGTGAAGCTTGCCAATTTTTGTCAAAGCAACAACATTTACCGGCACAGCAGCTGCAGACCATCCCTATAACATGGCCATTTGCATGCTGGGAGCTGGACATGATTGGACCCTTCAAGAAAGCTCAGGGAGGCTATACTCATGTGCTGGTTATCATTGACAAGTTCACCAAATGAATAGAGTACAAGCCTATTGCTTGTTTAACCTCAGCCAAGGCAGTGGAGTTCATACAAGACATAATATTCAGATTTGGGATACCAAATAGCATCATAACCGACCTGGGATTCAACTTCACCAGCTTTAAATTCTTCGATTTCTGCGAACAATGGAGTATCGAGATCAAGTATGCATCAGTAGCGCATCTAAGAGCCAATGGTCAGGTGGAAAGGGCCAATGGAATGATACTGGAAGCAATCAGGAAGAAAGTGTTCGACAAAAATGAAAAGCTTCTAGGAAAGTGGATCAGAGAGCTGCCATACATGGTTTGGAGCTTGAGAACTCAACCTAGTCGAGCTCTACATGGAAATACCCTGTTCTTCATGGTCTATGGTTTGTAGGCAGTGCTACCCGCCGACCTCATGTTTGTGGCACCGAGGCTGGTCTTCGAAAGCATAGCCAAAGCAGAAACTACCAGGCTAGAGGATATTTATTTGCTGGAAGAAGAGCGATTGAACATAGTAATTCAGTTAGCCAGATACCAGCAGACCTTGAGGCGCTATCATGATAAAACCATAGGACACCGATCCTTTGTAGTGGGAGACTTGGTCCTTCGCCGAATTCTAACGGGGGAAGGACGGCACAAGTTGTCACCACTATGAGAAGGGCCATTCATTGTATGAAAGGTCACTCGGCTGGGATCATATCGGCTTACTCAAATGGATGGCACGGAAGTGGGGAACTCATAGAACATAGAGTATCTTAGAAAGTTTTACCCTTAGCAAGGCCTCGAAAGCTATCGGAGCTACATTGTACTCTATAATTGGAGAATCCATCATCAATAAAGTTTTCATTTTCAAAGGCATTCAAACTCTTGACTATTAGCTGACTTCGATTCGATTGGACTTGAAATCAACACGCTTACTCGACTTAGGGTGACCACTATACCCTACTGACGGAGCAATTGGCTTAAGTTGGCGACGACTTAAGACGGTGCAACATGCTCATGCTTACTCAACTTAGGTTGACCACTATACCCTACTGACGGAGCAATAGGCTTAAGTCGGTGACGACTTAAGATGGTGCAACATGCTCATGCTTGCTCGACTTAGGGTGACCACTATACCCTACTGATGGGGCAATCGTCTTAAGTCATCAACGACTTAAGATGGTGCAACATGCTCACGCTTACTCGACTTAGGGTGACCACTATACCCTACTGATGAAGCAATTGGCTTAAGTCGGCGATGACTTAAGATGGTGCAACATGCTCACGCTTACTCGGCTTAGGGGGACCACTATACCCTACTAACGGGACAATCGACTCAAGTCGGCTATGACTTAAGTCAGCGCGATACGATCACATCTACCTATCTTAGGGCGACCACTATGCCTTACCAGCCAGGCGATCGGCTTAAGTCAGAAAAAGTTTCAAAACCAACACGCCACATTTACTTTCACAATTGTTCAGGGTGACTGTTATACCCTAACAACAAAACAATTAGTAATCCAGGAAAAAAGAACGTTGTACTTGTTAGCACCAAGGACATGTTCTGGTGCCCCGTCCACAAAAATATTCAAGCACAACCATCACACGCACATAGAATTCATCGTACATCCAGTGTTTCACAGGATATCACTGCATTGAAACGTCTTTGCCGACAATGATTATTGCAGGAGCAATCGAAGAAGGATGACTCGAAGCATCAGGCGCAACCTTGACGTCGGTGACAATGTCATCAGAAACCACTACATCGGACCTCCTCATCAAGATCCGCCCCGCGCGAATGGCTTTGTCCATAGCCTTGTCGCGCTGAACCTTCAGAACGGCGTAGTTGTCCTCTAAAGCTTTGACAACCAGTCGAGCAGTTTCTAGCTCCTGTGCGACGAGTTTCTTTGAAGCACGAAGATCTTTAATGGTCAAATCCTTGGCTGATAACAGCTGTCCAAGCCGCTGAACTTCATCATGAGATACTTGCAGCTAGTGACGATGATGGTCCAGGTCCAACATAGTGAAGCGGTGGCTCCTTTCCAAAATAGTCAAGGATTTACTAGCGTCACGATATAACCTATCCAGATTATCACGAGAGGATGCAAGTACTCGTTTCTCCTCCTACGAACGAGAATCAACATTCAGCACCCAGTCAACAATAAGCATGGCAAAGTCAACTAAGGGAGTTTACCTCATGTGCCATCCTTTCTGAGTCAAGCTGAGCATTGAGGGAAGAGTTCAAAGAGCGCGCGTCATCCAAAGAAGCAGAAACATGGGCCAAGTTGGCTTGACCTTGAGAATACTTCTCCTCAAGATCAGAGCACCGTTAGGTTAAGTCGGCTTGACTTTGAAGATATTTCTCCTCAAGTTCAGAGCACCGCCATGCCATATCCGACAATGCAGCTGAAAGGGGATACATGATTAAAAACAAGTTGATCAATAAAAACAAATAAGGAAGAAGTGAGGTCACTAACCAGCGTTCAATGCCTTCAAGTCAGCAATCTGTTTCTGAAGCAGCAATGGGTTCCACTGTATTAGAGATAGAGCTCCTTCTGGGACAGCGGCACCACACGACCTCAGCTGGGCAGACATTCCATCAACCAAAGCCTGTGGTCGAAGAAAAATAAGCATAAGAAAGATAATTTACTAATAGGAACAATAAAAGGCAAGTAGTTGACTCACCTGAAGATTGGAGAGGAACGATGGCAGACCCAAGGCAGGGGGAGCATGTCAGGGCTTGATGGGGGAAGATCAGCGGTGTTGGAACCATGCTTCATCGCCGAAGGTCCTACAGGAAGAAGCAGCTTCGACAAAAGTTGCTTATACGAGATGCCGAAGCTACCACTTATGAAGCTTCGGTGTTATAGCATATCCGAAGATGAAGGATCGAACCGACTTAAAGATAGAATGACCTTTTAGTCCATAAGGGTCTGAGTCATTGTTGTAAACTTTTATAAAGGGCATGAATGTAATTCTACATGGGCTGCGTCCCTTGCCTATAAATAGATGAACAGTACTCCCGAACTGGTCACGTGAACTTGGCATTTGCTTTTGTGTCACGCTTGTACTTTCACCTTCTCTGAAGCCGAAGGTACCTTTGTAATTTATTTTCATTTCTATTTTTCCATGGTAATAAAATAGAAATGATTTAATAATAATGTTTGAATGTTTATATTGCATCTCATACTCTATACGAATCCTTCTTCATTATTTGTTATGCTTACGAAGGTATGTCCTTCACAACCTTCGTCCGAAACTCATTATATCCAAAAGGGAGATAATGCTTCGAAGGACGAAGACTTTAACATTTAACACTTTTTATGTTGCCTTGCTCTTAATTCATAGCATTTGAGAACAAGTCCCCAACATTGGCGCCCACCTCCGGTGAACTCACTTCCACTTTTTTGAGTTGATGGCTTCGATCAAGAATCAAGATGGAATTGCTTCGGCTCTGAAGCTGGTTCTTCCAATAATAGGCGGTTCATGCTCAGAGCCGGCCAACAAGAAACAGAAGAAGGAGGCACAGAGAAGAGTACAACATGTAGGGGTACAAGGACCCTTCATCAAATCAAGATGGTCTCACATCCCAATTACCTTTTCTCAAGAGGATCTTCAGCTCAAGGATTACCCACACAATGATGCTATGGTTATCTCTTGTGTGATCAAAGGATTTCTGGTCCATAATGTTTTGGTTGATACAGGTAGTGAAGCTGATATTATATTTGCTAAGGCCTTCAGACAGATGCAAGAGCCCGAAGACAAGATCCATGATGCCACACATCCCCTTTGTGGCTTCGGAGGAAGGTAGATTGTAGCACTTGGAAAAATCGCAATGCCAATAACCTTTGGATTTATCAACAACACAAGGACTGAACAAGTTGTGTTCGATATTGTTGACATGGAATACCCTTACAATGCAATCATTGGTCGTGGTACTCTTAACGCCTTCGAAGCAATTCTTCATCCAGCATATCTTTGCTTGAAGATACCTTTGGACCAAGGACCCATTGCTATTCATGGAAGTCAAGAAGCTGCCAGAAGGGCCGAAGGAAACTGGATAGACTCAAAAGCAATCCATAACATAGATGGAGCTGAAGCCTGTGAGCAATACAAGTTCAGAAGGGAGAAAGCTGCTTCGGCTGATCAGCCAAAGTCCATGTTCTTATGCGAGGACATAGCAGAGCAGAAGGTGCTATTGGGATCTCAACTGTCTGGAGAACAGGAGAAAGCCTTGATAAGGTTTCTGTTCAACAACAAAGATGTTTTTACATGGTTAGCTAATGATCTTTGCGGAGTCAACAGGGATGTTATTGAACATTCGCTCAATGTTGATCCATCCTTCAGACCCAGAAAGCAGAGGCTTCGGAAGATGTCTGATGACAAGGCCGAAGGTGCTCGGAATGAAGTGAAAAGACTCCTCAGTGCCGGAGTTATCAGAGAGGTAAAATACCTAGAATGGCTGGCTAACACTGTTATGGTAAAGAAGGCCAATGGTAAATGGAGGATGTGTATCGATTTTACTGATCTCAACAAGGCCTGTCCGAAGGACAAGTTTCCATTGCCAAGGATAGATTCCCTAGTTGATGCAGCAGCTTCATCAGAGCTTATGAGTCTGCTGGATTGTTATTCAGGCTATCATCAAATTTGGATGAAGAAGGAGGATGAGCTGAAGACCAGCTTCATAACCCCTAGTGGAACATATTGTTACATTCGGATGCCTGAGGGGCTCAAGAATGCAGGAGGAAGCTTCAGCAGAATGACAGCGAAGGTTCTTCAATCTCAGATAGGCAGAAATGTGCTAACTTATGTTGATGATATCATCATAAAAAGCACGAAGCAAGAGAATCACATTACTGATCTACAGGAGACCTTCGCTAATTTTAGACAGGCCGGTTTAAAGTTGAATCCAGAAAAATGTGTCTTCGGGGTGAAGAAAGGGAAATTTCTTGGCTGCCTGGTTTCAACAAAAGGCATTGAGGCTAATCCAAGTAAAATCGAAGCTATCCTTCGAATGGAACCACCAAGTACAAAGAAGGGGGCTCAAAGATTAATAGGAAGACTAGCATCTCTCAACAGATTCATATCTAGATCAGCACAGAGAAATTTACCATTTTTCGAAGTGCTGAAGTCAGCCGAAGTTTTTCAATGGGGACCAGTCCAGTAGAAAGCCTTCGAAGAGCTGAAGCAATATTTGATAGACCTAACAACACTAACTCCACCAACGCCAGGGGCTCCTCTGTTGCTATATGTGGCAGCTTCGCACTCAGCGGTGAGTGCAGCACTTGTTCAGGAGAAGCTTGAAGGCCAAGTCAAAAAGCAAGCCCCAATATACTTTGTATCTGAAGTTCTTAGTTTATCAAAGAAAAATTATACAGAATTGGAGAAGGTGCTATATGCTGTTTTGATGGCCTCCAGGAAGCTTCGGCACAACTTTCAAGCATACAATATAGTTGTTCCTTCTTCACAACCGTTGAAGGATATTATGAGAAATAGAGAAGCTATTGGAAGGGTTGGAAAATGGGCTACGGAGCTCAATGAATTTTGTATTGATTATGTGCATAGATCTTCGATTCAGTCCCAAGCGTTGGTAGACTTCATTGCTGACTGGACGCCAGGGGCTCAGGAAGAAGAAACGAGTAAAGATGACGAAGCTTGGACAGCATTCTGCGATGGCTCTTGGGGAACCTTCGGGGCAGGAGCAGCCGCTGTGTTGGTTGCACCATCCAAAGTTAAAACTTGCTACGCAGCAAGACTCAATTTCAGCTGCACGAATAACATTGCTGAGTACGAAGCTTTACTTTTGGGTCTTCGGAAGTTAAAGGCAATGGGAATCAGAAGGGCGGTTCTTAAAACCGATTCCCAGGTTATTTCTGGTCATATTGACAAAAGTTATAAAGCAACAGATCCGAAGCTTGAAAAATATTTAGACACGGTCCGAAGGATTGAGGCTTCCTTTGAGGGGTTTTCTGTTAAAAATATTCCTCGTGGAGAAAATGAATATGCTGATTTGTTAGCCAAGTCAGCAGCATAGGGGCTGCCCTTACCTTCGGAAGTATTTTTAGAAACAATAAAAGCACCTTCGGTTGAGCTTCTTGAAAGAGCAGTCCTCAACATATCCCCTGTCTATAGTGAAGACTGGAGAACTGAGATCATCTCCTTCCTTCAGGGTAACTTTCTCTCAGATGACGAAGCTTATAACAGGAGGATAGAGGCAAGAGCTCGGCCATATGTTATAATAGAAGGGGAGCTATACAAGCGTGGGGTCTGTTCTCCGTTACTTATGTGTCTATCCAGAGCTGAAGGTATAGAACTGATGAAGGAAATACACGCAGGATTGTGTGGATCTCACATTGGATCTAGGCCTTTGCTTGGAAAAGTTTTTCGTCAAGGATTTTATTGGCCAAAGGCAGCTTCGGATGCAGCAGAATTAGTCCAAAAGTGCGAAGGTTGTCAGAAATGTGCAAGAGATCAAAAACAACCTTCGTCTCTAACTCAGTTAATACAACCTACTTGGCCGTTGCAAAGGTGGGGCCTTGATTTGTTAGGTCCATTACCACTAGCACAAGGGAACTTAAGATATGTTGTAGTGGCAGTGGAATATTTTTCTAAATGGATTGAGGCAAAACCTTTAGCCACAATAACTTCGGTCACTATTCAAAAGTTTTTCTGGCAAAATATTGTTTGTCGCTTCGGAGTGCCGAAGGCTATTACTGTGGATAATGGGACACAGTTTGATTCCGAAGCTTTCAGAGAATTTTGTGATCAAATTGGCACGAAGATCCATTTCGCATCAGTTCGGCATCCGGAGTCAAATGGACTTGTTGAAAGAGCTAATGGCATCATAATGACAGGAATAATGAAGTTAATCTTCAATCAGCCTAGGGGAAAGTGGCCAGACCAATTAATCAAAGTGGTGTGGAGCCACAACACAACAATATCAAGATCAACAGGCTTTACCCCTTTCAAACTATTGTTTGGTGACGAAGCAATAACTCCGGAAGAAGCCAAAACAGGATTAATAAGAATAGTAGCTTCGGCAGAAGGCGAAGCTGAAGCTGATTACTCTGTGGAAAAAGATGCTATAGAGGGGATCAGGCTTCAAGCTATCGAAAACATCAACAAATACCAAGCTGAAACAATAAAATGGCGTGATAGAAAGGTTAGGCTAAAGAACATCGAGCCAGGACATTTGGTGCTTCGAAGAGTAGCCAACCCAGAGACAGTAGGCAAATTACAGCTGAAGTGGGAAGGACCTTTTCTGGTAGTATCTTCGTCAAGACCCGGTTCCTACAGGTTGAAGGATATGGACGACAACGACATTCCTAGATCATGGAATGCGGATGAGCTTCGGCGATATTATGTTTAGCTTGATGTAATTTTTTCTATTCTTTCTTGTGGCACCCTTTTCCTTTCCAAAGGGGGAGAAAGGTTTTTAATGGGGCCACAACATGTAATTTTTCTTTTCCTTATTTCAATTCTATAAGAGTGATATCCCCCAAAGATATAAATGTAAAAGCTGACAATGCACCATCGAGTGCAAAGGAAAAAGAAAAGAAAACAGAGAGAAGCTCGAAAGTTGTTCCTAAGGGAATGCAGAGCTTACAGCGAAAAATAAACGCTGATTCCGCCGAAAGTAAAAGGCGAATAAGCTCCTAAGGGAGGCTTACAGCGAAAAATAAACGCTAATTCCGCTGAAAGTAAAAGGCGAAGAAGCTCCTAAGGGAGGCTACAACGAAAAATAAATGCTGATTCCGCTGAAAGTAAAAGGCGAAGAAGCTCCTAAGGGAGGCTTACAGCAAAAAGTCAGCGCTGATACACCGAAAAGTAAACGGTGAAGCCGAAAAATAAACGGCAAAAAGATTTGAATCATTCCCAAGGGAATGAAGGCTATGATTATGGTTTAGAATGTACATTCTGATATTCATTTGCATAATACATTACATCATGACATTTGCATTCATAAACATTCATTTAGACATATTTAGGATCATTATCATCACACCATACAGAAAAGGCAGAGGCTTCGGCTATAAGGAAAAACTTCGGAGAAAGAAAAAAATTTTCATGCTTCGTTGTGTACAAAAAGAAGGGAAGGTGTTTTTCGCCTTCGGCTCAAAAAATGAAATTTCGTCCACATCAAAGCAGATTGTACACGGATAAAGGGGAAAAAGATATATTACAAGGTATGCACAAATTTACATAAGTTTTTCTACAACTATATAACAAAGATTTCTCCAGAATTTTTTTGCAGAAAAGTCTTTTGCAGCAATTGTTAAGCTTTGGATCATCATTCTTCAGCTTCATCATCCTGTACATATTAAAACAGAATGAGAAAGGTGCAGAATTCAAGGAGAAGGTCAAAGTAACAAGTATAAGTTTCTCACCGGCTTAAGGTGGCTTCGAGCTTCGTCACCAGCCATTTTTCGCCCGCCGTTTATCCAAATTTGGGTCATAAATCTGTTTCCTATACTTCAGGCTAAGCTTGGGATGTCAACCAAATCTCCCGGTGACAAGCTGAAGTTTAGCCTATTTACAATTTTTCCATGTGTGCAGCCAGCCTTCAGGAAAGCGGTAGCTGTGCCTCGAGAAGCTAGCAACTCGCAGAAATCAGCATGCCCAGCAATAACTTCGTCAAGTGCATCAACTTCGCCCTCAATGTGTTCCAAGGTGTTTGGCAGATTTTCAGCTGAAGGTGTAAACTTATCAGAGCTCGCTCCAATTGAGTGAAACACACCCCTCAGCCGCTGCACACATCGACTCCCGAAATCTAAGCATTTCTCCTGAAGCTCCTTCAATGATTTTTGCAAATTTGAATTCTTCTCGATTTCGGTCTTGAGATTTGTTTCGAGATTCTTCTTTTCCTGCTCAGACTCTTTATATTTTATAAGTAATTCATTGTTTAATTTGTTATTTTCAATTTGGGCTTCAGCCAGTGAACCTTCCATAGAATGAATGACGAAGTCTTTCTTTTCCAAGGCAGCTTCGTGATCTTTAACTTTGATTTCAAGATCTTGAATGACGGAGTCTTTTTCCTTTAGAGCAGCTTCGTAATTTCTGACTTTGTTTTCTAGATCTTTGATGGTAGCTTCGTTTTTCTCATCTTCAAGATCTTATTGCATTCTTAGCACTTTACTTAGAAGTATACTCTGCCAAAACAACCTTTGTCAGAAAACATCTTAATTTTACCTTGAAATAAAAGGTCGAGATTGTACCTTGAAATTAGCATAGAGCAGACTACCAGCAATATGCTGTCGCTGATACCTGCAAAGGTCCGCTTCTATCTTCGGTAGGCCAACGCTTTTCGAGAAGGTCCTAACAACCTTTGCCTCAGTCCGATTCCGAAGGCATCTTAGCTTCCCTTCGTTGACCCCACCAAATAGCAGAGACCCTGGTTTGTATCCACAGGATATAGCATATTTCTTTAGCTCTTCTTTTTCAGCGTCTGTTAACTCTTGTCCAAGTATATCTTGAAAATTAAAATTTCCTTCTTACAAAATGTCTTCAATCTGCTCTTTTCCTTTTTCAGTCGTCGTGTTCACCGCAACTACAGCAGCTTCTTCTTCAGCCATTCTCAGAAGTATATTGTCAATATCATCAAGCGTGGTTTCTAGGTTAGGATCTTCGGTGGCCCAGGTTTTGGCTCCGGTGGCTTCGGCTTCAGTGGTTGCTCCGGTAGCTTCGGCTCCGGTGGCTTCGGCTTCGGTGGCTTTGGCTCTGGCGGTTTTGGCTCTGGTGGTTTCAGCAATGACAATTTTTGACGCCGATATCGGTGGCGGTGTCTGATGAATGACATCTGCCACTTGGATAATTCTTCATTTTTTCGACTTTGCGGGACTTTCTGCCGCTAAAGCTTCTTTGTCCTTCTAAAAAAACGTCATCAGTTCTAGCGCCAGCGGACTTAGCTTGACAGGCAGAGATTCAGTCATTACCTTCAGAATCTCTTCCACTTCGGCAGCAGAGGGTGTTGCAGGAGCTTCCTCTTCTCGGGCCGATGTCTTTGATTCTAGAGATGCAGGTTTTGGAGATGCAGCTTTTCTTTTTCTTGGAGCAGCTACCTTCGGCTCTGGGATCAGTTTTTCAGAAATTTCTTTTTCCTTTTTAGCCAATTTGGCGCTTTCTTTGTCCAGGGCGCTAGCAATCCTCTTTCTCTTCGGGCCTTCGGCAACTCCGCCCAGTTGCTCATAATCAGGGTAATCAAAATTCAAGGCATCTAACACACGATTCAATCTTCGCTTCGGACGGGTGCCGAAGGCTGCAGTCATCAACTCATCTTCTTTCTTAGAATAATTTCCGAGGATGTCGTTGCACATAATCTTGATTGTATCCAACCATTCCTGGCAGGGTTTTTTAAAGTGTTTCTTAAACTTATAATAATAAGGCAATCGAACAAGTTCTCCCTTTTTCTTTTCTCCCTCTAGCTTCGGCATCTCCCACTCCCTCATTGTTGGGAACACTTTAAAAGCCAATAACTCCTGCACTAAGTCTCTAGTACCAATATGATCTGAAATCACTCGAAATTCAGCCAAAGCAATCTGACTCGGGCTCCCCATCATCATGTTGCATCAGGGCTTCGTCTCTCCGAAGGTTAGCTCTAGCGGACTCTGGACCAATTCATCTTCATCTTTATCAACTTTAACATAAAACCATTCAGACTTCCATCCGGCTGGCCATTTGCTTCGGTAGCTTATCACTGGAAACTTCATAGTCTTCTGATAAGCAAAGTTGTAGCAGCCAAAATTCTCGTGCAGATCATCTCCTCTGTCTTTAGTCTGGTAGTGTAATTCATGCACTCGGCAGAAACCCTCACCAAACGGTTCCACTCCCTGGCTACGAAGGGCCCAAATATAAACGCTTAATCTAACGATAGCATTAGGGGTCAGCTGATGCAGGTAAACCCCAAACTTCTTCAAAACATTAGCAATCATCACGTTTAAAGGAAATCTTAATCCTGCTTTAAAGAAGCTTTTGAACACAACCACCGCATTCTTTTCCGGCTTCGGAGTAGTCTCCTCTCCGCCAAAACGAACCAGCTCCTTTTTTGCTTCACTGAAATAGCCCATCTTCACCATTTTGGAAAGATCAGCTTTAGAGATGGTGGACTTTCCAAAGTCCAGATGACTAGGTTTACTTGGCGCCCCACAGTTGTACTCATCTTCGGAACCAGTTTCTTCAACATCAGCTTGTGTTGCTTCGGCAGCAGGTGTGTCCTCTGATGAAACCAGCCCTGAATGCCTCATTGCTTTGGAGATCGGAACAGTTTCAGTGGCTTCGGCCTCGCCTCCCTCACGCTCAACCCTAGCAGTGGAGCGTAATCTGGCCATTTGATTTTAAATTTTCTTGAAAATTCCTTGGAAATTAATAACCTTTCTTTTCCGAAGCTCTTCTCGTGATGAAGCAGAGTCCAAACTGGAGCTTCGTTCGAATGCAAAGGCCAAGCTTCGGCTATGGTTAAATTTTTGGCAGCTAAATAGTGCAATAGCAATGAATGCTGTGGTAACTTCACGCCTACCTGTCTGTTTATATAGTGCTGCAGGTAAGAAGGTAAATCGTCAAGATTTTTACACCGGGCAAACAGTCGCTTGCACCCACTGAACGGAGGGCCGCAAAAACCAAGGAAGTGAACCTGCATGGTGGGACCGCTCCGCACTTAGAAACTGTATCGTTTCTCGACAACAAGCTCAGGGAAGGTGTTTTTCGGACCTTCGGCTTCCCGAAGCCTAAGAGACTTTTTCACGGATCAAGCTCATTACGAAAAACGATCTAGCACCATGAAGGGGCTACTGTTGGAACCATGCTTCGTCGCCAAAGGTCCTGCAGGAAGAAGCAGCTTCGGCAAAAGTTGCTTATACGAGATGCCGAAGCTACCACTTATGAAGCTTCGGGTTATAGCGTATCTGAAGATGAAGGATCGAACTAACTTAAAGATAGAATGACCTTTTAGTCCATAAGGGTCTGAGTCATTGTTGTAAACTTTTATAAAGGGCATGAATGTAATTCTACATGGGCTACGTCCCTTGCCTATAAATAGATGAACAGTACTCCCGTACTGTTTACGCGAACTTGGCATTTGCTTTTGCGTCACGCTTGTACTTTCACCTTCTCTCAAGCCGAAGGTACCTTTGTAATTTATTTTCATTTCTATTTTTCCATGGTAATAAAATAGAAATGAGTTAATAATAATGTTTGAATGTTTATATTGCATCTCATACTCTATACGAATCCTTCTTCATTATTTGTTATGCTTACGAAGGTATGTCCTTCACAACCTTCGTCCAAAACTCATTATATCCCAAAGGGAGATAATGCTTCGAAGGACGAAGGACTTTAACATTTAACACTTTTTATGTTGCCTTGCTCTTAATTCATAGCATTTGAGAACAAGGAACAATTTGGAGGGCATTGTCAGGAGTGATCTCAGCCTCGCCAGCAGATAACAGACTTCTCACATCTAGCTCACCGACCTCTAAGGCGACTTATTTGTTCAAAGCTGTGGGAGCATGCACCACCATCGCCCCATCGGACCGAGGTGGAGACAACCCAACATGGACGTCCATGGAGGTGTGGAAAGGAGAGCCCACCTGAACACCCTCGGGGGTTGGGTTGCAGCTTGCACTACCCACAAGAGCCGGATCACTACCAGCAACACCCTTGAGGGCTGGGTAACTACTAGCACCACCCTCGGGGGCTGGGTCTCCTTCACAATTCACCTCTAAGGCTAAGGGCTCCTCTGTCACCTCCATGGGAGTCGGGCGACTTGGACCAGCATCTTGGCATTGAAGACTGCCCTCCAAAGTCGACGATGCACGAGACATTGCTCGGAATACCTCCAGTCCAACGTCTAGAACCTCTGAACAAACGGCCATCATGTCATCGGCAGTTGGCTTTGACAACATATCCTCAGTGACGACTTCCTCAAGGGCCTGATCGAAATCTGATATTGAAAGTCCCTGAAGACTGACAAGAGCCGACAGAGCTGGAGAAGGAATATCACTCCCCCCCCCCCTCACTACCTTTGTAATGCTGGTTGTTCTTACGGATCAGCGGGACTTCTTCTTCTTCATCTTCATCAAATATACAGACAGCAGCTTGGGCACGGTCACAACCCTTGGCATCAACCTCAGGAAGGACCTTTGCTGGCACTTCATCACGAACCGGAGTAGAAGGACCTGCACCCTGGTCCAAGCATGACAGTCGCCGAAGCTGCCTCTTCTTCTTCTTTTCCTCAACAGGTGAAGTTGGGCGCCTAACTCGGCGTGGATGCTATGGGCGAGCACCTTCAAGCTTCCAAGTCTCCACCGCTTTGCCAAGTTCTTGTCCAGTCGTGATAGCCATCGGCTCGGCATGGGTCGAGTCAGATGATTCCCCAGCCAGCATACTAAGCACAGCATCTATCTCTGCATCGTCTGTGCTAGCTGGCATCTCAAAATGAGTTTGCCTCTCATCATCTGGAATACTCCGGAGAGGGGAAATCAGAGCCTCAATATCCTTGGGAGAGTTTCGTACTTTAAGACCCAGGCTACCATCACTAGCAGGAGGGTTGGACACAAATTCAGAAAATGACCTATGAGGTGGCAGATTCTAGGCAGAATAGGGAACATGAGCACCAACATTTGACACTTTGCCCTTAGGATCATATCCAGTTGGCTCACCAGATCTTCAGTGGGGATTTTCTTGTTTGTGACCCGGGTAGAGTCATTGATGCCACTGTACAGATAAGCCGGGTACGCCCTGTCCTTCAAAGGCTGAATATTCTTGAAGACGAAATCAGCGACCACAACTTCAACAGTCAGACCTCTATCTTTCAACAAGCAGACCTCGGCAAGCAAGACTTTTGCCTCCGTTATCTCCGAAGGGGTCAGAGATTCTACCCAGCTTGGAGTACGGACATCTGGCTGCCTCCCTGACCTAGGGGGTAGGGACTTGTAGTGGTTCTCCACAATGAACCACTCGAGGCGCCACCCCTTGATGCTATCCTTGAGGGGGATGTCGAGGTATTCTATTTTCCTGTAACACCCAAATTCTGAATTTGGGATTGGTAGAAGAAATTTGAGCAAAGTACCATTGATAAGTGATTAAACTTTATAGTTCACTTTTTTTTAAAGGCAAATAATCATAATAAAATAAATGAAGAAAACACTATGTAGTAATTGTGCATCATGTGAAAGTTTAACTTGTGCATAAATTTGAAATCTAGAATTTAAAACTTGGTTTGATTTGAATTGGAAATAGGAAAGAAAGAAAGAAATATTATACAAAACAAAATAAAGTTATAAAATTCATCACACTTTTAGGTATGTCTAAATCTTACTATTGATCTGAAAGAGAATTTGCCACAAGTTGAAATTTAATTTGAATTGAATTTGGGTTTTGAAAAATGGAGAAAAGAAAATAGAAAATAAAAAGAAAAAGAATAAAAATCCTACATGGGCCACTCACCTCATTTCGGCCCAATCTCACCCTCGCCGCGCGCAGCCCACTCCCCCTCACGCGCGCTCTCGCCTCTCACTGACACGCGGGGCCCCCTGCCCAGTCCCTCGTCCCGCGCTCGTCTGCCCTCCCTCTCTCTGGTCCGCGGGGCCCGCTTGTCGGGTTCGTCTTCAACAACTTCGCCGATCGCGCCGCGCGGACTCCGCGGGACTCTCCGGGGATTCTCGGCCTCCGTGCAACGGCCGCGGGTCACTCCTTGGGTATAAAGCCGAAGCTCCGCGACCCCTTCCCTCATCCACCCGTGAACTCAAGCAGAAGAAGGCCGACGCCGCCATTTGTGAGAGCGATCCGCCGCGGGCGAATCCGGGCGTACCGACGACCGTGCTCGGAGTAAGGAACCCAGGGGCTCCTTTCGGATGTGTTGAAGGTGGCCGCAACCGAACTTCAGAAGATAAGCCACCGGCGGCACCGGAATTTCTCGCCGTCGCTGCACCACCGCTTCGGACCCGCCGCGCGCCGTGGTCGGCCTCCTCGGCTTGATCATCCTCGGTGAGACGCCCTCTACGTGATCACATAGCCCTTAATTTCATTTTCTCGCGATATTAGCCACAATGGATAGCCGGGGCGGTGGAATTTGATGGCGCCGGCGAGGGCTCCGCCGTGGCCGGGGCACCTCTGCTCGGCTACCGTCGGGAGGTTGGGGACGATTCCCTGTCGTTGGATCCTGATCCAGCGGTGGAAATTGGTCCGCGCGTATCGGATCGGTGGGTTGATCTGGTCTGTCCATCTCTGTGCGAACGCTTGAGATTCATTGCGGCCTTCATAAAATCCGGGCGGTCAGTTTGGGATCGGGTGGCCCAGATCTGAGCGGGTTTTCATAAAGCGCGAATCTAATCGTAGCCGTTGATCGTCGATCGGGCGGCCAGATTTTCCCCGTACCCCTTCGGTGGGTAATCTTCATAAAGAGTCCCTGGACTTTTTGGAAATAGAACCCGCCGTCCTCTTGTTACTGTGCGCTGTGTCTCGGGAATCTTACCCCGAGCCCCCTGAGCTTCTTTATATTAGTGCGCCCAGTCCAGAGAGTTATAAAATCATAGAAAATGATTTAGAAAATGATTTTTAGTGTTAAAATAAATCCAGAAACTTAATTAATTCATAACTAATTCATTTTAGCTCCAAATTGAGTCATTCCAATTCCTAAAATTTTGTAATAATATTCTCTACCATTTAGAATCACTGTTTTGACATGAACTCTGTCAGAAAATTTATTTATCATTTAATCATATTTTAATCACATTAAACCTTAGGAAAATCATAACTTGAATCCTACAACTCCAAAATTAATAATTCTTTTTCCTGTGATCTTATTTTAATATGTAGATTATTAATATGTATTTTGCTCTTATGTTTGGTGTAATGTTAATTTTGCCTATACACTGTTTGTTTGTATTGCTACGACTAGTGCGAGGTCACGAGTCACCTGAAGATCATCCTGGTACCTGGAATCTCAAGGCCCAGGCAAGTTGTGCCCTTGATCACTTCTTTTTACCCAGCCATGTTCTGATTAATCATAATGATCTGCATAGGTTAATTTTGATGGGACCCAATAGGTTACCCTAGTTTGTCTATCTTTATACCTTGTTTACCACTAAACTTTTTGGGTAGTACTTGCTAGTGCTTTATGTGGTTTTGGGTATGAAGATTACACTATTCATGATTATACTCTTGTTATCAGTTGTTATTTACTGTTCATGATAAGATCATTATGTTAATTGGAACATGGAGCGACCACCCGGGAAAACAGTGCTACCACAAGGGTGGAATGGGACGCCCTTGGCTGATTAATTAGGGAAGCTAGTGGAAGACTACCTTACCCGAAAGGGGCAAGGGCAGTAGGGGAGAGGTCAGTGTAGGGAGGCCCTCGGGAGGATTTTGCTGCGATGGCGGTCCTGCAAGGGATTCCTGCACTGGATCTTCCTATAAACTGTAGCGGGTTTTCGGAAGCTAGTGGAACTTTGTAAAGGCCTCGTAGTGTTACCCTGCCTCGCTTCCTTGGTAGAGGTGTATGGGATTCATGACCCCTTGGCAGATGGGTAACATGGCTTGTGGGTAAAGATGCGCAACCTCTGCAGAGTGTAAAACTGGTATACTAGCCGTGCTCACGGTCATGAGCAGCTCGGACCCTCACATGATTAATTTATGGAACTAAATTCAATTTGTCATATGCATTGCATTGCAGGTGAGGTGATTACTTTTGTTCTACTATTTAATTGGGTTGGTATTTACTTATACTTAGTAATTGCTAATAAAATTTTGACCAAACTTTAAAAGCAATGCTCAGCTCTAACCATCTTCTTTGGTAAGCCTTACACTTCACGTGAGCTCCCACCTTTGGCGAGTTCATGCACATTATTCCCCACAACTTGTTGAGCGATGAACGTATGTGAGCTCACTCTTGCTGTCTCACATACACCACAGGTCAAGACCAGGTACTGCAGGATGATGCTCATGGAGGATGCTGTGATGAGTTCGTGAGAGGTCTAGGTCGTCGTCTCCCAGTCAACTTTGGGTTGCTGGACCGTTGTCTCCTTATAATGTAATTATTTATTTTGTATAGAACTCCTGTTATATATAAAGATGTGACATTCGATCCTGTGCCACTATACATCATTTGTGTGAGACTTGGTCCCAGCATACCTGGTGTTTATGTTAACCCCGGGTTTTGGATCCCTAAAATCCGGGTGTTACAGAAGTGGTATCAGAGGAATGTTGACTGTAGGACAAAACCTAGATAGAACTGGACAACCAATACTTACTTACCTTTGCTACTCTGATCTTTTCTAAACTTTCCTTAATCTTTTTCTCATCTATTTCCGCTTTACTCTGATTATCCTTACCTTTCCTTTTTCTAAAGACAAATGTGGATTTCACACTTTGAAATCCTGTGCCTAAAGTGACCTTTAGGAATAGGAGACCTAATCCTAGGAACAAAAACAAAGCTATTTTTATAAGTGTCTATGTATTTGAATGTTTGTTCTTATGTTATCTGTCTGATTTGGATCTTTGATTGAGTGTGATGGGTTGTGGAGTAATGTCCACAATTACATCTGCATATACATCTAGGTATAAAGGATAGCATTTGTAAGATAACTAGACAAACTAGAGTATCCCCTCAGAAAATATATGTAGTATTCCGTATCTATCTCATCTTGACACATTCTATCTTACCTTTGGACATTCACCTCGTACAACTAATTACCCTAGTCTTAACATAAAATATTTGGTCCAGCCCTGCCAAAGAAATTCCAGTACATAACCAACTATTAGTTTATTCATTCTATCTATTAAATGATTCCCTTGCAAAGCTATCTTACCATATGCTTCTAACTTAGATGGTCAATACCAGGCGGGGTGGTGGAATTGATTTACCTGCTAATCAACAACCCCAACCACAGTCAGCAGGGATGAATCCTCCTAATCCTCCACAAGGCGGAGTTGATCCACTAGTTGCAGCCCAAATGAGAATGATGCAGCAAATGGCTGACACTATGGCAGATATGCGCACCCAAATGCAGCAAGAACGCCAAGAAATGCACCAGGAAAGAGAGGATGCACGTCGGGAAATGCGCCAAGAACGAGAAGAGATACGCCAGGAGAGGAGGGTACAACAACAGCAGCTGCAACAACAACTTCAACAACAGCAGCAACAACAACAAGTGCCATTGCCTCCACCTCCACCACCAGTTCCACCCCGGGACAAGCACCGGGAATTCATGAGCCACAAACCACCAACCTTCTCCAACTCCGCAGATCCACTGCAAGCAGATGACTGGTTAAAGTCCATAGAGAAGATGCTCAACATAGCCCAGTGCTCGGACCGAGAGAAAGTACTCTATGCATCGGGCCGTCTTGCTGGTCCCGCTGCGGATTGGTGGGATGCGTACTGTGCAGCCCATGCTGCTGCCGATACAATTACCTGGGAAGAGTTCTCCACACAATTCAGGAATTACCATATTCCTGCTGGACTCATGAAGATTAAGAGAAAGGAGTTTCTATCTCTCAAGCAAGGAAGTATGTCCGTAAGTGAATATAGAGACAAATTCATCCAGTTATCTCGATATGCTCCCAGAGATGTTGAGGATGATGAGCAAAAGCAGGAGCTCTTTCTGGATGGTTTGATTGGACCCTTGCAATATCAGCTGGTATCGCACACCTTCCCATCCTTCCAAAGGCTACTTGACAAAGCTATTGCTGTAGAAAACAAGAGGAGTATATTTGGAGAGAAAAGAAAGGCTGTCAACCAAGGGCAGGCTGGGAGTAGTTCCCGTCCTCGCTATACTACCACTCCAAGTACATCAGCTAGTGGCAGTTCTGGACAACAAACCCAACAGACACCAACTGCTCCTCCAAAGGCAAGCACTCCAGTAGGACCCGCTGCTCCCAACACAACCGCCATCAGGACATGCTTCAAGTGTGGACAATCGGGACACTACGCCAACTACTGTCCCAACAGAGCTGCCTACACTACACCGGCACCGATGAAGCAAGGACAAGCCTCAGCAGGGAAGAGTCAGCCCCTATCCATCAACCGAGGATATGCCCATCATACAGAAGTAGAAGCTGAACCCGGTGAACTTGAAATTCAAATTCAAGAAGAAGAGCCAGTTGGAGATGAAGTAGTTGGTGAAGAAGTCAACGAGCAACAAGAATAAAGAGATAAACATAGATATAGATACATATATATATATATATATATATATATATATTTTACTATTTGTAAGACCTAAATATTAGTTTAGCCAGTAGTAGTATTTTACTATTTTTAGTAATAATAATAAGGTCCATTTGACCCTGTGTTTTGCTAATAAGATATGCATCATGCCGAGATTTTTGTTTATGCATATGTGTTGAATCGATATGAACATGCACCCTTTTTTCTTACAAATCTCGAGGACGAGATTATTTTTAAGGGGGGTAGGATTTGTAACACCCAAATTCTGAATTTGGGATTGGTAGAAGAAATTTGAGCAAAGTACCATTGATAAGTGATTAAACTTTATAGTTCACTTTTTTTTAAAGGCAAATAATCATAATAAAATAAATGAAGAAAACACTATGTAGTAATTGTGCATCATGTGAAAGTTTAACTTGTGCATAAATTTGAAATCTAGAATTTAAAACTTGGTTTGATTTGAATTGGAAATAGGAAAGAAAGAAAGAAATATTATACAAAACAAAATAAAGTTATAAAATTCATCACACTTTTAGGTATGTCTAAATCTTACTATTGATCTGAAAGAGAATTTGCCACAAGTTGAAATTTAATTTGAATTGAATTTGGGTTTTGAAAAATGGAGAAAAGAAAATAGAAAATAAAAAGAAAAAGAATAAAAATCCTACATGGGCCACTCACCTCATTTCGGCCCAATCTCACCCTCGCCGCGCGCAGCCCACTCCCCCTCACGCGCGCTCTCGCCTCTCACTGACACGCGGGGCCCCCTGCCCAGTCCCTCGTCCCGCGCTCGTCTGCCCTCCCTCTCTCTGGTCCGTGGGGCCCGCTTGTCGGGTTCGTCTTCAACAACTTCGCCGATCGCGCCGCGCGGACTCCGCGGGACTCTCCGGGGATTCTCGGCCTCCGTGCAACGGCCGCGGGTCGCTCCTTGGGTATAAAGCCGAAGCTCCGCGACCCCTTCCCTCATCCACCCGTGAACTCAAGCAGAAGAAGGCCGACGTCGCCATTTGTGAGAGCGATCCGCCGCGGGCGAATCCGGGCGTACCGACGACCGTGCTCGGAGTAAGGAACCCAGGGGCTCCTTTCGGATGTGTTGAAGGTGGCCGCAACCGAACTTCAGAAGATAAGCCACCGGCGGCACCGGAATTTCTCGCCGTCGCTGCACCACCGCTTCGGACCCGCCGCGCGCCGTGGTCGGCCTCCTCGGCTTGATCATCCTCGGTGAGACGCCCTCTACGTGATCACATAGCCCTTAATTTCATTTTCTCGCGATATTAGCCACAATGGATGGCCGGGGCGGTGGAATTTGATGGCGCCGGCGAGGGCTCCGCCGTGGCCGGGGCACCTCTGCTCGGCTGCCGTCGGGAGGTTGGGGACGATTCCCTGTCGTTGGATCCTGATCCAGCGGTGGAAATTGGTCCGCGCGTATCGGATCGGTGGGTTGATCTGGTCTGTCCATCTCTGTGCGAACGCTTGAGATTCATTGCGGCCTTCATAAAATCCGGGCGGTCAGTTTGGGATCGGGTGGCCCAGATCTGAGCGGGTTTTCATAAAGCGCGAATCTAATCGTAGCCGTTGATCGTCGATCGGGCGGCCAGATTTTCCTCGTACCCCCTTCGGTGGGTAATCTTCATAAAGAGTCCCTGGACTTTTTGGAAATAGAACCCGTCGTCCTCTTGTTACTGTGCGCTGTGTCTCGGGAATCTTACCCCGAGCCCCCTGAGCTTCTTTATATTAGTGCGCCCAGTCCAGAGAGTTATAAAATCATAGAAAATGATTTAGAAAATGATTTTTAGTGTTAAAATAAATCCAGAAACTTAATTAATTCATAACTAATTCATTTTAGCTCCAAATTGAGTCATTCCAATTCCTAAAATTTTGTAATAATATTCTCTACCATTTAGAATCACTGTTTTGACATGAACTCTGTCAGAAAATTTATTTATCATTTAATCATATTTTAATCACATTAAACCTTAGGAAAATCATAACTTGAATCCTACAACTCCAAAATTAATAATTCGTTTTCCTGTGATCTTATTTTAATATGTAGATTATTAATATGTATTTTGCTCTTATGTTTGGTGTAATGTTAATTTTGCCTATACACTGTTTGTTTGTATTGCTACGACTAGTGCGAGGTCACGAGTCACCTGAAGATCATCCTGGTACCTGGAATCTCAAGGCCCAGGCAAGTTGTGCCCTTGATCACTTCTTTTTACCCAGCCATGTTCTGATTAATCATAATGATCTGCATAGGTTAATTTTGATGGGACCCAATAGGTTACCCTAGTTTGTCTATCTTTATACCTTGTTTACCACTAAACTTTTTGGGTAGTACTTGCTAGTGCTTTATGTGGTTTTGGGTATGAAGATTACACTATTCATGATTATACTCTTGTTATCAGTTGTTATTTACTGTTCATGATAAGATCATTATGTTAATTGGAACATGGAGCGACCACCCGGGAAAACAGTGCTACCACAAGGGTGGAATGGGACGCCCTTGGCTGATTAATTAGGGAAGCTAGTGGAAGACTACCTTACCCGAAAGGGGCAAGGGCAGTAGGGGAGAGGTCAGTGTAGGGAGGCCCTCGGGAGGATTTTGCTGCGATGGCGGTCCTGCAAGGGATTCCTGCACTGGATCTTCCTATAAACTGTAGCGGGTTTTCAGAAGCTAGTGGAACTTTGTAAAGGCCTCGTAGTGTTACCCTGCCTCGCTTCCTTGGTAGAGGTGTATGGGATTCATGACCCCTTGGCAGATGGGTAACATGGCTTGTGGGTAAAGATGCGCAACCTCTGCAGAGTGTAAAACTGGTATACTAGCCGTGCTCACGGTCATGAGCAGCTCGGACCCTCACATGATTAATTTATGGAACTAAATTCAATTTGTCATATGCATTGCATTGCAGGTGAGGTGATTACTTTTGTTCTACTATTTAATTGGGTTGGTATTTACTTATACTTAGTAATTGCTAATAAAATTTTGACCAAACTTTAAAAGCAATGCTCAGCTCTAACCATCTTCTTTGGTAAGCCTTACACTTCACGTGAGCTCCCACCTTTGGCGAGTTCATGCACATTATTCCCCACAACTTGTTGAGCGATGAACGTATGTGAGCTCACTCTTGCTGTCTCACATACACCACAGGTCAAGACCAGGTACTGCAGGATGATGCTCATGGAGGATGCTGTGATGAGTTCGTGAGAGGTCTAGGTCGTCGTCTCCCAGTCAACTTTGGGTTGCTGGACCGTTGTCTCCTTATAATGTAATTATTTATTTTGTATAGAACTCCTGTTATATATAAAGATGTGACATTCGATCCTGTGCCACTATACATCATTTGTGTGAGACTTGGTCCCAGCATACCTGGTGTTTATGTTAACCCCGGGTTTTGGATCCCTAAAATCCGGGTGTTACATTTCCTCCCACGACGCAGCTCTAGACTTGCGCCGCCAACAAGCTGGTGTTGTCCCCCAGCCATCCCAGGCCGACAATGATACGGATACTTCTAGAGGCCGAAATGGGGGAGAATCCCGAGATAGGCCTCACATAGATGAATAAAAATGGAAACTTGCAAAATAGAATTAGGGTTCAAGTGGGTCAAGTTCAGATCGTAGAAATCAAGGAGGCCACGGAAGAAGGGAGAAATAGGGAGAGCAAGGCCGCGGATAAGAAAAGGAACATAGACGACAGACTCATGGGTGTCCTTCGTCAAATCACTGACCCCACGGCAAATCCGCCAAGAGCAGAGTTCTTTCGGAGGTAAAACCCCAACATCGATAAGGTGAAGAAGATCAGATTCCGAAATAACAAACATATGGTTACCTGCGAATGGCAACTGACTGTTGGGGTCGATGGGCGGGATGATTGCCACGGCGGAGCTCTGCCTCTTCCGTTTCGGCACCATCGCAATCTCGCCGATGGAACGAACAGGAGCAGAATCTCAGGGAAACAGAGGAGTGGTTCGAAGCGGAAATGTGAAGTTATTGCTCAGAAATCAAAAGCGCACGTCGACACGAGTATAAATGGTGTTTTCCCGAGTTGGGCGCTATTTCTAAAAAGTTCCAAGTCATCAATCGGGAAAGCGAAACTTCAGACATAACTCAGTGGTTACCTCTAAAAACGCCGACAGTGTCAAGCACCACTCAGCCGTTACCTCTAAAACGCTGATAGAGTCAGGCATGACTCGGTGTTTACCTCTAAAACGCCGGTGTCATCATCTGTCGCTCGGTGGTTACCTCTAAAACGCTGGTAGAATTGAACACGACTCGGCGGTTACCTCTAAAAACGCCGGTGCCATCAGCTATCGCTCGACGGTTACCTCTAAAAACACTAGTGTCATCAGCTATCGCTCGACGGTTACATCTAAAACGCCGGTGTCATCAGCTATCGCTCAACGTTTATTTCTAAAAACGCCGGCAGCGTTAGGTACAAAGACGAACTATCAAGCGATTATAAAGAAAGAGCAACAAAAAAAGCAAAAGTTCGCTCGAAGCAACGAAGTTTCTTCATTAAATAGTGGAAGGGATTTTCACAAACTCAAAGACTGACCCATTATGAGTCAGCCTTTTTTCCCTTTTTTTTACTACATTACATTACTACATTACTCACACTAAATTATGCTACTAACTACTACTAAATTATTCCACTACTACTACTGCCACTACTAATTATCTATACTAATATTTAAGCCAGTGGTGCTTTGCCACTGGCCTTGCTGCTGCTGCTGCCGCCCTTGTCGTTGTCGTCGCTCCTGCCACCGCCGCTGCCTCCACCGCTGCCCCTGCTGCCGTCGTTGCCGCCGCCACATCCACCACTGTCGTCGCCTTCGTCGTCGCCGTCGCCGCCGCTCCCTTCATCGGACGAGCCGGAAGAGTTCTCCTCGTCCGAGGAGACCTCCGACTCGTCCGAGCATTCAAGCCCGGCGCGCTCGACGGACCGGATGTACGTCCACACCTCGGCGGCTATCCCCTGGGAATCGTCTGAGTCGTCAGACGACGCTAGGGGAGAAGCATAGACCGGCGATCCCTCGGACTCGGAGGAAAACTCCTCCTCCGAGTACTCGGAGTCACCAAAGTCCTCCGAGGGAGGACTTGGTTCATGCTTCCGCTTGTCGCCGGAACGACACGGTGAACCTCGACCTTTCTTGTCCTTGCCCATGGCCAGATGGAAGAGAAGAGGGAGTTGGAAAAGAAGCAACAGATGATCAGAGGATGTGTGAAGAGAACAACGATGCAAGCATGCTATTTATAGGGGCTGGAGGCAACTGTTCATCTCCTACCACGCTCACCGAACAGTCGCAAGTATTCAATAAGCAATTCAAACCGCCTGAAAGCAAGTTAGGCAGCAGACGCCGCTTCGCGTAACACGACACCATTTGGACTAAGGTCAACTGCTCGGGCAATATGATTATGCCCCATGGTCACATCAAATCACTACTCCAGACAGTGTGATAAACGCTCTACATACCAAGATGTCCCTTGGTCACACCCATTAGGGGGGAATGACCAGGAATTTTCAATAGATTTTCTGAACAAGTCACATTCATACAGTATACACAATGAATGTATTGCGACAGAAAGAAGATATTGATAGAGATCAAAGGAAAGCCAAATATAGCTACTGAAGTGCAAATCTAGTCAGCAGAAGCATTGAAGTACAGAGCGAAGTGAAAGACCAACTAAGAGCCATCTACCAGACGTCCAATCTGTCACTAATCAAATAAATTTCAAACCTAACAAGGCATGGGTAGACCACGTTGTTTGAATTCGCAAAAGGATGAGATGAAGATAAAATGCTGATTTCTAAAGCATGAGATGAAGATAAAATGCTGATTTCTAAAGCATGAGATGAAGATAAAGCGTTGATCTCTAAAGCGTAAGATGAAGATCTTTGAGCGGATTATTTTCAACAATCCACTCAAAGCTCAGGGGCTACACCCATTGGGTGCACCTTCGGTGCGCCCAATAAATCCTTAATTCCAAAAGACAGAATGTTGATCTCTAAAGCATAGGCTGATGATAGAGAACCGATTTCCGAGGCATGAGATGAAGATCTTTGAATGTACCAAAGGAGGACAACAGAAGATTGTTTTTTTACTGAGTCACTCAAATTCAGAAGCAACATTCAACAGGTACACCTTCAGAGCACCCTTCACCAAAGTGAAAACCAAAATCGCAAGTTGGACCAAGAATCTTTGGGCTGATTATTTCAAAATCAACTCAAAGATTGGGGGCTTGTGGGGGATAGATATCCCCTGAGTCCACTAGAAGGCTAGAAGGCCTCGCGAAAGGCTTTGGGCCTATTGTCTCACTAGGTCATCCCTTCGTGGGCCAGGAGAGAACTACTGGCAGAATGGGCCGACGCAGGGAATGAGCGGAATCAGGCCCAGGCGGCTCGTTGGATTTAAGCGTTATCCACAGCTCTGATCTGATTTTCCCACACGACACCCTTGGACGTCAGAACCAAATAAAGATAAGTCGGCAGGATTATAGGAAGATAAGTTCAGTCGGTTCACTATTACTTAGGAATACATCGTTATCATACACACATGTAGTGCCCCACGATTGAATATATAAGGCCTAGGGGGTACCCCATCATTTCTAGGTCATTCATCAACCGTCTACTCAGTTCATTAGCTTTCTCCATACTGGAGAATTCCCTTGTAACCCACCACATAAAGATCCACACCAAGAAGTAGGGTGTTACGCATCTCAAAGCGGCCCGAACCTGTAGAAAATTGTCTACCGTCTCTCATGCGTCTTGCACGAACCATTGAGTTACAGTCAGCAACACCGTCCTACCCAAAAGCACCTCGAGGGGTAACCCCGGGTGCGCGGTCGGGCTCCAAACACCGACGCATACTTTCTTCTCTTTCGCCATTAGGCATGTGTGATGCTCATTAGGGAAGACGAAGGACTTGTTTAAGGCGGAGGCATCGAGTCCTTCATCATTCGAGTTGGATGAAGAGCAGTCCGAGTCCGATTACTTGCCAATGTGCGCCTTGCCCTTTTTCTTACTATAGAACTTCTTATTTTTCCCTTTCTTTTCTTGGTCCTCGTTATTTTTATTATAGGGACATTGAGCAATAAAATGACCGGACTTACCGTACTTGAAGCATGTACACTTTCCCCTTGATTTTCTCTTGTTGGGGTAGTCCTTGCGTCCCTTCAAAGTGGTCTTGAAGCGCTTGATCACAAGCGTCATTTTATCCTCATTTAGACTGTTCGCCTCAATTTGTTCCACCTTGTCGGGGAGCACATCCTTGTTGGCCGTCGCTTTGAGAGCAATGGGTTGTGGCTAGTAGTGTCGAGGAAGAGTTCCATTGGCGATGTCGTCGACGTACCTCACCTCCTTTGCCATGATGCACTAGCTCAAAAATTTTCCAATAATTTTTTCGGGCGATATTTTGATGTACCTACGGTTCTCAGAATAAGGTTTACAATGTTATGATCAATAATGGTAAATGACCTTAGCATTATGTGGCGGAACAGCCCGAATTATTCCAACTTAAGTGCCTAAGTCCCGCCTCAAAGGATAGACCACACTTAAATAGGAATAAACCGTCATTCCCTCGGATCTAGTTTGACAAGGCCACTAACAGGATCAAGTACCACATACTCACTCGAAGGTGAGGCACAAAGAAAATACAATAAAGCATAAAACCATAATTTAAAGGAGTACTTAGTATTATTACATCATCATCGGAGTTTTGCAAAAGTAGTGACCAGTGTTCTTGATGTAGCGGAAAGTAACTAATGGTAAAGAAAAGGGAGGATGGGGAACCTGGCCCCATCACTCCTCATCTGTGCAAGGGGAAGTGTAAGCGAAAAGAAAAAGAAACAAAAATAAAAGGAACTAGTGCAAAAGTCTAGCAATTTTCTGCGGACTTGGCTCTTCTAGGGTTAAGTTGAGATCTTCAATATATAGATTTTAAATCTTGTCTTAGGTGTATCTTTATTTATATATCATATTGATGACAATGGCATTTTATTTAGATGGTGAAACAAGAAAAGGATGCATGCATGCATGTCCTAAGCGTCCTCACATCAAACATGGGGTACAGAAGTCCCCTAGCTACATCATAGTAGCATGTACGACATATTTAAATATCCACCTAGCTACCCATCTAATATCCTAAGGCTTGATGTCCTAGGTCTATCCTTATCATCCTGACCACTATCCAACTTGGTTTCTAAGCAAGTTTTACTTTTGAAAAGGTAGGTAAATATGATTTATCAATTTCTTTGAGGTGGTACAAGCTCCGATACCAGCTGTGGCAGAACCGCCCGAATTATTCCAACATAAGTGCCTAAGTCCCGCCTCAAAGGCTAGACCACACTTAAATAGGAATAAACCGTCAGTCCCTCGGATCTAGTCCGACAAGGCCACTAACAGGATCAAGTACCACATACTCGCTCAAAAGTGAGGCACAGAGAAAATAAAATAAAGCATAAAACCATAATTTAAAGGAGTACTTAGTATTATTACATCATCATCAGAGTTTTGCAAAAGTAGTGACTAGTGTTCTTGATGCAGCGGAAAGTAACTAACGGTAAAGAAAAGGGAGGATGGGGAAGCCTGGCCCATCACTCCTCATGCTCCTCTCCTGCTGAAGTAGGGTCCCACTCGACTGTCCAACCGGTGGCATGATGGACGGCCATGTCACTCCAGCAACCATATCCTCCAGAGAACCTGTAAAAATTTATGCCACAAGCAAGGCTGAGTATTCTAATACTCAGCTATACTTACCCGGTGTGAGGAGTCTACTGCTCTACCTCTAGACATGCAGCTGTTTGGCTGAGGGGTTTGGTTTGCCAAAAGCACTAGGTCAGTCTAAAATCAAATTTTAGTATGGTCCTTTTAAACTAGATGAGTACCTAGCTATTCATATATGGTATCAAACATTATATCAATCAACATCTTTTGCCAGTCATCTCATTTCCACTTATTACTCAATGCAGCAACATGGATCAAGCAGTCTCATTAGCTGTGAGAAGCAGACGATTCGAATCGAGTTTCAACCTTGCAAGGTAAACCTAAACACATGACATGGCGAGGGACTTCGTCCCCACACACATCAACCGTCCCCATCGATTCCTCGTCAATAGAACAGGGCTCATGGCCTTGGCGTACAATGCTCCAATTGTCCCCGGCTGCCGCCGTGCAACGGCCGCACTTGTACCCACAATAATCCGGCACGGGAGACTCCGTCTCAGGTACAGTGACGGGTAAAGTCTATGGGCAGGTTCAATTAGGTACTAGCTGTGGCGGAAACGCCCGAATTATTCCAACTTAAGTGCCTAAGCCCTGCCTTAGAGGCTAGACCACACTTAAATGGGAATAACCCGTCAATCCCTCGGATCTAGTCCGACACGGCCACTGACAGGATCAAGTACCACACTCTCACTCGATGGTGAGTCACAGAGCAAATACAATAAAGCATAAGACCATACATGTCAGAGTATTAAATTATTACATCGTCATCATCATCGGAGTTTTTGCAAAAGCAGCCATCATTGTTTTGAAGTGCAGCGGAAATAAACTAACGGTAAAGAAATAGAGAGATGGGGAAGCCTGTCCCATCACTCCTCATGCTCCTCCTCAGCCGAGGCGGGGTCCCACTCGACAGTCCAGCCCGGTGGCAAGGTGGACGGCCAAGTCACTCCAGCGACCATGTCCTCCAGAGAACCTGTAAAAAATTATGCCACAAGCAAGGCTGAGTATGCTAATACTCAGCTAGACTTACCCGGTGTGAGGAGTCTACTCCTCTACCTCTAGACATGCAGCTGTTTGGCTGTGGGGTTTGGTTGCCAAAAGCACTAGCTGAGTCTCTAAATCAAGATTTTAACTTTATAAAAATTAAGTGTGACTCTCTTAAGGCTAAAAGTGTACTATCTACTCATACATAGTAGCAAGCATTTTTAGCAATCAACATCTTGGATCATCTCATCACAGTTCCACTTGTTAATCAATGCAGTACAATGGATCAAGCAGTCTCATTAGCTGCGAGAAGCAGACGATTCGAATCGAGTTTTTATCCTTGCAAGGTAAACCTAAACACACGACATGCAGGGGCACTCCGTCCCCACACATATCAACCGTCCCCATCAATTCCCTGGCAACAGAAAGGGGCTCACCGCCTTGGCGTACAATGCCTCACTGACCCCGACTGGCCGTCGTGCAGTGACCGCACTTGTACCCACCATAACCGGAATGGGAGACCTCGTCTCAGGTCGCGTGAGGAGGGCAATCTGCGGGCAGGTTCACTCAGGTACTAGGCTTACCGATTTACCATATTTCTCGGTATGTGTTTAGTACGTTCAAACGCTTGACACAGGTATCTGCACGTTAATCCTTATTCCATTTTCCATCTCGTGGACAACCAATCCCCATGGATTGTTGTCCACCAACTAGTATCATGACAGTGTGAAAGTGGGTACAATCAATTTCCTGATCTCGCGCGAGTGCTAGAAAAATCACTCGTCTTCTATCGAGATCCTAATTAAATAAAGCAACTACTCGACTAGCCATACTAGTATTCATCTCAAAAGGATTCCTGAGATCATGCAACTAAGGTTTCAAACAATTCCTACACCTAAGTGCACAATCAATCCTACAATCATTAAGTGAAGTAAAATAGCATAAATAACAGGTTATGCATAAAACCGGGGCTTGCCTTCCAAAGCAGTGGCAGGCAGGTCCTCTGGTGCAGGCTCTGGTGCTGGAACCGGGGCAACCTCCTAGGCAGCTCCTTGCTCCGGCACGAGGATGTACTCTCCGTCAGCAAGATTACAGTCTATCGAATGCAATGAACATGTATGTCATGATTATGTAGGATTTAATAACATTATACTAAAAGAAACTAAGTCAAGAAATAACTTAGGGTTTCTCGGACATGCGGGGTTTTAGTGGTTTATACTTATCACTTTTATATTCAAGTTTTATTTGGGGTAAACAAAGAGGATTGGTATTGCATTTGTATATTTCAGGGAACAATTTACAAGGGTCTTAGGAGGATACTAATTTCCATTGTTCATTTTCCTCTCTTTAGTGTTTATTTATGAATTCTAGTGGGGTTTGAACTACCAAGGTGAATTAACTATTTTCAACAATTCTACAAAAATTACAGTGGCTTGCCCTTGGTCAATATGGCCTGTCTTAAGAATATGGGATTCAAAAATAAAAAGGCTATGCTGTATACAAAAATAACAAAAGTGGTGCAAATGAGCCACTTTGCACTACAAGTCTTTTATTAAAGTGGGTCCTGACCTAAGGGTTATTTTTGTTGGCCTCTAACAGTGATAATAAGCTCTTGTACCAAAAATGACAGAGAGCCACATGATGGGTATTTAATGGTGGATTTCTAAAGTTTGGTGCAAAAAGGGTGGTTAGAACTAACTTGTCATTTGAAAAATATCAAACAACAGATTTCAGATTTTTCCTAAGTTCTTATTATCAAAACATTAGGTATCCCAAGGGTTGGGGTGTTTTCACCATGAGGTTATTTTTGTAGGGTTTTTCTAAGTTTTCCTTGTTTTCTTAAAATAAAAGATATCCTATTTATTTTATACTAAACCAGGGTATGATAGATTTTTCCAGTGAACTATATTGATTAAGTATCCTAACAAAAATAGGGGTGCTCTCTGGTTCATGGTTTAAATTACATTTTCTATTTTTCTTATCTTTAAGCATATTATGGAATAAGGGGTAAAAACCAACTTAATAGAGTGGACAGGGAGGTTCAGCATTTTTAAACAGGTCAGTAGGTAGATATAAACTTCTCCAAATTTTTCTAACCCTAATCAAATAGCACAACTATTTTTCTTACCATTATTGAGCTTTTGGCCAAAACTAACATTAAATCAGAGTTTTAAATCTTCCTTAATACCAAGGGGTTTTTATATTTTTCTTAAATAGGTTACATTAATTAGAGTCTGACAAAATTGGTTTGACCAAATTTGGATGCACTAAACACAAGTTATGAATTTTTAAAGTCTCTGTTCAATTTTAAAATAGATTTTAAAATGAGTTTCCTGGAAAAACGGTTTACACTGGGGTCCCTGGGTTTAAAACAAATCAAACCTCGCAGATCTACCCTCGCGCCACTGTTCACTTGGGTCTCTGACATTTCACTTAACCCCCTGACCTTCTCTCCCTCTCACCCGCAGTCCTTCCCCCAACTGAAACAGTAGCCGCGGGAAAGAAAAGGGTGGCGCAGCTTACCAGCGGCGAGGGAGGTCCGGCGAAGGGTGGGGTTGGCTCGGGGAGACTCTGGCGGTCACGTCGAGGTACGGCTTGACGTCGGGGATGGCCGGAATCGCCCGGTCCACGAGCGCAGGCGGGTGTGCTCGTCGGCGGCGAGTGTACCGGCCAAACCACGGCGAACTGGTTCAATCCAAGGGCACGGTGAGCTTCACGGTGTAACGTAGCGACTGTGTGCACAAGGAATCGAAGGATGGTTGAGTGGTTTATCCGGTCCACGTACTCCGACGAGGTTTAGTGCTCCGGCGACCTTAGGCCGGCCTCTCTGGCGAAGCAAACTCCGATTCCTCGCTCGGGGAGCTTCACGGAGACGTGCACAGTCTTCTCCGAGGGCTGGACGGGGTTGGGAATGGCTGGGCTGGCCGGTCTATGGTGGCAGGGGCTCGGGTGGCCGCGGGCACGTCGCGCACGGGCAAACGGCGGTGAACTGAGCTCCGGTGAGGCTTGAGCGCGTGCGGAGAGGTACGGCCAAGGCTCCTGGGCTTTTTATAGGCGCGGACGCGGACCAGGGCGCTGGCTTGGCTCGGGCGCGGCGCGGGGCGTGCTCTGGCGCGGCAGAACGCGTCGAACACGTGGCGGTTTGTTTCTTCCATTGTTCAAACGTCGGCAGAGGTCACAAACGTGCGAATCTTTGCAAAAGTTCGGCGCAGACCTCTTCCTGGCACCTAGGGCTGTCACTCAACTGTGAGACGTCAGGGCAGATATGGCCTAGGGAGGGAGATCTTCGGGTGCCAAATCGGGTGTGTCACACTGCGCACTTCGCGACAAAAGCCATGCTATGGCATGTCAAACGTCCGAGTCTCGGGCTCAACTTTTTCCAGTGGGTGCCCTAGGTGGTATGCCACGTTTTTGGTATAGAACACAGGTGGATTTGATGCCAGCTTCGAGGTGAACACAACTGATCTTTAGTGTAGGTATAGTTTTTAACTTAGAGAGAAATAGAGAGCTCTAGCTCTCTATCCACTTAGTGACTTGATTTGGGGTTTCTCCAGGGGCCTTTTTGCAATATTTCCTTCCTCTAATTGCTGGTTATAAGGTTGCTTAAGGTTGGGTTAAAGATCACTCATGTTTTGCACATTTGCTCATTTCCCTTTTTCCTTCTTATCCATGGCTTTGAAAAGGAGGGTTCAAGAGGGGTCTAGGGTTTTCCCCCTTTTCTTGTCCAAGGTAGCAAGTGCACAAAAACTTAAGTGGTGCTCTTAGGTCATTAGAAATCTTGGTTAACACATAATTCTCCAAAGTTCCTGGTGCTCCTCAAGTTATTACCACATGTGGTCACAGTCCTTAGTACTCAGGGTATGCTCTAGTCAAGGTAACACCTGAGGTGTTACAGCCTTCCCCCCTTAAAGGAATCTCGCCCCAAGATTTTAGGTAGAGTCCCTTGGAGGGTGCTTGAAGGTGTGTTAGTGCTACTCTTCCTTTATGCTCAAGTTTCACTTATTAACTGTTCTTCGAATGTCATCCTCTTTGCAACTTCAGAAGGAAGCCCTTCTTAAGTTAAATCCAAAACTTAGACTATCCTTGTTATCTAAGTTTTTCTTATAATTGACTTCAAAGGGCAGGTGGGGGTTGGGTTTTTGGGGTTACATACCGACTCCTTTGGGCAGAAAGTCGGGGAAGCGAGAGCGTAGAAAATCCTCCGTCTCCCATGTAGCTTCTTCTGCTGAATGGTGACTCCACTGAACCTTGTACAGTCTGATTGATCTTGCCCGAGTTGATCTTTCCTTCTGATCCAATACCTTGACGGGGTACTCTTGGTAGGACAAATCTGGTTCTATCTCAATGTCTGGTTCCGGTAGCACTTCAGTGGGTAGACGAACACATTTCCGCAGCTGAGATACATGGTGAACTGCTGACATGCGGGGTGGCAATTCCAATTGGTAAGCTATGGGTCCACAACTTGCCTTGATCTCATAGGGTCCAATGTAACGAGGGGCTAACTTGCCCTTGATCCCAAATCTCTGGACACCCTTGGTTCGTGATATCTTAAGGTAGACATGATCTCCTACCTCAAACTGTAGAGGCTTCCGCCTCTTGTCATGATAACTCTTTTGCCTGGCCTGAGCAGCTTCTAAGTTCTTCCTGATGACTCTGACCTTTTCCTCTGCTTCAAGTACCAAATCTGACCCAAATATTTCCCTCTCTCCTGCTTGAGACCAATTTAGCGGGGTTCTGCATCTTCTCCCATACAAAGCCTCAAAAGGTGCCATCTTTAGACTGGATTGATAGCTGTTATTGTAAGAAAACTCTGCCAAGGAAAGACACTTGTCCCAATCCTTCCCATAATGTAGTGCACATGCCCTTAACATATCTTCTAAAATCTGGTTCACCCTTTCTGTCTGACCATCTGTTTGAGGGTGATATGCTGAGCTTCGGATTACGTGGGTCCCGAGTGCTTCTTGCAGTTTCTCCCAAAAGCGTGCCACAAACAGTGCTCCTCTGTCAGATATAATGGTCTTTGGGATACCATGCAATCTTACTATCTGATCAACATAAATTTCTGCGTACTTCTCTGTCTTGTGGGTGGTGTGCACTGGCAAGAAATGAGCAGTCTTGGTCAATCTGTCCACAATGACCCAAATAGAATCATGGTGCCTGGAGGTATTGGGTAATCCTACTATGAAGTCCATGCAAATGTACTCCCATTTCCAAGATGGTATGGGAAGGGGTTGCAAGGGTCCTGCTGTCTTCAAGTGACTGGCCTTGATTCTCTGGCAAGTGTCACACTCTGATACGTACTTGGCAATTTCCCTCTTCATCCTGGTCCACCAATACAAAGATCTGAGATCATGGTACATCTTGTTGCTACCAGGGTGCATGGAGAACTTGGAAAGGTGAGCTTCATCCAATATCTTCTTTCTGAGCTCAGGGTCCTTGGGAACAACCAATCGATCTCCAAACCAGAGAATTCCCTTGCTGTCCTGTCGGAAACACTTGTATTTTTCTGCCTTTTGCTTGAGCATATCTTTGATAACCTGAACACCCTTATCCTCAATCTGTGCCTGAACTATTTGCTCTTGCAATGTGGGCTCCACCGCGATATATCTCAATTCACCGGAAGGAACAACTTCCAGGTTCAGCTTACACAGCTCATCACACAGGGTGGTGACTCTTGCATCCATGTTCATACAATTGCACTGGGCCTTTCTGCTCAAAGCATCTGCCACAACATTGGCTTTGCCAGGATGGTAATGCACCTCCAAATCATAGTCCTTGATTAATTCCAACCATCTCCTCTGCCTCATGTTCAGATCTGCCTGAGTGAAGATGTATTTGAGGCTCTTATGATCAGTGTAGATGTTACAGTGAGCCCCCATCAAGTAGTGTCTCCATATCTTAAGAGCATGAACCACAGCTAACAATTCCAGATCATGTGTAGGGTAGTTCTGCTCATGGGGCCTGAGTGCTCAGGAAGCATAAGCGATCACTCTGTTCTTTTGCATCAAGACACATCCCAATCCTGTACCAGAAGCATCACAATAAACTTCGAAGGGCTTAGCGTTATCGGGTTGAGCCAGCACTGGGGTTGTTGTCAAATGCTGCCTCAAGGTATGAAAGGCATCTTCACACTTTTGGCTCCACTCAAATTTGACTCCCTTTTTTAACAGTTCAGTCATTGGTTTGGCAATTCTGGAGAAATCCGGAATAAATCGTCGGTAATACCCTGCCAATTCCAGAAAACTCCTAATCTGCCTCACTGTAGTTGGAGGTTCCCAGTTCATCACTTCTTGCACTTTCTCATGGTCAACTGATATCCCATTCTGAGAAATTTTGTGACCCAAGAATTTAATCTCCTTCAGCCAGAACTCACACTTACTCAACTTAGCGTACAACTGATGGTCACGCAGTCTCTGAAGTACAGTATGCAAGTGTTTGGTGTGCTCGGCTTCATTCTTGGAATAAACCAGGATGTCATCAATGAAAACGACCATGAACTTGTCTAGCTCTGGCATGAATACGGAGTTCATCAAGTACATAAAATAAGCCGGGGCATTGGTCAGCCCAAAAGACATCACCAAAAACTCATAGAGCCCATATCTGGTAGAGAAAGCCGTCTTGGGAATGTCACTGGTACGGATCTTAATCTGATGGTAACCTGAGCGAAGGTCTATCTTGGAGAATACCTTGGCTCCTACCAACTGATCGAACAGAACATCAATGCGGGGCAGCGGGTATTTGTTCTTGATAGTCACCGCATTGAGAGGGCGGTAGTCAACACACATCCTCAAACTCTCATCCTTTTTCTTCACAAATAATGCTGGACATCCCCATGGTGAAGTGCTTGGACGAATAAACCCCTTGTCCAACAATTCTTGCAATTGCTTTTTCAATTCTGCCAATTCCGTGGGAGGCATCCTATAGGGTCTCTTGGATATAGGAGCAGTCCCAGGTTGCAACTCAATTGCGAACTCAATGTCTCGGTCAGGTGGCATCCCTGGCAATTCCTCCGGAAAAACATCTGGGTAGTCACGGACCACTGGGATCTTTTCCACCGGGGATTCTAACATAACAAAGGCACAAGATCGGGTACAACCCTGGTTGGGTAAATGCAAAACAGTCTCGCCATAAGCAGGGGAATGAATTTCAATGGCTCTGGCTGCAATGTCCAATACTGCCTGATGCCTGGTCAACCAGTCAGCTCCCAAAATAATATCCACGCTGTCCAATCCTAAGATGAGAAGGGTGGTTCTAATCACCAGACTACCAAATTTTATAGGCACTTGCCTGTTGATTTGATAAGTGGCAATTCTGCCTCCGGGTGTTGAAATTATAATGCCCCCATTGGTATGGTGAAAGGGCAACTGGCATTTGGCACTAAACTTGGCACTGATAAAACTATGTGAAGCACCGGAATCAAAAAGAACAATAGCGGGATAATTTAAAACTGTAAAGATACCAGTCATGACGGGTGCTCCCTCTGGAATGTCAGCCATGGTGGTGAAGTTTAGCCTGCCCTGCCGCACTTGCACCTTCTGCCTCTTCCCTTGGTTCTGATTAACATTCTGCCCCTGCCCCTGCTGATTCCTGGGGCAATTCTTGGCATAATGCCCAGTGCTACCACAGGTGAAACACTTGTTGTCATTTGCCTGGCGGTACTGCTGCTGCTGATTGTTCCTCTGAGCTGGAAACTGGGTGCGGTTGGGTGCCTGCTGCGGCTGCTGCGGTGGTCTGATCACCCATCTCCCTTGCTGCTGCTGAGGTCCCCTGTTCTGCGTGTCGGACACAATCCTGAAGCGTTGTGGCTGAGCTGAGGGTCCTGCCACAGGGGCCTTCCTCTTCTTGTCTACCTGTCGAGCTGTAATGCAGTCCTCCTGGGAGATAGACATGTTGACCAACTCATTGTAGTTGTTGGCCCTGACGGTGTTGAGACGATCACGGAGCTTAGTGCTGAGCCCCCTCCTGAACCTGTCTTGCTTCTTCTCATCCGTATCTGCATGATACCCAGCATACTGGCACAAGTCATTAAAGGCCTGGGCATACTGCAACACTGTCCTGTTGCCTTGAGTGAGTGCCAAAAACTCATTGAGCTTCCGGTCCATGATGCCAGCTGGGATATGGTGCCCTCTGAAAGCTGCCTTGAACTCCCTCCATTCCACCTCTCTACCCTCTGGCTGCATGGCAAGAAAATGGTCCCACCAAGTCCTTGCGGGTCCGCGAAGCTGCTGGGTGGCGAACCTGACTTTGGTGACCTCTGAGCAAGCTCCATGGAGCAGTGGGAATTTGGATTCCACCACCCACAACCATACATCTGCATCAAGTGGGTCCTCTGCCCTTGTGAACAATGGAGGCTGGGTGCTGAGGAACTCCTGATAGGTAGCCGCCGCGGGGTGACGCTGATGGTCTCCACCACCATAGTGCTGAGGTGGTGGCTGACGCTGATCTAGTTGTCTCAGGATCTCATTTTGCTGGGCCATGAGCTCCTGCAGAGTGGGAGGCGGTGGCGGCGGTGGAGGAACGCGCTCATTCTGACCACGACGCGCTCTCCCAGCCATCTGAAAAGCCAGGTATATACTTAACACCATATCTTCAAGTTCAAGATTTAATAGCGGTGAAAAGGGTCAAAAGCAAAATGATAGACTCCAACTTCAACAAAAAGATTTAAAAGGGCATAAAATTTTTCCTTCCAAAATTTTAAACTGATAACCGCATCCATCAAACATGCTTCCAAGAGAGTTTAGCATGATTACATCGATTTGTCCCAAAATGACTCAACTCTAACTAGCCTAGTACCCCAAGGGCGCAAAAGCTAAGCTAGCCGTGAGGAGTCCTACCATTACCAACGTCTAACCCTACTCTGGTCACCTAGTGCGCGAATGAGGCCGCACTCGACTCGGGGGAAGGTGGTCTTCCCGAGCCAGCAGTGTCTACACTGGAGGCAGGCTCATCTCCTCCCTCGATGTCGACGTCCTCGTTGGCCTCCTGGCCCTGGATCTCCTGGTGATGCATGTCCAGGTGCTCGTTAGCCTCAGCAAGCTGCTGCTGAGTGTTAATGAGCTGATCCTCTAAAACCTCGATGGTGTTCTCCCTGGTGCCCACTAACTCCTCCAACTCATGAACCTCATCAGACAGCTGCTCCACTTGCAAATCTTTTTCTACCAGCTCCTGGGACAAGTCAACCACGAGCTCCTCCCTGTTGTCCAAGGTGATCTTGGTCGCCTCTAGCAGTGCCATCAAATGAGACATTGCCTCCCCACGCATCACTTGCAGACGATACAGGGCGTTCATGCATCGCACCGACAAGTGAGCCGTGTGGCCTGGGTAGAGAGCCCAGATGTCCTTGGCATGCTCCACCGGATCCTTCCACATCGGGTCGTCCTCCTTTTCCGCGGGGAACAACCCAATGGGGTGGGTAGAGAGCTCCAAGGGATGGAACCCGCAAAAAGTCGTCAACCCGTGCAGAGCGATCGCCTCGATCGTGTCCTCCGCCCGGTATCCAAAAGACTCGGAGTCCAGAGAACGCCAGCCTGGCTGCAGGGGATGAGGCTCTAAGATCATCCTCACCCTACAGCGAGGCACCCGGTGCTTCTCAAATTGCTGCACCGTGTACTGAGGGGGTGTCAAGTATCCGGCCCCCTGAAGTACTTCCCACAAGATGCAGGGAAAACCCTCTCGTGCAAGTCCGTCAGTGTGGGTCAGTGCATTTCCGTCATCGGAGGATCCGTGGGAAGTCATTTGTGTACGGTTAAGCGTAAGTAAAAGAAAAAGGATTACAAAAACGAACAAGGAAAATAAAAACTCAGCCTGTCTCTAGTTAAAAGAAAAAGGCACTGGGGACCTAGTTGGTTGTTATCTTGTTTTTAAGTCTTTTTACTCAGTTATCCATTTGCTTAATTAAGAATGCATGCATGCTCGTCCTAAACGACCTCACAAGAAGATAAAGGAATAGGGAAGAACTCCTATCCTGTAAAAAGTGGCCTGTAGGGCCTAGTCACTTAGCCACCTAGCTACCCTTCTACCATCCTAAGGCTTCACGTCCTAGGTCTATCCTGCTCGTCCTACGATCTATCCGACATTGTTTCTATCAAATTTTACTTTAGAAAAAGGATGGCATTCATGTTTTTTTGATTCCACTGTGGTGGTACAAGCTCCGATACCAGCTGTGGCGGAAACGCCCGAATTATTCCAACTTAAGTGCCTAAGCCCTGCCTTAGAGGCTAGACCACACTTAAATGGGAATAACCCGTCAATCCCTCGGATCTAGTCCGACACGGCCACTGACAGGATCAAGTACCACACTCTCACTCGATGGTGAGTCACAGAGCAAATACAATAAAGCATAAGACCATACATGTCAGAGTATTAAATTATTACATCGTCATCATCATCGGAGTTTTTGCAAAAGCAGCCATCATTGTTTTGAAGTGCAGCAGAAATAAACTAACGGTAAAGAAATAGAGAGATGGGGAAGCCTGTCCCATCACTCCTCATGCTCCTCCTCAGCCGAGGCGGGGTCCCACTCGACAGTCCAGCCCGGTGGCAAGGTGGACGGCCAAGTCACTCCAGCGACCATGTCCTCCAGAGAACCTGTAAAAAATTATGCCACAAGCAAGTCTAAGTATGCTAATACTCAGCTAGACTTACCCGGTGTGAGGAGTCTACTCCTCTACCTCTAGACATGCAGCTGTTTGGCTGTGGGGTTTGGTTGCCAAAAGCACTAGCTGAGTCTCTAAATCAAGATTTTAACTTTATCAAAATTAAGTGTGACTCTCTTAAGGCTAAAAGTGTACTATCTACTCATACATAGTAGCAAGCATTTTTAGCAATCAACATCTTGGATCATCTCATCACAGTTCCACTTGTTACTCAATGCAGTACAATGGATCAAGCAGTCTCATTAGCTGCGAGAAGCAGACGATTCGAATCGAGTTTTTATCCTTGCAAGGTAAACCTAAACACACGACATGCAGGGGCACTCCGTCCCCACACATATCAACCGTCCCCATCGATTCCCTGGCAACAGAAAGGGGCTCACCGCCTTGGCGTACAATGCCTCACTGACCCCGACTGGCCGTCGTGCAGTGACCGCACTTGTACCCACCATAATCGGAATGGGAGACCTCGTCTCAGGTCGCGTGAGGAGGGCAATCTGCGGGCAGGTTCACTCAGGTACTAGGCTTACCGATTTACCATATTTCTCGGTATGTGTTTAGTACGTTCAAACGCTTGACACATGTATCCGCACGTTAATCCTTATTCCATTTTCCATCTCGTGGACAACCAATCCCCATGGATTGTTGTCCACCAACTAGTATCATGACAGTGTGAAAGTGGGTACAATCAATTTCCTGATCTCACGCGAGTGCTAGAAAAATCACTCGTCTTCTACCGAGATCCTAATTAAATAAAGCAACTACTCGACCTATCATACTAGTATTCATCTCAAAAGGATTCCTGAGATCATGCAACTAAGGTTTCAAACAATTCCTACACCTAAGTGCACAATCAATCCTACAATCATTAAGTGAAGTAAAATAGCATAAATAACAGGTTATGCATAAAACCGGGGCTTGCCTTCCAAAGCAGTGGTAGGCAGGTCCTCTGGTGCAGGCTCTGGTGCTGGAACCGGGGCAACCTCCTGGGCAGCTCCTTGCTCCAGCACGAGGATGTACTCTCCGTCAGCAAGATTACAGTCTATCGAATGCAATGAACATGTATGTCATGATTATGTAGGATTTAATAACATTATACTAAAAGAAACTAAGTCAAGAAATAACTTAGGGTTTCTCGGACATGCGGGGTTTTAGTGGTTTATACTTATCACTTTTATATTCAAGTTTTATTTGGGGTAAACAAAGAGGATTGGTATTGCATTTGTATATTTCAGGGAACAATTTACAAGGGTCTTAGGAGGATACTAATTTCCATTGTTCATTTTCCTCTCTTTAGTGTTTATTTATGAATTCTAGTGGGGTTTGAACTACCAAGGTGAATTAACTATTTTCAACAATTCTACAAAAATTACAGTGGCTTGCCCTTGGTCAATATGGCCTGTCTTAAGAATATGGGATTCAAAAATAAAAAGGCTATGCTGTATACAAAAATAACAAAAGTGGTGCAAATGAGCCACTTTGCACTACAAGTCTTTTATTAAAGTGGGTCCTGACCTAAGGGTTATTTTTGTTGGCCTCTAACAGTGATAATAAGCTCTTGTACCAAAAATGACAGAGAGCCACGTGATGGGTATTTAATGGTGGATTTCTAAAGTTTGGTGCAAAAAGGGTGGTTAGAACTAACTTGTCATTTGAAAAATATCAAACAACAGATTTCAGATTTTTCCTAAGTTCTTATTATCAAAACATTAGGTATCCCAAGGGTTGGGGTGTTTTCACCATGAGGTTATTTTTGTAGGGTTTTTCTAAGTTTTCCTTGTTTTCTTAAAATAAAAGATATCCTATTTATTTTATACTAAACCAGGGTATGATAGATTTTTCCAGTGAACTATATTGATTAAGTATCCTAACAAAAATAGGGGTGCTCTCTGGTTCATGGTTTAAATTACATTTTCTATTTTTCTTATCTTTAAGCATATTATGGAATAAGGGGTAAAAACCAACTTAATAGAGTGGACAGGGAGGTTCAGCATTTTTAAACAGGTCAGTAGGTAGATATAAACTTCTCCAAATTTTTCTAACCCTAATCAAATAGCACAACTATTTTTCTTACCATTATTGAGCTTTTGGCCAAAACTAACATTAAATCAGAGTTTTAAATCTTCCTTAATACCAAGGGGTTTTTATATTTTTCTTAAATAGGTTACATTAATTAGAGTCTGACAAAACTAGTTTGACCAAATTTGGATGCACTAAACACAAGTTATGAATTTTTAAAGTCTCTGTTCAATTTTAAAATAGATTTTAAAATGAGTTTCCTGGAAAAACGGTTTACACCGGGGTCCCTGGGTTTAAAACAAATCAAACCTCGCAGATCTACCCTCGCGCCACTGTTCACTTGGGTCTCTGACATTTCACTTAACCCCCTGACCTTCTCTCCCTCTCACCCGCAGTCCTTCCCCCAACTGAAACAGTAGCCGCGGGAAAGAAAAGGGTGGCGCGGCTTACCGGCGGCGAGGGAGGTCCGGCGAAGGGTGGGGTTGGCTCGGGGAGACTCTGGCGGTCACGTCGAGGTACGGCTTGACGTCGGGGATGGCCGGAATCGCCCGGTCCACGAGCGCAGGCGGGTGTGCTCGTCGGCGGCGAGTGTACCGGCCAAACCACGGCGAACTGGTTCAATCCAAGGGCACGGTGAGCTTCACGGTGTAACGTAGCGACTGTGTGCACAAGGAATCGAAGGATGGTTGAGTGGTTTACCCGGTCCACGTACTCCGGCGAGGTTTAGTGCTCCGGCGACCTTGGGCCGGCCTCTCTGGCGAAGCAAACTCCGATTCCTCGCTCGGGGAGCTTCACGGAGACGTGCACAGTCTTCTCCGAGGGCTGGACGGGGTTGGGAATGGCTGGGCTGGCCGGTCTATGGTGGCAGGGGCTCGGGTGGCCGTGGGCACGTCGCGCACGGGCAAACGGCGGTGAACTGAGCTCCGGTGAGGCTTGAGCGCGTGCGGAGAGGTACGGCCAAGGCTCCTGGGCGTTTTATAGGCGCGGACGCGGACTAGGGCGCTGGCTTGGCTCGGGCGCGGCGCGGGGCGTGCTCTGGCGCGGCAGAACGCGTCGAACACGTGGCGGTTTGTTTCTTCCATTGTTCAAACGTCGGCAGAGGTCGCAAACGTGCGAATCTTTGCAAAAGTTCGGCGCAGACCTCTTCCTGGCACCTAGGGCTGTCACTCAACTGTGAGACGTCGGGGCAGATATGGCCTAGGGAGGGAGATCTTCGGGTGCCAAATCGGGTGTGTCACACTGCGCACTTCGCGACAAAAGCCATGCCATGGCATGTCAAACGTCCGAGTCTCGGGCTCAACTTTTTCCAGTGGGTGCCCTAGGTGGTATGCCATGTTTTTGGTATAGAACACAGGTGGATTTGATGCTAGCTTCAAGGTGAACACAACTGATCTTTAGTGTAGGTATAGTTTTTAACTTAGAGAGAAATAGAGAGCTCTAGCTCTCTCTCCACTTAGTGACTTGATTTGGGGTTTCTCCAGGGGCCTTTTTGCAATATTTCCTTCCTCTAATTGCTGGTTATAAGGTTGCTTAAGGTTGGGTTAAAGATCACTCATGTTTTGCACATTTGCTCATTTCCCTTTTTCCTTCTTATCCATGGCTTTGAAAAGGAGGGTTCAAGAGGGGTCTAGGGTTTTCCCCCTTTTCTTGTCCAAGGTAGCAAGTGCACAAAAACTTAAGTGGTGCTCTTAGGTCATTAGAAATCTTGGTTAACACATAATTCTCCAAAGTTCCTGGTGCTCCTCAAGTTATTACCACATGTGGTCACAGTCCTTAGTACTCAGGGTATGCTCTAGTCAAGGTAACACCTGAGGTGTTACACTAGGCTTACCGATTTACCATATTTCTCGGCATGTGTTTAGTAGGTTCAAAAGCTTGACACATGGTACTAGGCTTACCGATTTACCATATTTCTCGGCATGAGGTTAAAAATAATTAAGATAAACCTTGGGCAAAAATAACAAAAGTGAGGGTAGATGGTCACTCTGTACTACAACTCTGATTTAGGTGGGGGTTTCTATACTAAATTTATTTTTGCTAACATCTATGGGTAATAACATACTTTTGTGCCAAAAATCACAGAAGATGACTTAATGGTTATTTAGTTGTGATTTTCTAAATTTAATGTCAAAAAGACACTTATAACTAACTTGTCATTCGAAAAATATCAAACAACAGAACTTGTATTTTTCCTATGTGCATACTAACATAATATTAGTTATCCCTAGGGTTGGGATGGTTCCTCTTTAGGTTATTTTTCTAGGATTTTTTAAGTTCTTACTGTTTTTATTAAATAAAATGTGGTGCATTTTTGTTGTACTAACAAAGGGTTCAACAAAATTTTCTTATCAACTATATCACCTAAGCAAGCTAGGAAAAATGTGGTTGCCCTCTGGTTCTCATTTTAAATTCCCTTTTTCATTTTCTTAAGGTTTGGGCCAATACAAGTTTTAATGGTTAATCTCTCCTTAACCTAGTATACTGGGGAGTTTAACATTTTTAAACAGGGTAGTTACTATCTAAGGACATCTCCAATTTTTCTCAGCCTTAGACCTAAAGTATTTTATTTTCCTTCTATTTATTTAGTTTTGGGCAGTATGCTTATTTAAATTAAAACTCTAAAAACTATTGCAGGAATTAGGGTGTTTATTATTTTTGTTGAATAGCTCATAATATTTAGGACCTAGCAAAATTGGTTTGATCAAATTTGGTTGGATAAAACTCAAGTTATGAATTTTTCAATTTCTCTACTTATTTAAAAAGAATAAATCTTAAAGGTTTAAGAAAAACAACTTTGCTCCGGGACCCCTGAGGTTTTCCTTAACCAAAATCTTAAATCTGTGCCTCTGGCAACTATTCACCAGAGTCACTGACATTTCCAATAACCCCCCTGACTTTTCCTTTTCTTAACCCGAGCTCCCTCCTTGCTGGAACAGTAGCCGTAGAGGGGAAAACGGTGGCGCGGCTTACCAGTGATAGGAGAGGTCCGGTGGAGGGCCGGGTGAGGTCCGGGAGGTCTTGGCGGTCACATCGAGGGGCGGATCGTAGGCGGTGATGACCGGAATAGGGCTGGCCACGTGCGCAGGCGGTCGGGCTCGTCGGCGGCGCGTGCTCCGGCCTGCTCACGGTGGTAGGGTTCAATTAAATCACACAGGGAGCTTCACTGGATGTCAGGGATGATGTAGGCACAAGGAATCGACGAGTGGCTTACCGTGCAATGCGGTCTACGTGCGACAACGGCCGGTTGAAGTCCGGCGGCGTCAATCCGGCGCCTCCAGTGAGGTAATGCTTGGTCTGCGGGTTCGGGGAGCTTCACTGAGCTCCGAGAAAGCTAGCCGAGTGGTCTGACGGGGTGGAGGTGGACTGGAGTGGCCGGTCTGCGGTGGTCGGGGCTCGGGCGACCGCTAGCACGACGTGCACAGGATGAACGTTGGTGAACTGGTGGTCGGGTAGGGTTGGGAGTGAGCTGGGGTGTACGGTCGAGGCTGGGGTTGGCTTTATAGTCACGGGCGCGAGCATGGGCGCAGGGTTGGTGTCACGCGGCGCACGAGGGGCCGAGCGTCGGGGTGTGCTCTGGCGTTGCCAGGGCGCGTCGAACACGTGGCCGTGTTATTCAGCCCAAGTTCTTGCGCCTACTGAGCAGCCAAACGTGCAAATCTTGCCATATGACTTGTGTAAGATTTCTTCCCTTCACCTAGAGCTATCTAGTTCATGTGAGTTCCAAGGGGAGATCGGGTCTAGCTTGGAAGACATGGTGGCGCCAAGTCTTGTCTGTCTGCACTGTTCATCTCGCGACAAAACAGATGCCAAACCATGTCTAACCACCCTAGTTTGGTTTCAAACTTTTCAGGGGTGTGCCTTGGGTAGTTTGGCTTCTTTTTGTTATTTGGACCCTAAGGATTTGGCGCCAACAACTTAATGAACATCTCCAATCTTTGGAAGTGGGCTGATTTTTAACTTAGAGAACATGTGAGTTACTCTATAGTGCTCTCCACTTGGGGGATGATTAGGAGTTTTTGTGGGATCTTTTTGTAATACTTCCCTTACTATATTTTGTAGATATATTAATGTACTTCAACTTTGGTAAAGGGTTCAAGTCATGAATTGGTCATTTGCATAGTTTTCCCCTTAATCCAATGCTTGGGGGTCTAATGGCTCAAGAGGGGGAACTAGGGTTTTAGAATCTTTTTCAAAGGTGAAGATACATGAAAAGCTAGGGTATCCCTCCCATCATGATATTCACTTAGCCAAGCCATGGTTCCTAAAGTTTTGGTGCCCTTTCTTCCCATCTAAACACATGTGATAATAGGCTATAGGTGCATGCATTGAGCCAGGGCCTTGGGTAACACCTGGGGTGTCACAACCCTCCCCCTTAAAGGATTCTCGTCCCAAGATTTGGGTAGGGATCCTTTAGAGGGGTGCTAAGAAGGTGCGTGCTTGCATGGTGTGTTTTCTTTGGTCAAGGTTTCCTAGTAAACTGCTCTTCGAATGTCATCCTCTTTGCAACTTCAGAAGGAAGTCCTTTTAGATTTAGTCTCACAGCTTACTCAGTTCTTGTTAACTCTATTTCTCTTATACTTAGATTTAAAGGGCAGGTGGGGGGTTAGATTCGGGTTACTTATCGATTCCTTTGGGTAGAAAATCGGGGTAGTGAGAGCACAGAAAATCCTCTGTTTCCCAAGTAGCTTCTTCTTCTGAATGGCGGCTCCACTGGATTTTATACATTTGGATTGACTTTGCTCGAGTTGACCTTTCCTTTTGGTCCAACACTTTGACGGGGTGCTCTTGATATGACAAGTCTGGTTCTATCTCCAAATCAGGTTCGGATAGCACTTCTGTTGGTAAGCGGACACACTTCTTCACCTGAGATACATGGAACACATCATGAATTGCCGACATGTGAGGTGGCAGCCTTAACTAGTAGGCTACAGGCCCACAAGTTTCTTTGATCTCATAGGGCCCAATATAGCGAGGAGCTAATTTTCCCTTGATCCCAAATCTCTGAACACCTTTGGTGGGTGACACTTTGAGATACACATGATCCCCCACTTCGAATTGTAGAGACTTCCTTCTTTTATCATGATAGCTCTTTTGCCTGGCCTGAGCAGCTTCCAAGTTCTTCTTAATGACTCTGACTTTATCCTCGGCTTCAAGCACTAGGTCAGGTCCAAATATTTCCCTTTCTCCAGCTTGTGAGTTGTGACCAATTTAGCGGTGTGCTACACCTCCTCCCATACAAGGCCTCGAAGGGTGCCATCTTTAGGCTGGATTGGTAGCTGTTATTGTAAGAGAATTCTGCCAATTTTTGCCTTAGTGTAACACACACACTCTCAACATATCCTCAAGAATCGGATTTACTCTTTCCATTTGGCCGTCAGTTTGAGGGTGGTATACTGAGCTTCTTATCACATTGGTTCCAAGTGACTTCTACAGTTGTTCCCAGAAACGTGCGACGAAAGGTGCCCCCTATCTGACACGATAGTCCTTGGTATTCCATGCAAGCGCACTATTTGGTCAATATAGGTTTCTGCATATTTTTCTGCCCTGTGGGTGGTATGCACTAGCAAGAAATGGGCTGTCTTGGTTAGCCTATCCACAATGACCCATATAGAATCGTGGTGCCCGGAGGTATTGGGCAATCCCATAATGAAGTCCATGCAAATGTCCTCCCACTTTCAAGATGGTATGGGGAGAGGTTGTAAGGTACCTGCTACCTTTAAATGACTAGCTTTGATTCTTTGGCAAGTGTCACACTCAGATATGTACTTAGCAATCTCTCTCTTCATCCTGGTCCAATAATATAAGGATCTAAGATCATGATACATCTTGTTACTTCTGGGGTGCATGGAAAATTTGGAGAGGTGAGCTTCATGCAAAATTTTCTTTCTGAGTTCTGGATCTTTGGGAACAACCAGTCGATCTTCGAACCATAAAATACCCTTGCTTTCTTGACGAAAGCATTTATACTTATCCACCTTTTGATTGAGCATTTCCTTAATGACTTGAACACCCTTGTCACCAATCTGTGCCATGATTATCTGCTCTTGTAAGGTTGGCTCAACTGAGATATAATCCAAGGTACCTAGGGAAACAACTTCCATGTTCAGCTTGCGCAACTCGTCACACAAAGCGGCGACCTTAGAGTCTATGGTTAGACAGTTGCACTGGGCCTTTCGACTCAAGGCATCTGCCACAACATTTGCTTTGCTAGGATGGTAATGTACTTCTAGGTCATAATCCTTGATCAATTCTAACCATCTCCGTTGCCTCATATTAAGATCAGCCTAAGTGAAAATATACTTGAGACTCTTGTGGTTAGTATAAATGTTACAATGAGCTCCCATCAGATAATGTCTCCATATCTTCAGAGCATGAACTACCACTGCTAACTCCAGATCATGTGTGGGATAATTCGGCTCATGAGGCCTGAGTGCTCTTGATGCGTAGGCAATAACTCAGTTGTCTTGCATCAAAACACAATCTAGTCCAGTGCCCGAAGCATCGCAATATACATCAAATGATTTGGTGTTGTCAGGCTGTGCTAGCATGGGTGCTGTTGTCAGGTGGTGTCTCAATGCGTGAAAGGCATCTTCACATTTCTAACTCCAATCAAATTTCACTCCTTTCTTCAATAACTCAGTCATTGGTTTAGCAATCCTGGAGAAATCCGGAATAAATCATCGACAGTATCCTGCCAAACCCAGGAAACTCTAAATCTGCCGAACGGTGGTAGGAGGCTTCCAATCCATCACCTCTTGTACTTTCTCAGGATCAACTGCTACCCCGTCCTATGAAATGGTGTGAACTAAGAACTTGATCTCCCTTAGCCATAAATCACATTTGGAGAGTTTGGCATACAAGCGATGATCGCGTAGTCGCTGAAGTACTATGTGCAAATGCATAGTATGCTCGACTTCATTTTTCGAATACACCAGAATATCATCAATGAAGACCACCACAAACTTATCCAATTCTGGCATGAACACTGAATTCATCAAATACATGAAGTATGCTGGAGCATTTGTCAGCCGGAATGACATCACCAAACACTCATGAAGTCCGTATCTGGTGGAGAAAGCCGTCTTCGGAATATCACTGCCCTGATCTTAATCTGGTGATAGCTAGAGTGAAGGTCTATTTTGGAAAACACCTTGGCTCCGACCAACTGATCAAACAAAACATCAATGCGAGGCAAGGGATACTTGTTTTTAATAGTTACCGCATTGAGAGGGCGGTAATCAACACATAGTCTCAGACTCTCATCCTTTTTCTTTACGAACAAGGCCGGACATCCCCATGGTGAAGTACTTGGGCGAATGAACCCCTTGTCTAACAACTCTTGCAATTGTTTCTTCAGTTCTGCCAACTCTGCTGGAGGCATCCTATATGGTCTCTTTGAAATAGGTACAGTCCCTGGTTGCAATTCTATGGCAAACTCTATATCTCTGTCGGGTGGCATCCCTGGCAATTCGTGTGGGAATACATTAGGGTACTCACAGACCACTGGAATCCTCTTTACGGGTGACTATCATGGTGAGTGCACAAGAATGGGTACAGCCCTGGTTAGGCAAGTATAATGTGATTTCTCCATAAAAAGGTGAGTGTATTTCAAAGGCTCTTGCTGCGACATCAATTAGTGCATGATGCCGTGATAACCAGTCAGTTCCCAAGATGATATCCATGCTCTCCAATCCCATGATTAGGAGGGTGGTTTTAAATATAAGAGTACCCAATTTTATTGGCACATGCCTGTTGAGTTGATAGGTGGCAACCCTGCCTCCTGGTGTTGCAATCGTAATGCCCCCATTTGTGTGGTGAAAGGTTAGCTGACATTTGGCACTAAATTTTGCGCTGATGAAGTTGTGTGATGCACCAGAATCAAAAAGAATGACTGCAGGGTAATTTAGAACAGAGAAGATACCAGTCATGATGGGTGCTCCCTCCGGAATAACAGCCAATGTGGTGAAGTTCAGCCTGCCCTGCCTCACTTGCACCCTCTGCCTCTTGCCTTGATTTTGATTTGCATTCTGACCCTGCCTCTGCTGGTTTCTGGGACAATTCTTGGCATAGTGTCCGGTGCCGCCACAAGTGAAACACCTGTTATCATTGCCCTGACGGTACTGCTGCTGTGGCTGGTTGTTGTTCCTCTAAGCTGGGAGTTGGGAGCGGTTGGGTGCCTGCTGCTGTTGCTGTGGTCGGATCACCCATCGCCCCTTCTACTGCTGAGGTCCTCTACTCTAAGTGTCGGACACGGTCCTAAAGCGCTGAGGTTCTGCTGATGGTCCTGTCATAGGGGTTTTTCTCTTCTTATCTGCCTGGCGGGCTGTGATGCAATCCTCCTGAGAGATGGCCATGTTGACCAACTCATTGTAGTTGTTGGCCCTGACTGTGTTGAGATGGTCGTGGAGCTTAGTGCTGAGGCCCCTCCTGAATCTATCTCTCTTCTTCTCATCAGTGTCAGCATGGTAGCCTGCGTACTGACACAGGTCATTGAAAGCTTGGGCATACTGCAGCACAGTACGACTCCCCTGAGTGAGTGCCAGAAACTCATTGAGCTTGCGATCCATGATGCCTGCTGGTATATGATGCCCTCGGAAGGCTGCTTTAAACTCTCCCCACTCAACCATGTGGTCAGCCGGCTGCATGGTGAGGAAATGGTCCCACCATGTCCTAGTGGGCCCACGAAGCTACTAGGCGGTGAAACAGACCTTGGCCGCATCTGAGCAATCTCCATTAAGCAGTGGGAACTTTGATTCCACCACCCTGAGCCAAACATTAGCATTGAGTGGATCTTCCGCACTGGTGAACAACGGTGGCTGAGTACTGAGAAACTCCTGGTAGGTGGCCGCTGCCGAGGCACGCTGGTGGTGATCACCACCACCATAGTGCTGAGGCGGTGGCTGACGCTGAGCGAGCTGCCGCAGAATCTCATTCTGCTGAGCCATCAGCTCTTGCATGGTAGGAGGCTGCGGCGAAGGTGGAGGAATGCGCTCGTTCTGTCCACAGCGCGCTCTTCCTGCCATCTGAAATTTAGGAGGTTCTATTATCATACTTGAAATCCGTGATTACATAGGATAAAAGAACTTTAAACAGCAGGGTTTGCAAGGTTCCAAGCTCGCCTCGCCTTTCACAACTGGTACCACAAGATAAAATTTTGATTCATGAATTAAAGAAACTTAAAACCATTCATCATTCATCTTGCCAAAAGAGTTTCCACTGGTTACAGCAGTGCCCAAAATACTCAACTCTCTAGCCTAGTACCTCCAAGGTGCAAATGCTAAGCTAGTTTCGAGGAGTTATACTGCTGCACACTTCTACCCTAACTCTGAAATCTAACGAGCAAACGAGGCAACACTAGACTCGGGGGAAGGTGGTCTTCCTGAGCCAGCAGTGTCTAAGCTAGATGCAAGCACCAGCTCCTCTCCTCCCTCGATATCTATGTCCTCATCAGCCCCTTCTGCCTCCATGTCCTCAATCTCTTGATGGTGTAGATCCAAAAGTTGGTTGGCTTCCTCAAGCTGTTGCTGGGTGTTCTGGAGCTGATCTTCCAGAACCTTAATGGTGTTCTCCCTGGCTTCCACCTGATCCTTGAGCTCTCGTATGTGGTTGGCCATATGCTCCACCTGGAGATCCTTCTCCACCAGCTCAGTGGACAAGTCGACAACAAGGTCCTCCCTAGTATCCAGGGTGATCTTGGTAGACTCCACTAGGCCCATAAGCTGGGACATCGCCTCACCTCGTAAGGCCTGTAGACGATATAGGGCACTCATGCACCGAATCGTCAGGTGAGCGGTATGTCCAGGGTAAAGAGCCCACACATCCTTGGCGTGCTCAACCCGATCCTTCCACATCGGGTCGTCCTCCTTCTCAGCGGGGAACAAGCCAATGGGGTGGGTCGACATCTCCAAGGGGTGAAATCCATAGAAGGTCGTCAGCACGTGCAGAGCTGTGGACTCGATAGTGTCGTCGGCCCTGAAACCGAAAGACTCTAAGTCTAAAGAACACCATCCGGGTTGTAGGGGATGAGGCTCTAAAGTCATCTTCACCCTACAGCGAGGTACCCGGTGCTCCTCGAACAGCTGCACCGCGTACTAGGGAGGCGTAGCGTAACCTGCCCCCTGTAGTACCTTCCACAAAATGCGGGGAAAGCCCTCTTGTGTGAGACCGTCTGTGTAGGATTGTGGGTTCCCTCCGTCAGTGGGTACATGAGAAGTCATCTATGTAAGGGCAAGTGTAAGCGAAAAGAAAACGAACCAAAAATAAAAGGAGCTGGTGCAAAAGTCTAGCAATTTTCTGCGGACTTGGCTCTTCTAGGGTTAAGTTGAGATCTTCGATATATAGGTTTTAAATCTTGTCTTAGGTGTCTCTTTATTTATGTAGCATATTGATGACAATGGCATTTTATTTAGATGGTAAAACAAGAAAAGAATGCATGCATGCATGTCCTAAGCATCCTCACATCAAACATGGGGTACAGAAGTCCCCTAGCTACAACGTAGTAGCATGTACGGCATATTTAAATATCAACCTAGATACCCATCTAATATCCTAAGGCTTCACATCCTAGGTCTATCCTTATCGTCCTGACCGCTATCCGACTTGGTTTCTAAGCAAGTTTTACTTTTGAAAAGGTAGGTAAATATGATTTATCGATTTCTCTGAGGTGGTACAAGCTCTGATACCAGTTGTGGCGGAACCGCCCGAATTATTCCAACTTAAGTGCCTAAGTCCCGCCTCAAAGGCTAGACCACACTTAAATAGGAATAAACCGTCAGTCCCTCAGATCTAGTCCGACAAGGCCACTAACAGGATCAAGTACCACATACTCACTCGAAGGTGAGGCACAAAGAAAATACAATAAAGCATAACACCATAATTTAAAGGAGTACTTAGTATTATTACATCATCATTGGAGTTTTGCAAAAGTAGTGACCAGTGTTCTTGATGCAGTGGAAAGTAACTAACGGTAAAGAAAAGGGAGGATGGGGAAGCCTGGCCCATCACTCCTCATGCTCCTCTCCTGCTAAAGTTGGGTCCCACTCGACTGTCCAACCCGGTGGTAGGATGGACGACCAAGTCACTCCAGCAACCATATCCTCCAGAGAACCTATAAAAATTTATGCCACAAGCAAGGCTGAGTATACTATTACTCAGCTAGACTTACTCGGTGTGAGGAGTCTACTCCTCTACCTCTAGACATGCAGCTGTTTGGCTGAGGGGTTTGGTTTGCCAAAAGCACTAGCTGAGTCTAAAATCTAATTTTAGTATGGTCCTTTTAAACTAGATGATTACCTAGCTATTCATACATGGTATCAAACATTATATCAATCAACATCTTTTGCCAGTCATCTCATTTCCACTTATTACTCAATGCAGCAGCATGGATCAAGCAGTCTCATTAGCTGTGAGAAGCAGATGATTCAAATCGAGTTTCAACCTTGCAAGGTAAACCTAAACACACGACGTGGCGAGGCACTCCGTCCCCACACACATCAACTGTCCCCATCGATTCCCCATCAACAGAACAGGGCTCACGGCCTTGGCGTACAATGCTCCAATTATCCTCGGTTGCCGCCGTGCAACGGCCGCACTTGTACCCACCATAATCCGGCATGGGAGACTCTGTCTCAAGTCCAATGAGGGGTAAAGTCTGCGTGCAGGTTCAATCAAGTACTTGGCTTACCGATTTACCATATTTCTCGGCATGTGTTTAGTACGTTCAAAAGCTTGACACACGGTACCACACCTTAATCCTTATTCCAATTTTTCATCTCGTAGACAATGCATCCCCATGGATCGCTGCCCACAAATCACCATCATTCCGATATAAAAATGGATACAACCAATTCCTGACCTCGTGCGAGTGCTAGAAAAATCACTCAACTTCTACCGAGATCCCTAATTAGTAAAGCAGTTATTCGGCCTAGCATACTAGTATCCATCTCAAAAGGAATCCTAAGATCATGCAACTAGGGTTTCAGGCAACTCCTACACTTAAGTGCACAGTACAATTCTACAAACATTAAGTGCAGTAAAATAGCGTATATAATGGTTATGCATAAAACCGGGGCTTGCCTTCAATAGCTGGGGCAGGCAGATCCTCAGTAGCAGGCTCTGGTGCTGGCTCCTGGACTACCTCTTGAGCAACTCCTTGCTCCGGAATGAGGACGTACTCTCCGTCAGCGAGGTTACAATCTATCGAATGCAATGAATAAGATACATGCATGTTAATGATATGTCAATTTAGTAAATACTATGTATGGTGAAACAATATTAAAGCAGTGGGTAAACTACGGTTTCGTTATCGGATGGTGCTCTTAGTGTTTTATACTCACCTATTTTAGGGTCTTGAGTGAAATTAAGAATTTAATCATCTCCTTTATGTTTCATTGGACACTTAGAGAGATTTAGTTGTGTAATATTAATTCCTTCCATAATTCCCTTTTTACTTTCTAATTATGCTTTTTAGAGTGATCTTGAACTACCATAGTGATTTAGAGTTTTCCAAAAATGTTGCAAAGATTACAGTGGGTAAACATTGGTCTCTGTAGTATATTCTACAAATTTGAGGTTAAAAATAATTAAGATAAACCTTGGGCAAAAATAACAAAAGTGAGGGTAGATGGTCACTATGTACTACAACTCTGATTTAGGTGGGGGTTTCTATACTAAATTTATTTTTTTCTAACATCTATGGGTAATAACATACTTCTGTGCCAAAAATCACATAAGGTGACTTAATGGTTATTTAGTTATGATTTTCTAAAGTTTAATGTCAAAAAGGCACTTATAACTAACTTGTCATTCGAAAAATATAAAACAGCAGAACTTGTATTTTTCCTAGGTGCATACTAGCATAATATTAGTTATCCCTATGGGTTGGGATGGTTCCTCCTTAGGGTTATTTTTCTAGGATTTTTCTAAGTTCTTACTATTTTTATTAAATAAAATGTGGTGCATTTTCTTTGTACTAACAAATGGTTCAACAAAAATTTATTATAAACTATATCACCTAAGAAAGCTAGGAAAAATTTGGTTGCCCTCTCGTTCTCATTTTAAATTCCCTTTTTTATTTTCTTAAGGTTTGGGCCAATACAAGTTTTAATGGTTAATCTCTCCTTAACCTAGTATACTGGGAGTTTAACATTTTTAAACAGGGTAGTTACTAGCTAAGGACATCTCCAATTTTCTCATAGACCTAAAGTATTTTATTTTCCTTCTGTTTATTTAGTTTTGGGCAGTATGCTTATTTAAATTAAAACTCTAAAAAGTATTGCAGGAATCAGGGTGTTTATTATCTTTGCTGAATAGTTCATAATATTTAGAACCTAGCAAAATTGGTTTGACCAAATTTGGTTGGATAAAACTCAAGTTATGAATTTTTCAATTTCTCTACTTATTTAAAAAGAATAAATCTTAAAGGTTTAAGAAAAACAACTTTGTGTCGGGACCCCTGAGGTTTTCCTTAACCAAAATCTTAAATCAGTGCCCCTGGGAACTATTCACTAGAGTCACTGACATTTCCAATAACCCCCCTGGCTTTTCCTTCTCTTAACCTGAGCTCCCTCTTCGCCGGAACAGTAGCCGCAGAGGGGAAAATGGTGGCGCGGCTTACCGGCGGTAGGAGAGGTCCGCTGGAGGGCTGGGTGAGGTCTGGGAGGTCTTGGCGGTCACGTCGAGGGGTGGATCGCCGGCGGTGATGACCGGAATAGGGCTGGCCACGAGTGTAGGCGGTCGGGCTCGTCGGCGACGCGTGCTTTGGCCTGCTCACGGCGGTAGGGTTCAATTAAATCGCATGGGGAGCTTCACTGGATGTCAGGGATGATGTAGGCACAAGGAATCGATGAATGGCTTACCGTGCAGTGCGGTCTACGTGCGACGGCGGCCGGTAGAAGTCCGGCAGCGTCAATACGGCGCCTTCGGTGAGATGATGCTTGGTCTGCGGGTTCGGTGAGCTTCACTAAGCTCCGGGAAAGCTAGCCGAGGGGTCAGACGGGGTGGAGGAGGACTGGAGTGGCTGGTCTACGGTGGTCGGGGCTCGGGCGGCCGCTGGCACGCCGTGGGCAGGGTGAACGTCGGTGAACTGGCTCTCGGGCGGGGTTGGGAGTGAGCGGGGGTGTACGGTCGAGGCCGGGGTTGGCTTTATAGTTGCGGGCGCAAGCGTGGGCGTGGGGTTGGTGCGGCGCGCGGGGCCGAGCGTCGGGGTGTGCTCTAGCATTGCTAGGGCGCGTCGAACACGTGGCCGTGTTATTCTACCCAAATTCTTGCGCCTGCTGAGCAGCCAAACGTGCGAATCTTGCCATATGACTTGTGTAAGATTTCTTCCCTTCACTTAGAGCTATCTAGTTCATGTGAGTTCCAAGGGGAGATTCGGTCTAGATTGGAAGATATGGTGGCGCCAAGTCTTGGCTGTCTGCACTGTTCATCTCGCGACAAAACAGATGCCAAACCGTGTCAAACCACCCTAGTTTGGTTTCAAACTTTTCAGGGGTGTGCCTTGGATAGTTTTCTTCTTTTTGTTATTTGGACCCTAAGGATTTGGCGCCAGCAACTTAATGAACATCTCCAATCTTTGGAAGTGGGCTGATTTTTAACTTAGAGAACATGTGAGTTACTCTATAGTGCTCTCCACTTGGGGGATGATTAGGAGTTTTTGTGGGATCTTTTTGTAATACTTCCCTTACTATATTTTGTAGATATATTAATGTACTTCAACTTTGGTAAAGGGTTCAAGTCATGAATTGGTCATTTGCATAGTTTTCCCCTTAATCCAATGCTTGGGGGTCTAATGGCTCAAGAGGGGGAACTAGGGTTTTAGAATCTTTTTCAAAGGTGAAGATACATGAAAAGCTAGGGTATCCCTCCCATCATGATAATCACTTAGCTAAGCCATGGTTCCTAAAGTTTTGGTGCCCTTTCTTCCCATCTAAACACATGTGATTATAGGCTATATGTGCATGCATTCAGCCAGGGCCTTGGGTAACACCTGGGGTGTTACACATTAGTCGCACGATGTCCTGATCCGTCTATCTTGTACTCCCGTAGCTTTGGATCTTGTTCACAAGAGTCTTGAGCCTGTTGTTTGTTTCAATTGGTTCTTCCCCTCCCTTCATTGCGAATCTCCCCAGTTCACCTTCCACCAATTCCATCTTGGTGATCATGGTGATGTCATTGCTCACATGAGAGATCTTGAGAGCATCTTGTAACACATCTGGTGCTACGATAACTAAAAATATTGGCATCGACATCATATGTATTAGCATTAATCTTGTTGTGATACACCTAGAATGCATTCACTATGTTAAAAATTCAAACCAAATGTGGTGTGTTGTGTTGTTGTGAGTAAGAGAGGTTTGAAAACCTTGTTTGAAATTATATGTAAACAAAGCAACTCCTAAATCAAGAACATTCTGGCCATGGGTTTTGATTACCAAAGTTGGATCTTAGGTTAAAGACCAACTTTGTTTTTAAGTACAGATCAAAGTTGAGAGATTGTTTGGAAAAAAAAAGCAATCACAATTGAAACCCTAAACTAGCCCACAAAAGTGCACTTCAAAATCTAATGAGAATTTGCCAAAAGTCCATATACCAAAGTTGTAAAACTTGAAAAACTGAACAACTTCCATATTTGGAGATTTGCATGTAGTGTAGAGAAAGTTGGAGTAAATTGCAAAAGTTTAGTTTTGGTTCAGGTTTGAATTTGCTGAAAATAATATCAACTAGCCTACTTTGGACCTTTGTAAATTTTAATCTATACATATTTTGAAGATGGTCATTATAACAAAGTTACAGAGATGCATTAGGCGTGTAAGTTTGGTTAAGGAACCCTGCCCGAAAGCTATAAGGAACTAGGAGAAAAAGTGATCCAGAGTGGGGCTGACATATTTCTCAATTTCAGACTGGAACAGTAAACTGAATCTGAGTTTCAGTGTTATTAGTGCAGTTTTGGAGCTTCTTTGTGACCAATCTATAATGTTTTAGACCAAAGTGTTTGTAGTAATTTGGTAGAACATAAGAAAGTAAGCAAGTCTATTGAGGGGTGTTGGACCTGGTTCTGCACAAAAATGTGAATAAAATTCCCCAAAACATGCCTTGACAGACTGTTGGTTTGTGAGTTTCAGTTAACTGAAACTTGGTTTCATTGTCCCGTGCTCAACTTTGGAGCACTAAAACCTGTGATCTATGCCTTTTTGGCTTTGGATTGCTGCAAAAAACTTGAAGATCTACAGTTAGTTAGCATGTTCCCTGTAGCAAGTTGTTCTTGGTATTATACAAGAATTGGAGTAAAGTGCTCTAAAACTCTGGCTGTCAAACTGTTACAGTCTGTGTCTATTTCAGCCAACTGAAAGTGGGTTTTAAGTGTATGTGCTTGACTTTGGAGCCCTATAGCTTGTGATTCATGTACTTTTGGCTTGGGAATGTTATATAAAACATAGAGAGCTATATATGGTGAACAAGTTTGGTGTTAGAGTGTTGGCCTGTCCTTATCTAGAAGTGTGAGAACAAGGGCCCTGAACTTTGGACTGCAGTCGACCTTATGAAGTTGAAAACTGAGTGGCAAATATCTGAGAAAGATCTCAGTCCACTACCCTTTTTCCAGGTGGTTCTGGGTAAATTGCAGATAAGCACAGCTCTACCTTGGGGAGGGGGTAACCTGAGATTGTTCACAGCCCAAGGATAGGACTGGGGATCCTGTGATTCAGCTGCCTGCCTACTTGATGGTGTGCTGACCCAGTGATATTGGTCACCCCTGCTGCCTCCTTGTGTTTTGCCCTTACGTGGTGGTCATGCGGTAGAGTTGTGGAACGTGCTAGCTTGTGTTTTCACCTGTGTTAAGCCTCAGCAAAGCCACAGGTAGCGTGCTACTGTATGGTGCCTTGCCATGGCTGTTTGAAGCAAAAACTGAGCCTTGCTATGTTCCCGTTGCTCCATATGGTCTGCTCACCGTGCCTAACCTTTCCTCTACGCCTAGGTTAAACCATCAGCCTCACCGGCCAGTCCTCTTGTTGCTTTGTTAAGGCCTGAACACGAACTTCTTTCTGAAAGTGGTGACCACGCTGGCCCTTTTGACCCCCTCATCGTGGCCGGCTCTTCTCGAGGTATCCCTCGGTCAATACGTGTATGTTCCGTGATCACCATGTGTCCGAGATGCTCTCTGATATTTCCATTTGAAATCTACCGGCCATAGTTGATCAGAACGAGGGTTCGCCGTCTCTAGTCATCACCGTGAGTCACCTTCTCATCGACCGACCAACCTGGATTTTCTCTGTCCATATTTGCGTGATCATTGTGATCTTGGAGACTCACTGTTACTCCCCATGCCTCTCCTTTGAACTATACCGCACTGGATGATTCGAGCGGGCTCATTGGACTTGGAACTCCAGTGATGCCGTGTTATTCCGAGTGCTGTTGATCGTGCTTTTGCTGGGATCTGGTTTGTAGTGATCTAGGACATGTTGTAGTGGTGGATTAAGGTCTTCCCAAGGTCCGTGTCGCCGTATCCATGCTTCTCTGGCCGGCGATGTCGTCGGCAGTGCTCTGGGGGTGTGTTTTAATAAATAGAAAGGAGTCGAGGGTTCCCAGTGTAGTTGTCAGTGACTTGTATCAATAGTGGTTTAGACTCTTGATTGTTTAGTTATTTCCATGAGAGCTTTTCTGCAAACCGTGCATCACAATCGCGGACCTCCCGCGCTGCGCACATTTTCCTCCGTGGCTAGGCCTGTGTGGGCCGATTTTGGCCCAATGCTATTCACAGTTTTTTCTTTTCTTTTATTCTGCAACTTGGAAAATGTTCCAAAAATCATAGAAATATCAAATATGTAAAAATTGTGAAACCAATTTTATTGAGTTAATAAATTTGTGAAGATTCTGTTAAAATTATATTTAGGATTTTTACAGCCAAGAATAAATTTTATATAATTAAAATGTGCTCTAAGAATGCTTATATGAATTTTAATAATAAAATTCAAGTTCTAAAAATTATGATTTTTTGGGGGTAAACTTAGAAGGTCTATTTGAGTGTCTGGTTAAATTTTGAACCTGTTTTTTTTTGCTAAGGCACCTGATGCTAGCTAAAAGTAGAGTTTTAATCCTTAAAGCTTCGTATAAGTATATGTTTAAAAGGGATTAGACAATGTAGTTTGTTGGTATGAAAGGTTTTGTAAGTTCAAATATGTTTAGCTCTCTGGTTTTTCATAGTAGATTCAGTTTGGTTGCTTTCATCAAGTTTTATGTTTCGTAGATTTATATATACTTGTCTTATGCTTCTTTTAGTGGTATCTATGCTTCCCCATCTCTCCCTTGTGAGAGTTTGCATTTCATGTCATTACATACGCATTCATGTAATTGTCATTGACTAGTGGAAGTTCAAGTGAAATAGGAATCAGCTCCCCAATCTGAAGGTTTTTCTAAGGGTCCTCCTGAAGGTGCTCATGTGGGCTTCGTAGCTAGGTGCGATATTCTGGTAGAAGAGCCTGACTATCCTCCTCAAGAATGCAAGAGTTGAGTGATTAAACCTTTGTTGCATGACTTTTCCTTGGAATATTGATTACCATCCTTGACACCAATTTTACAAAGTTTAGAAATGCTTAGTTATGGTTATAGATTATGTTGGGGACTTGTTCTCAAATGCTATGAATTAAGAACGAGGCAACACAAAAATGTTAAGTGTTAATGCCCTTCGTCCGCTGAAGCATTATCTCTCCAAGGATTTAATGAGCTTCGGACGAAGGTTATGAGTGAAATATCATGAAGATTTCACCTTCGTGTTCATACTTGCAAAACAATGAACAATGAAAAATATAAAGTATAAAACATATTTACATATTTTATTGTATGAACATAAATATTAAAGAATAGTATTTGGGCACATTTATACCTTCGCCTTGGCGGAAGGCAATAATCCAAGTGTAATGTGCCAGTGATTAGAGGATTGTGTGAATAGTGCCGGGGTACTGTTCACCTATTTATATGCACAGGATGCAACCTGCATAAAATTACATTTATGTCCTTTACAATCGACTACAATAATGACACAAAGCATCATGGGTCTTTAAGTCAATTCATCTTTAAGTCGGTTCGGCCCTTCATCTTGAGATCTGTCTTTGTGCCGAAGCTTTATAGGTAATAGCTTCGGCGCTTTCTTTTGAGAAGACCTTTCGAAGGTGTTCTCTCTCTTTAGGATCTTTGGCTACGAAGCATACCCCCAACAGTAGCCCCTTCGCGGTGCCAGATCGTTTTTCGTAACGAGCTTGATCCGTGAAAAAGTCTTATAGGCTTCGGGACGCCGAAGATCCAAAAAACACCTTCCCTGAGCTCGTTGGCGAGAAACGATTAAAATAATCATCGCGCGCGCGGTGGCCCTATCTTGCAGCAATTACGCACGCCTCAGCGATTCACCTTCTCGGACCCTGTGGCCCACCGTTCAGCGAGTGCGGGTGACTGTGTTGTTCAGTGCGGGAGACCTTGACGATTCACCTTCCCACTTGCGACACTATATAAACAGACGGGTAGGTGTGAAGTTACTACAGCATTCATTGCTATTACACTGTTTTGCTGCCAAAATTTTAGTCATAGCCGAAGCTTAATCGTCGTGCTCAGACAAAACTTCGCTTTTGATTCTGCTTCGTCGCAAGAGGAAAAGCTTCGGGAATATCAGAAAAGTCAACATCAAAAAGTTTCAAGAAAGTCATAATCAAATGGCCAGAATTTGCTCCACTGCTAGGGTTGATCATGAGGGAGATGAGACTGAAGCTGCTGAGACTGTTCTGATTTCCGAAGCCATGAAGCGGTCTGGGCTGGTAACACCGGAGGACGTCCCTGCCACTGGAGCAGAGCAAGTTGATGTTGAGGAGACCGATTCTGAGGATGATTACAGCAGCGCGGTGTCGAGCAAACCCAGCCATCTGGATTTTGGAAAGTCCACAGTCTCTGAAGGTGACCTACCTAAAATGTTGAAATTGGGCTATTTCACTGAAGAAAAGAAAGAGCTGGTTCGCTTTGGCGGAGAGGAGACTACTCCGAAGCCAGGAAAAGATGAAATAGTAGTTTTTAAGAGTTTCTTCAAAGCTGGTTTTAGATTCCCTTTGAATAAGATGATTGCTGATGTGCTAAAGAAGTTTGGGATCCATTTTTCATCAGCTAACTCCTAACTCTATCGTTAGGCTTAGCGTTTACATTTGGGCTCTCCGAAGCCAAGGGGTGGAACCGTTTACCGAAGGTTTCTGCCGAGTACATGAGCTGCATTACCAAACCAAGTCCAAAAAAGATGGGTTACATGAAAACTTCGGCTGCTACAACTTTGCCTACTGGAAGACTACAAAATTTCCCGTGATCATCTACCGAAGCAAGTGGCCGGTAGGCTGGAAATCGGAATGGTTCTACGTCAAAGTTGACGATGATAAGGAGAAGTTGGTCCAGAGCCCGCTAGAGCTGATCTTCGGAGAGACCAGACCCCAATGTAATATGACATTAGAGGGTCCAACCCAAACTGCACTGGCTGAATTCAGGATTATCGTAGAGCACATTGGCACTAGGGACTTAGTGCAGGAATTTTTGGCTTTCAAAGTATTTCCAACTATGAAAGAGTGGGCCATGCCGAAGCTTGAAGGAAAAAAGAAGGAGGGAGAACTTATCCGGCTGCCCTACCACTACAAATTCAAGAGACATTTCAAAGTACCCTACCAAGAATGGCTGGATACAATCGAAGTAATGTGCAACGAAATTCTTGGAAATTATTCTAAAAAAGAAGATCAATTGATAACAGCGGCCTTCGGCACCCGTCCGAAACGAAGGCTAAACCGAGTGATGGATGCTATAGGCTTTGAATATCCTGACTACGAGCGACTGGACAGGGGTGCCGAAGGACAAAAAAGAAAAAGAGTGGCTAGTGCTCTGAATAAGGACAACGAAGATCAATCAAAGAAGAAAAAACAAGAGTCTGAGGCGAAGACAGTTGCTTCGAAGAAAAGAAAGGCCTCGACTCCGAAGCAAAAATCAATTGATGAAAAAGAAAAGACTTCTGTGACATCCTCTGCTACTGAAATAGAGGAAATCCTAAAGGTAATGACTGAAACTTTGCCTGTCAAACTAAGTCCACTGGGGCTACATCTGACGAAGCTTTTTCAGAAGGAAAAGGAGCCCATAAAAACGAAAGCACCTAGGTCGAAGAGGAAAAGAATCGTTACTGTGACAGAAGTCATTGAAGCAACACCACCAAGGGCTTCAGCTCCGAAGGTGTCGGCTACTGAAAGCATGACAGCTACTGAGGCTGTACCTTTGGGGGCTGCCACAGAAGAGGCTAGAGCCGATGATGCCAAATCCGAAGATATTAATTTAGAGAGCATAGCTGCTGATATAGACAAAATGCTACTAAACATGGCCGCAGAAGAAGCTGCTGTAGCCACCGAAGAGACTATGGCCGCGAAACCCGAGAAAGAAGAGATGACCGAAGATACTTCGGAAGATGAAACCTTTGACTTTCAAAACTTAGTTGGCCAAGAGCTAACAAAAGCTGAAAAAGAGGAACTAAAAGAATATGCTATATCTTGCGGGTATCGGCCGGGAGCGCTTCTCTTCGGTGGCGTTGATGACGAAAAATTAGGCTGCATACGAGATCAAACTGGCGCGAAGGTTGTCGGTACTCTATCAAAGAGTATCGGTTTCCCGAAGCTTGAAGCAGATATCAGCCGCTACCGACGACAACACATTGTCGGCAGTTTGTTCTATTCCAATTTTAAGGTAAACATCTTGTGTCTAACCCTTACTATTTGTAATAACATAAATATTTTCTAACGAAGGTTATTTGTCCATAGAGTATGCTTTTGAGCAAGGCTTTAAAAATGCAGCAGGACTTAGAGGATAAAAGGCACGAAGTTATAATTGAAAACTTAGAAAACAAGATAAAAGAGCAATCAGCTGCCATTGAAAAGAAAGACTTCGAGCTTCAAACAGCCGAAGGCTTATTAGCGGATGCTGAAGCCAAAATAACAGAATTAAATTCGAAGCTTCTTTCGCAATCAAAAAAATTTCAAACAAGAAAAGCTGAAACTTGATGCAAAGCTTGAAGCCGAAGTTCAAAAAAGTTCGGAGCTGAAAGAATCCTTGACAAATCTTCAGAATAAGTGCCTGGAGTTCAGCAATCGATGTATTCAACAGTTGAAGCAAGTGTTCCATTTTGTTGGAGCCAGTAGCGAGAAGTTCACTCCTTCGGCTGAAGACCTGCCTGGTGCCTTCGAGCATATTGAAAGTGAAATTAATGATCTTGACGAAGTTATAGCTGGGCATGGCGACTTCTGTGCCCTGGCAGCTTCTCGGGGCACAGCTGTTGCCTTTTTGAAGTCTGGCTGTGAACACGGAAAGATTGTTAATAGACCCAACTTCAGCCTGTCACCAGCAGACTTAGATAACATTCCTAGCCTGGCCCGAAGTATTGCGAATAGATTTATAAAATTAGTATGGACAAAGGGTGGACGGAGCAAAGCTGGTGACGAAGCTCGAAGCCACCTTAAGCTGGTAACAAAATCATACCTTATGCTTACCTTTTCCTTTGAATTTTGAATTTAGCTTATAATACTTACATATAGGTTGACCAAGCCGAAGCTGAAGCTGCAGAGTAAAAGGATGAAGCTCCATGGATGCTGTCGAAGCTTGAATAGTCTGTAAAAATAGCTCAAAAAACTCCTGTGATAACTTGTATAAAGTATGATGTAATTAAATTTCACTTTGTAATATAATCTTACTTTTCCGTCAATGTACGAAATGCTTTGGTGTGGACGAAATTAATACTTTTGAGTCGAAGGCGAAAAACACCTTCCCTTCTTTGCGTACACAGCGAAGCATAAAATTGCCTCTTTTTCCCTTTTTTCTGAAGCCTTCTCTTTCAGAGCCGAAGCAAGTTTGTATGTTATGATGATGATGATCCTATGTATGTCTAAGTGAATGTTTATGAATGCAAATGTATGATGTAATGTATCGTGCAAATGAATGTTCAAAAACACATACAAAACCATAATCACAACTCTTATTCCTTTAGGAATAACAAATCTTTGCCATTTATTTTTCGGCTTCACCGCTTATTTTTCGGTGTATCAGCGTTGACTTTTCGCTGTAAGCCTCCCTTAGGAGCTTCTTCGCCTTTTATTTCAGCGGTATTCGCGTTGACTTTTCACGCTTCGCCTTATATTTCGGCGGAATCAGCGTTGACTTTTCGATGTAAGCTCTGCATCCCCTTAGGAACGACTTTTGAGCAGAAAACTTACGCTGCGCTCCCTTAGGAACGACTTTTTTTAGCTTCGTCGTGCTCTGCATCCCCTTAGGGACGTCTTTCGAGCTTCTCCCTGTTTTTCCTTTTTCTCTTTGCACTCGATGGTGCATGCCTAGTTTTTACATTTACATCTTCGGGGGATATTGCTCTTGTAGAGCTGATATAAGAAAAAAGAGAAATTACATGCTATGGCCCCATTAAAAACCTTTCTCTCCCTTTGGAAAGGAAAAGGGTGCCATAGGAAAGAATAAAAAGATTACATCAGGTTACACATAATATCGCTGAAGCTCATCCGCATTCCAAGATCTAGGAATGTCGCTGCCGTCCATATCCGTCAACCTGTAGGAACCAGGTCTTGACGAAGATACTACCAGGAAAGGCCCTTCCCACTTCAACTGTAGCTTGCCTACTGTGTCTGGGTTGGCAACTCTCCGAAGTACCAAGTGTCCTGGCTTAATATTTTTTAACCGAACCTTTCTGTCACGCCATTTTATTGTTTCGGCATGATATTTATTGATATTCTCCACAGCCTAAAGCCTGATCCCTTCTATAGCATCTTTTGCCACAGAATAATCAGCTTCATCCTCTGCCGAAGCCACTATTCTTATTGATCCCGCTTTAGCTTCTTCTGGGGTTATTGCTTCGTCACCAAACAACAATTTGAATGGTGTAAAACCTGTTGACCTTGATATTGTTGTGTTGTGGCTCCACACCACTTTGATTAATTCGTCCGGCCACTTCCCCCTGAGCTGGTTGAAGATTAACTTCATTATTCCTATCATTATAATGCCATTAGCTCTTTCGACAAGTCCATTTGACTCCGGATGCCGAACTGATGCAAAATGGATCTTCGTGCCAATTTGTTCATAAAACTCCCTGAAAGCTTCGGCATCAAACTGCGTTCCATTGTCCACGGTAATGGCCTTCGGCACTCCGAAGCGACACACAATATTTTGCCAGAAAAACTTTTGAATAGTGACCGAAGTTATTGTGGCTAAAGGCTTCGCCTCAATCCATTTATAAAAATATTCTACTGTCACTACAACATATCTTAAATTCCCTTGTGCTGGTGGAAGTGGGCCTAGCAAATCAAGGCCCCACCTTTGCAATGGCCAAGTGGGCTGTATTAATTGAGTTAGAGACGAAGGTTGTTTTTGATCTCTTGCACATTTTTGACAACCTTCGCACTTTTGGACTAATTCTGCTGCATCTGAAGCTGCCTTCGGCCAATAAAATCCTTGACGAAAAACTTTACCCAACAAAGGCCTAGATCCAATGTGAGATCCACACAAGCCTGCATGTATTTCTTTCATTAGCTCTATACCTTCAGCTCTGGATAAACATTTGAGTAATGGAGAACATACTCCATGCTTATATAACTCCCCTTCTATTATTACATATGGACGGGCCCTTACCGCTATTCTCTTATGATAAGCTTCGTCATCTGAAAGGAAATTGCCCTGAAGAAAAGACATGATCTCAGTTCTCCAATCTTCGCTATAGACGGGAGATATATTGAGTACTGCTCTTCCAAGAAGGTCAACTGAAGGTGCTTTTATTGTTTCAAAGAATACTTCCAAAGGTAAGGGCAGCCCCTGTGCCGCTGACTTAGCTAGTAGATCAGCGTGCTCATTTTCTCCTCGTGGAATGTTCTTAACAGAAAACCCTTCGAAGGAAGCTTCAAGTCTTCGAACTGTATCCAAATATTTCTCAAGTTTCGAATCTCTTGCTTTGCAACTTTTGTCAACATGGCCAGAAATAACTTGGGAATCAGTTTTGAGAACCGCCCTTCTTATCCCCATTGCCTTCAACTTCCGAAGACCCAAAAGCAAAGCTTCGTATTCAGCAATATTATTTGTACAACTAAAATCAAGTTTCACTGCGTAGCATGTTCTGACTTTGGAAGGTGCAATTAAAACGGCAGCTACACCTGCCCTGAAGGTTCCCCAGGAACCATCGCAGAATACTGTCCAAGCTTCGGCATCTTTAGTTGCTTCTTCTTCCTGAGCCCCTGGCGTCCAGTCAGCGATGAAATCTGCTAGCGCCTGGGACTGAATTGAAGATTTATGCACATAATCAATGCAGAACTCATTGAGTTCCGAAGTCCACTTTCCAATCCTTCCAGTAGCTTCTCTGTTTCTCATAATATCCTTCAAAGGCTGTGAAGAAGGAACAATTATATGGTATGCTTGAAAATAATGTCAAAGCTTCCTGTAGGCCATTAAAACAGCATACAACACCTTCTCCAATTTTGTATAGTTTTTCTTTGATAAACTGAGAACTTCGAAAACAAAGTATACTGGAGCCTGCTTTTTCAATTGCCCTTCAAGCTTCTCCTGAACAAGCGCCGCACTTACTGCAGAGTGCGAAGCTGCCACATACAGCAGCAGAGGAGCCCCTGGCGCTGGTGGAGTTAGAGTTGTTAAATCTATCAAATACTGTTTCAGTTCTTTGAAGGCTTTTTGCTGAGCTAATCCCCATTGAAAAACTTCGGCTGACTTCAGCACTTCAAAGAATGGTAAATTTCTCTCTGCCGATCTGGATATAAATCGATTCAAAGATGCCAGTCTTCCTGTCAGCCGTTGAGCCCCTTTCTTTGTGCTTGGCGGCTCCATCCGAAGGATAGCTTCAATTTTATTTGGATTAGCTTCGATCCCTTTTGTTGAAACCAAACAACCAAGGAATTTCCCCTTTTTTACCCCGAACACATTTTTCCGGATTAAGCTTCAGACCAGCTTGCCTAAAATTAGCGAATGTCTCCTGCAGATCAGCAATGTGATTTTCTTGCTTTGTGCTTTTTACTATGATATCATCAACATATGTTAGCACGTTTCTGCCTATCTGAGAATGAAGGACTTTAGCTGTCATTCTGCTGAAGCTTCCTCCAGCATTCTTGAGCCCCTCAGCCATACGAAGGTAACAATATGTACCACTGGGGGTGATGAAGCTGGTTTTTGGCTCGTCTTCTTTCTTCATCCAAATTTGATGGTAGCCTGAATAACAATCTAGTAAACTCATGAGCTCTGACGAAGCTGCTGCGTCTACCAGAGAATCTATCCTTGGTAATGGAAATTCATCCTTCGGACAAGCCTTGTTGAGATCAGTAAAATCAATGCACATTCTCCATTTACCATTGGCTTTCTTCACCATAACAGTGTTAGCTAGCCATTCTGGGTATTTTACTTCTCTGATGACTCTAGCGCTGAGGAGTCTTTTCACTTCATTCCGAGCACCTTTGGCTTTGTCATCAGACATCTTCTGAAGCCTCTGCTTTCTGGGTCTGAAGGATGGGTCAACATTGAGCGAGTGTTCAATAACATCCCTGTTGACACCACAGAGATCATTAGCTGACCATGCAAAGACATCTTTGTTGTTGAACAGGAACCTTATTAGGGTTTTCTCCTGCTCTTCAGTCAATTGAGATCCCAATAGCACCTTCTGTTCTGCTATATCGTCACATAAGAGCATGGGCTTCGGCTGATCAGCCGAAGCAGCCTTCTCCCTTCTGTACTTGTATTGCTCGCAAGCTTCGGCTCCATCTATGTTATGAATTGCTTTTGAATCTGTCCAATTTCCTTCGGCCTTTCTAGCAGCTTCCTGACTTCCATGAATAGCAATAGGCCCTTGATCCGAAGGTATCTTCATGCAAAGATATGCTGGGTGAAGAATTGCTTCGAACACATTGAGTGTTCCACGACCAATGATTGTGTTGTAAGGGTATTCCATGTCAACAATATCAAACACAACTTGTTCAGTCCTTGTATTGTTGATAAATCCGAAAGTTATTGGCATCGTGATCTTGCCGAGTGCTACAATCTGCCTTCCTCCGAAGCCACAAAGGGGATGTGTAGCATCATGGATCTTATCTTCGGGCTCTTGCATCTGTCTGAAGGCCTTGGCAAATATAATATCCGCTGCACTGCCTGTGTCAACCAAAATGTTGTGGACCAGAAATCCTTTGATAACACAAGAAATAACCATAGCATCGTTGTGAGGGTAATCCTTGAGCTGAAGGTCCTCTTGGGAGAAGGTAATTGGGATGTGGGACCATCTTGACTTGATGAAGGGTCCTTGCACCCTGACATGTTGTACCCTTCTCTGTTCCTCCTTCTTCTGCTTCTTGTTGGCTGGCTCTGAGCATGAACCGCTTGTTATCGGGAGTACCAACTTCGGAGCCGAAGCAGCTCCAACTTGGTTGTTGTACGAAGCCATCAGCTCAAAAAAGTGGAAGTGAGTTCACCGGAGGTGGGCGCCAATGTTGGGGACTTGTTCTCAAATGCTATGAATTAAGAACAAGGCAACACAAAAATGTTAAGTGTTAATGCCCTTCGTCCGCTGAAGCATTATCTCCCCAAGGATTTAATGAGCTTCGGACGAAGGTTATGAGTGAAATATCACGAAGATTTCACCTTCGTGATCATACTTGTAAAACAATGAACAATGAAAAATATAAAGTATAAAACATATTTACATATTTTATTGTATGAACATAAATATTAAAGCATAGTATTTGGGCACATTTATACCTTCACCTTGGCGGAAGGCAATAATCCAAGTGTAATGTGCCAGTGATTAGAGGATTGCGTGAACAGTGTCGGGGTGCTGTTCACCTATTTATAGGCACAGGATGCAACCTGCGTAAAATTACATTTATGTCCTTTACAATCGACTACAATAATGACACAAAACATCATGGGTCTTTAAGTCAATTCATCTTTAAGTCGGTTCGGCCCTTCATCTTGAGATATGTCTTTGTGCCGAAGCTTTATAGGTAATAGCTTCGGCGCTTGCTTCTAAGAAGACCTTTCGTAGGTGTTCTCTCTCTTTAGGATCTTCGGCTACGAAGCATACCCCCAACAGATTAGGAAAAAAATGTTTTGAACTATGAATCATGTTTTACAAAAGAAAAAAGGGTTGGAATGATGAATGTATCATAGGCTTTGATGAATTCATCATTCAAGCATGGTAACAAATTTTGAGAAATAGTTTAAAATGAGACCACACGTTGAGCTGTAAAGGTCGCTCGTCTATGTCATTTAAGGACCGCTCCGATTGTTGGCCTGCTGATCTAGGACCTTTTAGCTGGTCACATGCCTCATCATGGGTAAGCTTTGCCTCGTCTGGACCAATACTAGAAAGGCTTGCCCACACTAGGAGTGGAGAGATGGTGATAGTATCGTGTATCCACCTGGCAAGACGCTGGATGGTGGGGTACTGTATTCTCAAGTGGCAGGGACCCGTTCTGGTCTTGAGAAACCCAGGTGCAGGTTGACATATGTAGGGTTTAAGTGCTATATATGTCGTGTGGATAGAGATCCCCAGCTAGGTATTAATCAATTCGATTCGTCGTTACTTCTCGAATATGAAGACTAGATCTTCGACCCTCATCGTAGTAAAAAGTATAACCAAGTTTTGAATAATAGAAAGCTAGTGTAGGCCAAGTGAATGAACTAGATTAGATGAATCTAGATTCAGGAAATAACTTAACTGGTGAAATAAAATTTGGCTTAAGGATCAAGTAATAGTAAGCTTTTACACAATACTTAAGTCTTTGAACATTGATGACATTTACCTTGGTTCACAATCAGCTAGCATACCCTTCAGAGTCTTTTCTTTAGTTGGGTAAGTCTTGTTGAGTAATTGTGTACTCAGGTTTTTATTCCCTATGTTGTTGCAAGGGAGGTGCTGGACACTTTTTACTTCTGTTAGACTAGTCCTTGGAGATCATTTGGTTATGTTCATGTTCTTGTGTGCTCTTTTGGGAAGTTGTAACCTTCCCCTATATTGTAATAAATGAGCACTTTCGTACTATCGAGGCATGTAACAATCACTACTTCGGTATTTTGTAAACTTAAGTTTGCTAATGTACATTATGTTATTGTAAAGTCTTCCGCTTAATCTCCTGTGTTACTATTTATGTTTTCAAATATATGATTATTGTAATATTCTCATTCATGGGTGAATGTCGATCTTTGGGAATGAACGAACGAGTTCATCGAAACTCGGCACCCTGAGTAAGTTATCTAGTACACTTACATATCCATCTGAGGCCTTATGGGCAAAGATTGGTGTTCATTCGGCCAATATCTTGGTTGGGTTGTGACATATACCACTTCTTGTCATTGTCCAAGCCACTTACTTTGTTATATTCATGCCTGCACAAAGAAGCTAAAAGCACAGTAGTGGCTTGGGTATTCTTTTAAATCATTTCTTGCATATGGATAGCATTGAAATTCTCATCATCACTATCTACACACTGCATTCCATTTTCAACTACGCCCCAAATGCTAGGATGAAGAGAAAATAAATGATTCCTCATTTTGTGACTCCACAAAGAATAATCCTCCCCATCAAAGTGAGGAGGTTTGCTGAGAGGAATAGATAATAAATGAGCATGGACATTATAAGAAATGCAAGAATAATTAAAAGAGATCTTAGAATAGTTTTGCTTGACCATCTTTTTGATGGAGGAAGAGTCGTCGTTGTCCTTCTGCGAGGAAGAGGAGGATTCACTGTCGTAATACACTATCTTCTTGATGTGCTTTCTCCTCTTACCTTCCTTCTTCTTGCCGGACCTAGAGTCGATGGTCTCTCCACCCTTGGGTGCCTCTGTAGTGGGGATCTCCTCCTTGGTCACCTTAGCCTTCCCTTTAGGATCCATCTCATTTGTTGGTTGGTCCCTTGATGAATAGAATGGCTCCAATACCAATTGAGAGCACCTAGATGATCCTGAAAAAACTTGCTTCAAACAACACAACCTTGGTCTAATAAATGAGTTAGAGTGAATTAAAACCAAGTTTGGATGAGAAGAGAAGATAGAAGAAAACTCTTCACTTGATTGCTCTCTTAATACAAGTATTAAACTAGGAGGAATATCACAATTGAATATGAGCACTAAAAAGGACAAGAATCACAATAAAGTAAAGTGGACAAGAGACACATTGATTTTTCCCGTGGTTCGGCCAATGCCTACTCCATGTTGTGGTGACCTCCTTTGGTCAAGGGTTGCACTCAACCCCTCTCAAGTGATCCAAAGATCAAACTTGAGTACCACATATGTCTTCCTTATATCTTGATCCCATTTGTGAGGAATCCCCACAAGTTGGAGTCTCTGATGCCTTACACAAATGATCACAATCAAAACTAGAGTAAGGGAGGGAGTAAGAAAATGCACACAAGAGCACAATTGCAGCAATAACATGCACACAAGCAAAGAAGAGAGCACAAGAACAAATTGATAGAGTGACAACTTAGAAACGCGTTGAAATCTCTCTCAAACACCTCAAAGGCATGGTCATGGAGTCTCGGAGTTGTAGTGTGCCCTTTGAATGCTTGGTGTACGGGTAGAGGCACCTAGGGGCCTCTTTTATAGCCCCAAGGGGACAAGGAGTTGTTGATCCTTCCTTTAGAAACTGAAGATGTGATATCCCAATTTTCTGAAAAGAAGTTAAATTTCTTTTTTCTTTTCTTTCATGTTCTGTGGCATTGGGGTTTGGAGTTTTAGGAGGCATTCCTCAGGGAAATAGTAGATCTTTTGGCATTTTTTTCGCTGGGGTCGGGAGCTCAGATAGGAGAGCATGTTCGAGCCTTTGATCTCGATCCGATGGATGGGATCCCCCTCCCCAACCCTAGCCGACCCCTCTCCGCCCAATTGTTGGAGCCGCCCCCACCTTTTCCACCCCTTTGGCCGCTGCCCCCTCCCTCTTCCTCTCCTCCCCTTGGGTAGCCACCCTCTACCCTCTCCACGACTTCCTCCTCCCTCTAGATCTCCCCCACGCAGCAAGGATCGAGAAGAGGAGGAGCACGTTGAATTGAAGAGGAAGAGAGGATCAAGGAGATGTTCTTCCCCATCTCTTCTTGCAGAATTTCTTGGAGAAACCCTAGGTGTCTACACTCCGGATCATGCCTAGTACATTTTTCTTCTTTGATGAAGGCAAGTGAATGTAGCGGTGGTTGCTACCATTTTGACTTGTTGTTTCATCGCCTACACTCTAATATTCAGAATCATCGAATTCTTTCATAATTGAACCCTATGGTGATGCTTTACTTGATTGTATTATATTGATGCTTAATCATATATTGATGATGATGATGATTTAAGTATGACCCACGAGATTAATTCACACCCCTGAAGGTAAAAGAAGTATTATTTGAGGTTTGTATTGTATCTGAAGGTAAACGAAGTATTGTTTGAGGTTTGTATTGTATGTGACAGAAGTGAAGTATATTGATAAATGCAGCATGCCATATACATTGCATGATTCACTTGCATCTGAAGTTTTGTCGTGACCTATGGTCCGACCGTACCGGCACAACTTAGCATCGTATGTTGCTCGAGGAGGGGTACGATGCGGCTTCATACCCTTAGAGGTATCAAGGCAAAGGACATATGCATTGCATTCATATGCATTCATTGAAGTGATATTTGCAGATGGTGTGGTTTTATACTCTAAGAGGTATGAAGGCAGAGGACTTACACATTGCATTCCTATGCATACATTGAAGTGATATTTGCAGGTAATGTTGACGCAGGGAAGTATTATACAACCTATTGTGGTTGTTCGAGGAAATGAGATGGCATTGGTTATTGTAACGCCCTGAATTTGGGGGTAGAATTTTTTCTTCTTTTCTCTCACCAAATTCAGGTGTTACTCTTTCCTTTTTCCCTTTTCTCCTCGCTAAGCCTTGATCTTTTCCAAAGTCGCAGCGGGTTTTGGCTTTAGACCTCGTGTAAAGCAAAACCTCAAAATACTTTATTTTGTGTGATGCACCATGCCGAACCATGCATATTTTTGATTGATTAAAAATGTGAATGCTTTCATCTAGAGGAAATTAGAAATTAGAAAAAGAAAAGCCTTTTTTTCTTTTCTCCCCCCCCTTCGGCCGGCCCAGCTGGCGGCCCAGCCGCCCCCCCTTCCCCCCTTCCCACGTGGGCCCCGCGGCGGCCCAGCCGCCCCCTTCCCCCCTTTTGGGCCCAGCCGGCCCAACCGTCCCCCCCTCCCCTTTCTTTTTTTCTTTTTCCCAAAATTTCCCTCCCTTCCTCTCTCTCTCTCTCTCCCTCACCCTAGCCCTAGCGCCGCCGCCGCCCTCCCCTGCCCTAGCGCGCCGCCGCCGCTCCCTCCCCCGCGCGCCGCCGTGCCGCCGTTCCCCGCCCACGGTGAGGCTCCCCCCCTCCTCCCTCCCCTCCCTCCTCTTTCCCCCTCTCATCGGCGCCCTCCCCCGCGCCCATGGCGCGCCCGCCCGGCCCCGTCCGCTCGGCGCTCCGGCGAGCCGCCGTGCCCGGCCGCGCCCGCCCTGCCCCTCCCCGCGCCGGCCTCGCCTCGGCCGCTCCGGCGAGCCCCCGCCCCGACCCCACGTCCGGCCGCCCCCGCCCCGACCCCGTCCGGCCCCGGCGAGCCCGACCCCGCTCCGTCCGCCCGGCGCCCCGGCGAGCCGCCCTGTCCCGTGCCCGGCTCGGCCGCACCCGCCTCGGCCCCGTGCCGTCCCGGCTCGGCCGCCCCCCCCCCCCCGCCCCGGCCCGGCCGTCCCGGCCCCTGCTCGGCCACCCCCGCCCGGCTCGGCCGCCTCCCGCGCCCGCCCCGGCGTTCCCGGCCCCGGTTCGGCCGCCCCCCGCCCCGGCCCGGCCGTCCCCGCCCGGCTCGGCCGCCCGCGCCCCGGCCCCGGTTCAACCGCCCCCCCGGTTCAACCGCCCCCCCGGTTCAACCGCCCCGACCCCGGCTCGGCCGCCCCGTGCCCTGGCTCGGCCGACCCCGGCCTGACCGCCCCGTGCCCCGGCTCGGCCGACCCCGGCCTGACCGCCCCCGCTCTCGGCCTCGGCCGTGCCCTCGCCCGACCGTGTCCTCGCCCCGCCGTGCCTTGCTCGCGTCGCGTCGGCCCTCGGTGTGACCTCGAGCTCGGCCAAGCGTGCCTTCGGCGCGCGGCCTCGAGCTCGGCCAGCGCACGGCCCCGACGCGTGCGCGACTCGTTCGCGGCACGTTAAGTATGGTTTTGCGCGTGCGCGTGCTCGCGCAGCGTTCTGGCGTAGCTCGTCGTGCTCGCGACGCGACGCATAGCGCCCTGTTACGCTCGCGACACGATCGTCTACCCCCTAGCCCCGTCTACCCCCCGTATCCTATATGCGCTAATCACGTTGTTTATATTAATAAGATAGAAGTCTCAATTTGGAAATTGGTTACGTTAGTTAATTTGTATAGCTAATCGTCTATCTTATTCAATGTTAATCTACTAAAAGTGGTCACGTTTACATTAGTGCATGTAGCTAATTCTTTTGTTAGAACCAATTGGAACTAGAACACGTGACGTCTAGTTATTCACCAACCCGTAGTGCGTTTCGGGCACAAGCTTTAACTCTCGCGAGACCTTTTCTCATTTCTTTCTAACCATGGTAAACTCATTATTGTATGTGATTTTTTATGCATGTTTAATCTACTTGTTCTCTTGTATGGTGTATTGTTGGTTTCCTAATTTCAATGGATGGATGTATGTATGCTTGCAATCGCTTAGAGAACAATCCGGTTGAAGAGCCCGAAGAACTCGCAGGAGAAGCCCCTAAGCAGCAGTCGGTTGGTGGAGGCAAGTGTCCCTTGACCTATCTCTATCCTATTCATTCTTTAATTCACCTCCCGCATTACACATTTATGCCTAAGGATCGACTAGCTTTGTTATCCATATCCTTGTTTACCTATTTGGGTTGGATTATTATTGCTTAACTTTATGCTATTGCTCAACTCTAATCAATGAACATGATGAGATTATATATGATACGCTGTTTTCCCTTCTCTTATTATGATGTTATACTTGTGGTCTTCAAGGGGGCTCGAGCGGTTTCTCGAGTGCCTCTCCGTAAGGACCTGTTCTATGGATGACCGCCCGGGAAAACAGTGCAACCATGAGGGTGGAGTGGGACGCCCTTAGCTGAATAATTAGAGGAACCGGGGTGTAGTTCGCTTAGCCGTTGTGCCGTCAATGGGGCTCGGTGTATGCGGCTCGCTCTGCCAAGGTTGATTTGTCCCTTGGGGAGGAGTGCGGTACATTTAGGAAACCTAACGGGCGGCTACAGCCCCGGGGAATCTTTGTAAAGGCTACGTAGTGATGCCCTGCTGGGTCACCTTGGTAGTGACCAATGGAGAGTCATGATCTCCGGGCAGAAAGGGAATCACGGCTTGTGGGTAAAGTGCACAACCTCTGCAGAGTGTTTGAAAACTGATATATCAGCCGTGCTCGCGGTTATGAGCGGCCAAGGGAGCTCCAATGATTAGTGGTACTTGATCAGAGACATTTTGGTTTACAGGTGGCAATGAGACTGATGGTTTTGGTTATGTCTATGGTGCTGGTAAGTGGTATTCTTTCCGTTTGGAAAGGGTACATCGGGCTAATAACTTGGGTTTATGTTAAAACCTGGCTTTCTACTAGTAAATAATAAACTGACCAACTAAAAGCAACTGCTTGACTTATCCCCACATAAAGCTAGTCCACTACAGCCAAACAGGATACTTGCTGAGTATGTTGATGTGTACTCACTCTTGCTCTACACACCAAACCCCGCCCCCCAGGTTGCCAGCATTGCAACCACTGCTCGGGAGAAGATGAAGCTGTGGAAGGAGACTTCCAGGAGTTCCAAGACTACGACGAGTTCTAGGTGTGGGTTAGCGGCAACCCCCAGTTGGCTGCCTGTGAAGGCCGCGGTTATCTACGTTTTGTTTTCGCACTTTGATTTATTGTAAGGACTATATGGACGTCTCAGACGTATGGTGTAATCGACTATTATTTCCCTTTTAATACTATTTTGAGCACTGTGTGATGATGTCCATATTATGTAACTGCTGTGTACGTGAATAACTGATCCTGGCATGTACATGGTTCGCATTCGGTTTGCCTTCTAAAACCGGGTGTGACATAAGTGGTATCAAAGCCGTGCTGACTGTAGGACCGATAACCTAGAGCAGAATGGTTGTTCTAAGGATTATAGACCTCTGTCCCTGCCTTGACTTTGGTACCCCTTCAAAAGTTGGTCATACCGACCAAACCTATATTCTACTATATATTATACCTTGCTGAAAATTGTGTTTTATTCTAATCCTTCATTTATTCATGATTCATTATTTGCTGGTCATATTAATTCTGTTCTCACCCTTTTGCTTGCGATGTCTTTTGTAGATGGCTCGACTTAGACACACTGCACAAAAGTCCGTCATCCCCTTCTTACCCTCCCGCCTTGCTGAGCGTCCGCTTCGCCGTCCCGTGGCCAGACAGTCCAGCCACTTGGAGAGACTGCACCACCGCCTGCATGAGGAGCAGGAACGTCGACGATAGGAGCAGCAGGGCTCCTCTTTCTCGCTCCAGCAGGAGATAGAGTCTGTGAGGAGCTGCTCTCCTGTGTCCGCTTCGCCGTCCCGTGGCCGGACAGTCCAGCCACTTGGAGAGACTGCACCACCGCCTGCATGAGGAGCAGGAACGTCGACGACAGGAGCAGCAGGGCTCCTCTTTCTCGCTCCAGCAGGAGATAGAGTCTGTGAGGAGCTGCTCTCCTGTGCTTCCTCTGGAGGCGCCCCCTGCACCACCACTGGGCGCCCCAGCCTCTGGAGTAGCTGCTGGAGGAGACCCAGACGATGGAGGTGGCGACGACAGCCCGAGCCACAACACCGACTTCCCTGCTGACCATGATCCGGAAGGATGGGTTGCTCGACCCATCACTCGCGACGCTGCTCGCGGGTGTCACTTCCACGACGCGCTCGACACCCTGCTGCGTCGGGCACTTGACCGACGTACTTGGTCCATCGAGTATCGTTGTGTGGTCTACCAGCATAGTCGCGGGATCTACCCGGACCGCTGGGAGGCGACCTGTTTGGTGCGCCGTGACTGCACCACCGCCTGCATGAGGAGCAGGAACGTCGTCGATAGGAGCAGCAGGGCTCCTCTTTCTCGCTCCAGCAGGAGATAGAGTCTGTGAGGAGCTGCTCTCCTGTGCTTCCTCTGGAGGCGCCCCCTGCACCACCACTGGGTGCCCCAGCCTCTGGAGTAGCTGCTGGAGGAGACCCAGATGATGGAGGTTGCGACGACAGCCCGAGCCATGACACCGACTTCCCTGCTGACCATGAGCCGGAAGGATGGGTTGCTCGACCCATCACTCGCGACGCTGCTCGCGGGTGTCACTTCCACGACGCGCTCGACACCCTGCTGCGTCGGGCACTTGACTGGCGTACTTGGTCCATCGAGTATCGCTGTGTGGTCTACCAGCATAGTCGCGGGGTCTACCCGGACCGCTGGGAGGCGACCTGTTTGGTGCGCCGTCCGGAGAACAGTCTCCAGGGTGTAGAGGCTTGCTCAGAGCAATATTCTATCTCTGAGTGGGACTCAGCTGAGGCAGCCATGCAGGATGCTGCACGGCGTGCGCTTTCGCACTACTGCTCGGTTCTCGGTGGGGTAACTGACGGTCTCGACCTGAAGTATTACCCCCGCCGTCCATCTGGCAGCACAGGAGGCGTGATTGTTTCACCTGCTGGTGAGGACAATCCTAGGTTGAGCAGCACAGTCAACCTAGCCGCCGTGCTAAACACGGAGCTGGACCATGCACTAGACGAGCTGAGTAGGGCTCGTGCTGAGATCGCCCTGCTGCGGGCTGAGCGCGCGGAACGTCGTCACCTGGATGATGGTTCCCCCGCCCCCGTCGGGACTCAGCACCCGTACCGCTCACCTCGGCGTGGACGCCAGTCTTATGGCAATCCCGACTGCAAGACCAAGATAAATCTAGAATCATAGATCGCTAGAGTCGGATCTTGTAATTAATACAAAATATATACGTAGAAGCTACAGTCTTAGCGTTAGTCTCGCTTTTAGTTAGTCTTAGTTAGACAGGGTAGTTTGCTATATCCTGTGCATTTATGTTTGTCATGATGAACTATGTTTGGTTTGGATCTTTGTAATGACTGTCACCAGAGTGTGCGTACCCCCCTGCATTATGGTTTACCTGTTATATGTTAATAGAGTTAGTTATATAGTTGGGAAACCTTTTATTCCACTTTCCTCTGTATCTGAGAAGCTGTGTGGTCTGTGTTGGAGATCAGTGAAGATGCTCATCTGTTCAGTGTTGTTGAAGAATTCTATACTCTTTTCTTATGCTGCAAGATTTGCCAGATCAGTTCTGATGTGTGGTTGCATTCTGCAGATGTCAGAGAACAGGCGTAGAGGAGGAAGGCGTGCTCAGCAGGAGCGAGCCGCTCAGCAGGATGAGGTGCCTTAGCAGCAGCACCTGCCGCCCCCGCCCCCGATGTCGATCGAGCAGATGTTTCTGATGCAGACTCAGGCAGTTCAAGCCATCGGTCAGACTCTAGCCGCCATTCAGCAGCAGCAGCAGCAGCAGCAGCAGCAACAGCAGCAAGCACCACCTCAGCCTCAGATGCCTCAGATGCTCAGAGACAAGCGTGCTGAATTCATGAGAGGTCATCCACCAACGTTTGCTCACTCTTCTGACCCCATGGATGCTGAAGATTGGCTGCGCACTGTGGAGCGGGAGTTGCATACCGCTCAGTGCGATGACAGAGAGAAAGTTCTGTATGGTCCCTGTCTGTTGAGAGGAGCAGCCCAATCATGGTGGGAGTCTTATCTCGCCACCCATGCCAACCCCGATGCCATCACTTGGGAAGAGTTCAGAGGTAGCTTTCGTCAGTACCATGTGCCTGCAGGTCTGATGACAGTGAAGAAGGAGGAGTTCCTGGCCCTTAAGCAAGGGTCATCATCTGACAGTGAGTATCGAGATAGGTTTCTGCAGTTGTCTCGCTATGCTCTCGAAGATGTCAACACCGACGCCAAGCGACAGTACCGTTTCTTGAGAGGCTTGGTTGACCCACTTCAGTACCAACTGATGAATCATACCTTCCCGACATTCCAGCACCTGATTGACAGAGCAATCATGACAGAAAGAAAGCGTAAGGAGATGGAGGATCGTAAGCGCAAGATCAGTGGACCCCAGCCTGGAAGCAGCAGCCGTCCTCGTTTCTCAGGCAATCAACCTCAGCAGTTCAGGCAGAACCAGCGTCCACCTTAGCAGCATCAGCAGTTCCAAAGGCAGTATCCTCAGCACCAGTACTAGAACCGTCAGAGCAATCAGTCAGGAGGTCAGTTTCAGAGGCAGAATCAGCAGGTACCTCGTCTTCCTGCCCCAGCAAGCCAGCAGAACAATCAGGCAGCACCAGCTCAGGTTGGAAACAGAGCATGTTTCCACTGTGGAGATCAAGGCCACTGGGTGATGCAATGCCCGAAGAAGGCAGCCCAGCAGCAGTCAGGCCCTAATGCCCCAGCGAAGCAGAATGTGTCCCAGCCTGGAGCAGGCAACCGCCCTCAGCCGCGCTATAATCATGGGAGACTGAACCACTTGGAGGCTGAAGCAGTTCAGGAGACTCCCGGCATGATAGTAGGTATGTTCCCAGTCGACTCCCATATTGCAGAAGTGTTATTTGATACTGGAGCAACACATTCTTTCATTACTGCATCATGGGTAGAAGCACATAATCTTCCAATTACTACCATGACAACCCCCATTCAAATTGACTCAGCCGGTGGTAGAATTCGAGCTGATAGCATATGTTTGAATGTAAGTGTGGAAATAAGGGGGATAGCGTTCCCCGCTAACCTTATAGTAATGGGTACTCAGGGAATAGATGTCATCCTAGGGATGAATTGGCTAGATAAGTATCAGGCAGTTATCAGTTGTGATAAAAAGACGATCAAGTTGGTGTCCCCACTAGGAGAGGAAGTGGTGACCGAGTTAGTCCCACCTGAGCCGAAGAGAGGAAGTTGTTATCAGATGGCTGTCGATAGCAGTGAAGCAGACCCAATTGAGAGTATCAAGGTTGTGTCTGAATTTCCAGACGTGTTTCCAAAGGACTTACCGGGTATGCCACCAGAGCGGAAAGTTGAGTTTGCCATAGAGCTTCTTCCTGGAACCGCCCCTATCTTTAAGAGAGCTTACAGAATATCCGGACCAGAATTGGTTGAGCTTAAGGAGCAGATTGATGAGCTGTCAGAGAAAGGTTACATCCGGCCAAGCACCTCGCCTTGGGCCGCCCCTGTCTTGTTCGTGGAAAAGAAAGGCGGCACCAAAAGGATGTGTATCGATTATCGAGCTTTGAATGAGGTCACGATCAAGAATAAGTACCCTTTGCCCAGAATAGAAGATCTGTTCGACCAGTTGAGAGGAGCTAGTGTGTTCTCCAAGATTGATCTGAGGTCAGGTTATCACCAGCTCAGGATCCGACCTTCGGACATTCCGAAGACGACATTCATTACCAAGTATGGGTTGTATGAGTTCACAGTGATGTCTTTTGGTTTGACCAATGCACCAGCATTCTTCATGAATCTGATGAACAGTGTATTCATGGATTACCTTGATAAGTTTGTGGTGGTATTCATTGATGACATTCTGATTTATTCTCAAAGCGAAGAAGAGCATGCAGATCATTTGAGGATGGTATTGCAGAGATTGCGAGAGCACCAGTTGTATGCAAAGTTGAGCAAGTGTGAGTTCTGGATCAATGAGGTCCTGTTCTTGGGTCACATAATCAACAAAGAAGGATTGGCTGTGGATCCAAAGAAAGTGGCAGACATTCTGAACTGGAAAGCGCCAACGGATGCTCGAGGAATCAAGAGCTTCATTGGAATGGCTGGATACTATCGGCGATTCATTGAAGGGTTTTCGAAGATTGCGAAACCAATGACAGCGTTGCTAGGCAACAAGGTTGAGTTCAAGTGGACCCAGAAATGTCAAGAGGCCTTCGAAGCGTTGAAAGAGAAGTTGACAACAGTGCCTGTCCTAGTCTTGCCTGATGTGCACAAGCCCTTCTCTTTGTACTGTGATGCTTGTTACACAGGTTTGGGATGCATGTTGATGCAAGAGGGAAGAGTTGTGGCTTACTCGTCCCGACAGCTGAAGGTTCATGAGCAGAATTACCCAATCCATGACCTAGAGTTGGCAGCAGTGGTTCACGCACTGAAGACATGGAGGCACTATCTGTATGGACAGAAATGCGATGTTTACACAGACCACAAGAGTCTGAAGTACATATTCACTCAGTCAGAATTGAATATGAGGCAACGAAGATGGTTAGAGTTGATCAAAGACTATGAGTTGGAGATCCATTACCATCCAGGCAAAGCGAACGTAGTGGCAGATGCTTTGAGCAGGAAGAGTCAAGTCAATCTAATGGTCGCTCATCCGATGCCTTATGAGTTGGCTAAGGAGTTTGACAGGTTAAGTCTCGGATTTCTGAACCATTCGCGAGGAGTCACAGTCGAGTTGGAACCTACCTTGGAGCGAGAAATCAAAGAAGCGCAGAAGAATGATGAAAAGATCAGTGAGATTCGGCGACTGATTCTAGACGGCAGAGGCAAAGATTTTCGGGAAGATGCAGAAGGCATGATATGGTTCAAAGACCGCTTGTGCGTTCCCAATGTCTAGTCCATTCGGGAGTTGATTCTCAAGGAAGCTCATGAGACTGCTTATTCGATTCACCCTGGTAGTGAGAAGATGTATCAGGATCTGAAGAAGAAATTCTGGTGGTACGGAATGAAGAGGGAAATCGCAGAGTATGTGGCTATGTGTGATAGTTGTCGATGGATTAAGGTAGAGCACCAGAGACCAGCTGGATTGTTGCAACCGTTGCAAATTCCTCAGTGGAAATGGGATGAAATCGGTATGGATTTCATAGTCGGATTGCCTCGCACTCGAGCCGGCTACGATTCCATTTGGGTAGTGGTGGACCGTTTGACCAAGTCAGCCCACTTCATACCTGTCAAGACCAACTACAGCAGTGCAGTGTTGGCAGAATTGTATGTGTCTCGGATCGTTTGTCTACATGGTGTGCCAAAGAAGATAGTGTCAGACAGAGGAACGCAGTTCACCTCTCATTTCTGGCAACAGTTGCATGAAGCCTTGGGCACACATCTGAATTTCAGTTCAGCTTATCATCCGCAGACAGATGGCCAGACTGAAAGGACCAATCAAATCCTTGAAGATATGTTGAGAGCCTGTGCGCTGCAAGATCAGTCCGGATGGGATAAGCGATTGCCTTATGCAGAGTTTTACTATAACAACAGTTACCAGGCCAGTTTGAAGATGTCACCATTTCAAGCGCTCTATGGAAGGAGTTGTAGAACTCCGTTGCAATGGGATCAGCCTGGGGAAAAGCAAGTGTTCGGGCCAGACATTTTGCTTGAAGCCGAAGAGAACATAAAGATGGTTTGAGAGAACCTGAAGATAGCGCAAGCAAGGCAGCAAAGCTATGCGGACACAAGAAGAAGGGAGCTGAGTTTCGAAGTCGGAAACTTTGTCTATCTGAAAGTGTCACCAATCAGAGGAGTCAGAAGATTCGGAGTCAAAGGCAAGCTAGCACCCCGCTACATTGGTCCGTACCAGATTCTCGCAAAGCATGGAGAAGTGGCCTATCAGCTCAGTCTGCCCGAGAATTTGTCTGCTGTGCATGATGTCTTTCATGTGTCTCAGTTGAAGAAGTGCTTGCGTGTGCCAGAGGAACAGTTGCCAGTGGAAGGTCTTGAAGTCCAGGAGGACTTGACCTACGTTGAGAAGCCAGTGCAAATCCTTGAGGTTGCAGACAGAGTCACCCGAAGGAAGACCATCAGAATGTGCAAAGTCAGGTGGAATCACCATTCAGAGGAAGAAGCAACCTGGGAGCGTGAAGATGATCTGATGGCTAAATACCCTGAGCTCTTTGCTAGCCAACCCTGAATCTCGAGGGCGAGATTCTTTTAAGGGGGATAGGTTTGTAACGCCCTGAATTTGGGGGTAGAATTTTTTCTTCTTTTCTCTCACCAAATTCAGGCGTTACTCTTTCCTTTTTCCCTTTTCTCCTCGCTAAGCCTTGATCTTTTCCAAAGTCGCAGCGGGTTTTGGCTTTAGACCTCGTGTAAAGCAAAACCTCAAAATACTTTATTTTGTGTGATGCACCATGCCGAACCATGCATATTTTTGATTGATTAAAAATGTGAATGCTTTCATCTAGAGGAAATTAGAAATTAGAAAAAGAAAAGCCTTTTTTTTCTTTTCTCCCCCCCCTTCGGCCGGCCCAGCTGGCAGCCCAGCCGCCCCCCTTCCACCCTTCCCACGTGGGCCCCGCGGCGGCCCAGCCGCCCCCTTCCCCCCTTTTGGGCCCAGCCGGCCCAACCGTCCCCCCTCCCCTTTATTTTTTTTTCTTTTTCACAAAATTTCCCTCCCTTCCTCTCTCCTCTCTCTCCCTCACCCTAGCCCTAGCGCTGCCGTCGCCCTCCCCTGCCCTAGCGCGCCGCCGCCGCTCCCTCCCCCGCGCGCCGCCGCGCCGCTGTTCCCCGCCCACGGTGAGGCTCCCCCCTCCTCCCTCCCCTCCCTCCTCTTTCCCCCTCTCGTCGGCGCCCTCCCCCTCGCCCATGGCGCGCCCGCCCGGCCCCGTCCGCTCGGCGCTCCGGCGAGCCTGAAAGGGAAATGTGCCCTTGGGCCATTTCTAAGTATTTTGGTGATTTAGTGCCCAACACAGGTGCCTAATTGTAAAATGGTGAACAAAGTACAAATCAAGGATAAAGGTATGTTTCTCAGACTTAGTACATTGTTTTATGGACTAATGTATTGTGTCTAAGTGCTGGAAACAGAAAAAATCGAGTTGGAGAAGAGATGGCTTGAGCAGCCAAAGACTGCTCAGTCTGGCACACCGGACTGTCCGGTGGTGCACCGGACAGTGTCCGGTGCGCCAGGCTGGCTCGGCGTGAAGTGGCCGCTCTCGGGAATTCGCCGACAGCGTACGGCTAAAATTCACCGGACTGTCCGGTGTGCACCGGACTGTCCGGTGAGCCAACGGTCGGCCGGGCCAACGGTCGGCTGCGGAATCTGCGCGCGACACGTGGCCGGGCCAACGGTCGGAAGGGGGCACCGGACTGTCCGGTGTGCACCGGACATGTCCGGTGCGCCAACGGCTCCCAGATCTGCAACGGTCGGCAGCGCCATTTTAGGAATGAAATCGGGCACCGGACAGTGTCCGGTGTGCACCGGACTGTCCGGTGCACCCGACGACCGAAGGCAAGATTGGCCTTCCAGATTTGCTCTCAACGGCTCCTAGCTGCCTTGGGGCTATAAAAGGGACCCCTAGGCGCATGGAGAAGAATACCAAGCAACCTTAGAGCATTCTTGATCATCCACACTAAGTCTTTGCGCATTCGTTTGTCATTCTCAGTGATTCGAGCTCCGTTCTAGTGAGAACTTTGAGATAGTCTTTTGAGCTCGATTCTTGGCCGTGTGTGTGCGCATTTTGCTGTGGATTTGTGTGTGTTGCTTTCCTCCCTTACTCCGTATTTCTTGTGAATCTCAAGTGTAAGGGCGAGAGGCTCCAAGTTGTGGAGATTCCTCGCAAGCGGGATATTGAAAGGCAAAACAAAACACCATGGTATTCAAGTTGGTCTTTGGACCGCTTGAGAGGGGTTGATTGCAACCCTCGTCCGTTGGGACGCCACAACGTGGAGTAGGCAAGCGTTGGTCTTGGCCGAACCACGGGATAAACCACTGTGTCATCTCTGTGTTTAATCTCTTGTGGTATTGTGTTTTGTTGAGACTCCTCTCTAGCCACTTGGCAATTATTGTGCTAACACTTAACAAGTCTTTGTGGCTATAAGTTTAAGTTTCACAGGATCACCTATTCACCCCCCCCTCTAGGTGCTCTCAATTGGTATCAGAGCCGTTCTCTTCACAAAGGGACTAACCGCCCGAAGAGATGGATCCTAAAGGGAAGGGAATCGTGATCAACGACAAGGAGAAGGAGTCCTTCGTCAACGAGCCAAAGGACGACAAGACTACCGACTCGGGCTCGGGGCACAAACGCAAAGAAGGGAAGAAGAAGAAGACAAGACGCATCAAGGAGATCGTCTACTACGACAGCGACGAATCTTCCTCTTCCCAAAAGGACGACGACAACGACTACAGGAAGACGGTCAATTCGAACTTTTCATTTGATTATTCTTGTATTCCACATAGTTCGAATTCGCAATTGCTTTCCATTCCTCTTGGCAAACCTCCACACTTCGATGGGGAGGACTATGGATTTTGGAGTCACAAAATGCGTAGTCACTTATTCTCTCTCCATCCAAGCATATGGGAGATTGTAGAGAATGGAATGAAATTTGATAGCTCGGATAGCCCTTTGCTTATAAATGAACAAATTCATAGAAATGCACAAGCTACTACTGTTCTCTTAGCATCTTTGTGCAGGGAAGAGTACAATAAGGTGAGCGGCTTGGATAATGCCAAGCAGATATGGGACACCCTCAAGATTTCTCATGAGGGGAACGACGTCACCTTGCTCACCAAGATGGAGTTGGTGGAAGGCGAGCTTGGACGGTTCGCGATGATAAGGGGCGAGGAGCCGACACAAACATACAACCGGCTCAAGACCCTTATCAACAAGATAAGGAGCTACGGAAGCACGCGATGGATGGACCACGACGTCGTCCGACTGATGCTAAGGTCCTTTACCGTTCTTGATCCTCATTTGGTGATAATATTCGTGAAAATCCTAGGTACACCAAAATGTCGCCCGAGGAAGTCCTAGGAAAATTCGTCAGCGGGCGAATGATGATCAAGGAGGTGAGGTACGTGGACGACACCTTGAATGGACCGATCAACGAGCCGCAACCTCTTGCTCTCAAAGCAACAAGAAGCAAGGAGGCGCTACCAAGCAAGGTGGCGCAAGTTGAGGCGGCCGGACTCAATGATGAGGAGATGGCCCTCATCATTAAGCGATTCAAGACGGCGCTTAAAGGTCGCAAGGGGCAGCCAAGCAAGACCAAAGCCAAGGGGAAGCGCTCATGCTTCAAATGCGGTAAGCTTGGTCATTTTATTGCTAACTGTCCCGACAATGATAGTGAACAGGACCAAGGGAGCAAGAGGGAGAAGAAGAAGGCATACAAGAAGGCAAAGGGCGAGGCACATCTAGGAAAGGAATGGGATTCGGATTGCTCCTCCTCCGACTCCGACAATGAAGGACTCGCTGCCACCGCCTTCAACAAGTCATCCCTCTTCCCCAACGAGCGTCTCACATGCCTTATGGCAAGGGAGAAGAAGGTATGTACTCGAGACTCTACGTATGCTTCTTCAAGTGAGGATGATTCTAGCGATGAGGAAATAGATTACTCTAGCTTGTTCAAGGGATTGGATAGAAATAAAATTGATAAAATCAATGAATTGATTGATGCCCTGAATGAAAAGGATAGACTTTTAGAAAAGCAAGAGGATTTGTTGTATGATGAACATGATAAATTTGTAGAGGCACAAAAATCCTATGCTTTAGAAGTTAAAAGAAATGAAATGCTTTCTTATGAACTATCTACTTGTCATGAAACCATTTCTACTTTACAAGGTGTTAACAATGATTTAAATGCTAAATTAGAAGTAGCAAATAAATCTAATTCTTGTGTAGAACATGTTATGATTTGCACTAGGTGTAAGGATTTTGATATTGATGCCTGTAGTGAACACCTAGTTTCAATTTCGAAATTAAATGATGAAGTAGCTAGTCTTAATGCCCAACTTAAGACTAGCAAAAGTGATTTCGATAAGCTAAAATTTGCAAGGGATGCCTACACGATTGGTAGACACCCCTCAATTAAGGATGGACTTGGCTACAAGAGGGAAGCCAAGGACTTGACAAGCCATAAGGCTCCTATCTCCGCCAAGGAGAAAGGGAAGGCTCCTATGGCTAGTAGTACTAAAAGGAACCATGCTTTTATGTATCATGATAGGAGACAAACTAGAAATGCTTATAGGAGTTATAATGCTTATGATGATTTTGACTCCCATGCCATGTTTGCTTCTAGTTCTTCCTATATGCATGGTAGAAATATGTCTAGGAGAAATGCTATTCATCATGTGCCTAGAAAGAACATTATTCATGCTCCTAGGAAAGTAATGAATGAACCTTCTACAATTTGTCATGCTTTAAATGCTTCCTTTGCTATTTGTAGAAAGAATAGGAAAATAGTTGCTAGGAAGTTAGGGGCAAAATGCAAGGGAGACAAAACTTGCATTTGGGTCCCTAAGGATATTTGCACTAACCTTGTAGGACCCAACATGAGTTGGGTACCTAAGACCCAAGCCTAATTTTGCCTTGCAGGTTTATGCATCCGGGGGTTCAAGCTGGATCATCGACAGCGGATGCACAAACCATATGACGGGGGAGAAGAAGATGTTCACCTCCTACGTCAAAAACAAAGATTCCCAAGATTCAATAATATTCGGTGATGGGAATCAAGGCAAGGTAAAAGGGTTAGGTAAAATTGCAATTTCAAATGAGCACTCTATATCTAATGTGTTTTTAGTAGAGTCTCTTGGATATAATTTGCTATCTGTTAGTCAATTATGCAATATGGGATATAATTGCTTATTTACAAATGTAGATGTGTCTGTCTTTAGAAGATGTGATGGTTCACTAGCGTTTAAGGGTGTACTAGACGGCAAGCTTTACTTAGTTGATTTTGCAAAAGAAGAGGCCGGTCTAGATGCATGCTTAATGGCTAAGACTTGTATGGGCTGGCTGTGGCATCGCCGCTTAGCACATGTGGGGATGAAGAACCTCCACAAGCTTCTAAAGGGAGAACACGTGATAGGTTTGACTAACGTACAATTCGAAAAAGATAGACCTTGTGCAGCTTGTCAGGCAGGTAAACAGGTGGGAGGAGCGCATCACAGCAAGAATGTGATGACCACATCAAGACCTCTGGAGCTGCTGCATATGGACCTCTTCGGACCCGTCGCCTATCTAAGCATAGGAGGAAGTAAGTATGGTCTAGTTATTGTTGATGACTTTTCCCGCTTCACTTGGGTGTTCTTTTTGCAGGATAAGTCTGAAACCCAAGGGACCCTCAAGCGCTTCCTAAGGAGAGCTCAAAATGAGTTTGAGCTCAAGGTGAAAAAGATAAGGAGCGACAACGGGTCCGAATTCAAGAACCTTCAAGTGGAGGAGTTTCTTGAGGAGGAAGGGATCAAGCACGAGTTCTCCGCTCCCTACACACCTCAGCAAAATGGTGTGGTAGAGAGGAAGAACAGGACGCTCATAGATATGGCGAGGACTATGCTTGGAGAATTCAAGACCCCTGAGTGCTTTTGGTCGGAAGCCGTGAACACGGCTTGCCACGCCATCAACAGGGTCTACCTTCACCGCCTCCTCAAAAAGACGTCATATGAGCTACTAACCGGTAACAAACCCAATGTATCTTACTTTCGTGTATTTGGGAGCAGGTGCTACATTCTAGTGAAGAAGGGTAAAAATTCTAAATTTGCTCCCAAAGCTATAGAAGGGTTTTTATTAGGTTATGATTCAAATACAAAGGCGTATAGGGTCTTCAACAAATCATCGGGTTTGGTTGAAGTCTCTAGCGACGTTGTATTTGATGAGACTAATGGCTCTCCAAGAGAGCAAGTTGTTGATTGTGATGATGTAGATGAAGAAGATGTTCCGACGGCCGCTATACGAACCATGGCGATTGGAGAAGTACGGCCACAGGAACAAGATGAACGAGATCAATCTTCTTCCTCAACAACGGTGCATCCCCCAACTCAAGACGATGAACAGGTTCATCAAAAGGAGGCGTCTGATCAAGGGGAGCACAAGATGATCACGTGATGGAGGAAGAAGCGCAACCGGCACCTCCAACCCAAGTTCGAGCGGTGATTCAAAGGGATCATCCCGTCGACCAAATTTTGGGTGACATTAGCAAGGGAGTAACTACTCGATCTCAATTAGTTAATTTTTGTGAGCATTACTCCTTTGTCTCTTCTATTGAGCCTTTCAGGGTAGAGGAGGCCTTGCTAGATCCGGATTGGGTATTGGCCATGCAGGAGGAACTCAACAACTTCAAGCGCAATGAAGTTTGGACACTGGTGCCTCGTCCCAAGCAAAATGTTGTGGGAACCAAGTGGGTGTTCCGCAACAAACAGGACGAGCACGGGGTGGTGACGAGGAACAAGGCTCGACTTGTGGCAAAAGGTTATGCCCAAGTCGCAGGTTTGGACTTTGAGGAGACTTTTGCTCCTGTGGCTAGGCTAGAATCAATTCGTATCTTGCTAGCATATGCCGCTCACCATTCTTTCAGGTTGTACCAAATGGATGTGAAGAGCGCTTTCCTCAACGGGCCGATCAAAGAGGAGGTGTACGTGGAGCAGCCCCCTGGCTTCGAGGATGAACGGTACCCCGACCATGTGTGTAAGCTCTCTAAGGCGCTCTATGGACTTAAGCAAGCCCCAAGAGCATGGTATGAATGCCTTAGAGACTTTTTAATTTCTAATGCTTTCAAGGTTGGGAAAGCCGATCCAACTCTTTTTACTAAGACTTGCGATGGTGATCTTTTTGTGTGCCAAATTTATGTCGACGACATAATATTTGGTTCCACTAACCAAAAGTCTTGTGAAGAGTTTAGCAGGGTAATGACGCAGAAATTCGAGATGTCGATGATGGGCGAGTTGAACTACTTCCTTGGGTTTCAAGTGAAGCAACTCAAGGACGGCACTTTCATCTCCCAAACAAAGTACACGCAAGACTTGCTGAAGCGGTTTGGGATGAAGGACGCCAAGCCCGCAAAGACTCCGATGGGGACCGACGGACACACCGACCTCAACAAAGGAGGTAAGTCCGTTGATCAAAAAGCATACCGGTCAATGATAGGGTCTTTACTTTATTTATGTGCTAGTAGACCGGATATTATGCTTAGCGTATGCATGTGTGCTAGATTTCAATCCGATCCTAAGGAGTGTCACTTAGTGGCAGTGAAGCGAATTCTTAGATATTTGGTTGCTACGCCTTGCCTCGGGCTCTGGTATCCAAAGGGGTCTACCTTTGACTTGGTTGGATACTCAGATTCCGACTATGCTGGATGTAAGGTCGATAGGAAGAGTACATCAGGGACGTGCCAATTCTTAGGAAGGTCCCTGGTGTCGTGGAACTCTAAGAAACAAACCTCCGTTGCCCTATCCACCGCTGAGGCCGAGTACGTTGCCGCAGGACAGTGTTGCGTGCAACTACTTTGGATGAGGCAAACCTTCAGGGACTTTGGCTACAATCTGAGCAAAGTCCCACTCCTATGTGACAATGAGAGTGCTATCCGAATAGCGGAAAATCCTGTTGAGCACAGCCGCACAAAGCACATTGACATCAGGCATCACTTTTTGAGAGACCACCAGCAAAAGGGAGATATCGAAGTGTTTCATGTTAGCACCGAGAACCAGCTAGCCGATATCTTTACCAAGCCTTTAGATGAGAAGACCTTTTGCAGGCTGCGTAGTGAGCTAAATGTCTTAGATTCGCGGAACTTGGATTGAATTGTAGCATACATGTATTTATGCTTTTGATCATGTTCCTTTTTGCATTTTGTTGTTAAGTATGGTGCTCGAGTTGTACAAACACTCCCTGGACCTCACAAGTCCGTTGCAAAGTGATGCACAGTTTTAGGGGGAGATGTGTTACAACTTGACCCTTTGAAACTAACCATATGCTTGAGTTTGCTTGTTTTAGTCTCAAAGGAGAATTGAAAGGGAAAAGGTGGACTTGGACCATGAAAGACTTCCACTGCACTCCGATGAGAGGGTAACCTATTCCAAGTTCATCTAATGAACTCTTATTGCCATTTGCTCTTAATTGAAGATTTTGGTGAGGCAATGGGGTTAAAGAGCCAAGATTAATCCCGTTTTGGTGTTTGATGCCAAAGGGGGAGAAAATAAAGGCCAAAGCGATAAATGGATCAGCTACCACTTGAGAGATTTTGAAAATAGTAGAATAGAGCTTTTGGTTTGTCAAAACTCTTTTGTTGTCTCTCTTATCAAAAGTTGGCTTCTTGTGGGGAGAAGTATTGATTATGGGAAAAAGGGGGAGTTTTTGAAATCTTTGATCAATCTCTTTTGGAATGACTCTCTTTATGTTTCAACATGTGTGTTTGACTTAGAGATAGAGATTTGAGTTTGATTTGCAAAAACAAACCAAGTGGTGGCATAGAGTGATCCATATATGTCAAAATTGAATCAAAATAATTTGAGTTCTTATTTGAAGTGTTTTTGTACTTGTTCTACTTGTTTTATGTTGTGTTGGCATAAATCACCAAAAAGGGGGAGATTGAAAGGGAAATGTGCCCTTGGGCCATTTCTAAGTATTTTGGTGATTTAGTGCCCAACACAGGTGCCTAATTGTAAAATGGTGAACAAAGTACAAATCAAGGATAAAGGTATGTTTCTCAGACTTAGTACATTGTTTTATGGACTAATGTATTGTGTCTAAGTGCTGGAAACAGAAAAAATCGAGTTGGAGAAGAGATGGCTTGAGCAGCCAAAGTCTGCTCAGTCTGGCACACCGGACTGTCCGGTGGTGCACCGGACAGTGTCCGGTGCGCCAGGCTGGCTCGGCGTGAAGTGGCCGCTCTCGGGAATTCGCTGACGGCGTACGGCTAAAATTCACCGGACTGTCCGGTGTGCACCGGACTGTCCGGTGAGCCAACGGTCGGCCGGGCCAACGGTCGGCTGCGGAATCTGCGCGCGACACGTGGCCGGGCCAACGGTCGGAAGGGGGCACCGGACTGTCCGGTGTGCACCGGACATGTCCGGTGCGCCAACGGCTCCCAGATCTGCAACGGTCGGCAGCGCCATTTTAGGAAGGAAATCGGGCACCGGACAGTGTCCGGTGTGCACCGGACTGTCCGGTGCACCCGACGACCGAAGGCAAGATTGGCCTTCCAGATTTGCTCTCAACGGCTCCTAGCTGCCTTGGGGCTATAAAAGGGACCCCTAGGCGCATGGAGGAGAATACCAAGCAACCTTAGAGCATTCTTGATCATCCACACTAAGTCTTTGCGCATTCGTTTGTCATTCTCAGTGATTCGAGCTCCGTTCTAGTGAGAACTTTGAGATAGTCTTTTGAGCTCGATTCTTGGCCGTGTGTGTGTGCATTTTGCTGTGGATTTGTGTGTGTTGCTTTCCTCCCTTACTCCGTATTTCTTGTGAATCTCAAGTGTAAGGGCGAGAGGCTCCAAGTTGTGGAGATTCCTCGCAAGCGGGATATTGAAAGGCAAAACAAAACACCGTGGTATTCAAGTTGGTCTTTGGACCGCTTGAGAGGGGTTGATTGCAACCCTCGTCCGTTGGGACGCCACAACGTGGAGTAGGCAAGCGTTGGTCTTGGCCGAACCACGGGATAAACCACTGTGTCATCTCTGTGTTTAATCTCTTGTGGTATTGTGTTTTGTTGAGACTCCTCTCTAGCCACTTGGCAATTATTGTGCTAACACTTAACAAGTCTTTGTGGCTATAAGTTTAAGTTTCACAGGATCACCTATTCACCCCCCCTCTAGGTGCTCTCAGAGCCGCCGTGCCCGGCCGCGCCCGCCCTGCCCCTCCCCGCGCCGGCCTCGCCTCGGCCGCTCCGGCGAGCCCCCGCCCTGACCCCGCGTCCGGCCGCCCCCGCCCCGACCCCGCGTCTGGCCGCCCCCGCCCCGACCCCGTCCGGCCCCGGCGAGCCCGACCCCGCTCCGTCCGCCCGGTGCCCCGGCGAGCCGCCCCGTCCCGTGCCCGGCTCGGCTGTGCCCGCCTCGGCCCCATGCCGTCCCGGCTCGGCCGCCCCCCCCCCGCCCCGGCCCGGCCGTCCCGGCCCCTGCTCAGCCGCCCCCGCCCGGCTCGGCCGCCTCCCGCGCCCGCCCCGGCGTTCTCGGCCCCGGTTCGGCCGCCCCCCGCCCCGGCCCGGCCGTCCCCGCCCGGCTCGGCCGCCTCGGCTCGGCCGCCCGCGCCCTGGCCCCAGTTAACCCGCCCCCCCGGTTCAACCGCCCCCCCGGTTTAACCGCCCCGACCCCGGCTCGGCCGCCCCGTGCCCCGGCTCGGCCGACCCTGGCCCGACCGCCCCCGCTCTCGGCCTCGGCCGTGCCCTCGCCCGACCGTGTCCTCGCCCCACCGTGCCTTGCTCGCGTCGCGTCGGCCCTCGGTGTGGCCTCAAGCTCGGCCAAGCGTGCCTTCGGCGCGCGGCCTCGAGCTCGGCCAGCGCACGGCCCCAACGCGTGCGCGACTCGTTCGCGGCACGTTAAGTGTGGTTTTGCGCGTGCGCGTGCTCGCGCAGCGTTCTGGCGTAGCTCGTCGTGCTCACGACGCGACGCATAGCGCCCTGTTGCGCTCGTGACACGATCGTCTACCCCCTAGCCCCGTCTACCCCCCCGTATCCTATATGCGCTAATCACGTTGTTTATATTAATAAGATAGAAGTCTCAATTTGGAAATTGGTTACGTTAGTTAATTTGTATAGCTAATCGTCTATCTTATTCAATATTAATCTACTAAAAGTGGTCACGTTTACATTAGTGCATGTAGCTAATTCTTTTGTTAGAACCAATTGGAACTAGAACACGTGACGTCTAGTTATTCACCAACCCGTAGTGCGTTTCGGGCACAAGCTTTAACTCTCGCGAGACCTTTTCTCATTTCTTTCTAACCATGGTAAACTCATTATTGTATGTGATATTTTATGCATGTTTAATCTACTTGTTCTCTTGTATGGTGTATTGTTGGTTTCCTAATTTCAATGGATGGATGTATGTATGCTTGCAATCGCTTAGAGAACGATCCGGTTGAAGAGCCTGAAGAACTCACAGGAGAAGCCCCTGAGCAGCAGTCGGTTGGTGGAGGCAAGTGTCCCTTGACCTATCTCTGTCCTATTCATTCTTTAATTCACCTCCCGCATTACACATTTATGCCTAAGGATCGACTAGCTTTGTTATCCATATCCTTGTTTACCTATTTGGGTTGGATTATTATTGCTTAACTTTATGCTATTGCTCAACTCTAATCAATGAACATGATGAGATTATATATGATACGTTGTTTTCCCTTCTCTTATTATGATGTTATACTTGTGGTCTTCAAGGGGGCTCGAGCGGTTTCTCGAGTGCCTCTCCGTAAGGACCTGTTCTATGGATGACCGCCCGGGAAAATAGTGCAACCATGAGGGTGGAGTGGGACGCCCTTAGCTGAATAATTAGAGGAACCGGGGTGTAGTTCGCTTAGCCGTTGTGCCGTCAATGGGGCTCGGTGTATGCGGCTCGCTCTGCCAAGGTTGATTTGTCCCTTGGGGAGGAGTGCGGTACATTTAGGAAACCTAACGGGCGGCTACAGCCCTGGGGAATCTTTGTAAAGGCTACGTAGTGATGCCCTGCTGGGTCACCTTGGTAGTGACCAATGGAGAGTCATGATCTCCAGGCAGAAAGGGAATCACGACTTGTGGGTAAAGTGCACAATCTCTGCAGAGTGTTTGAAAACTGATATATTAGCCGTGCTCGTGGTTATGAGCGGCCAAGGGAGCTCCAATGATTAGTGGTACTTGATCAGAGACATTTTGGTTTACAGGTGGCCATGAGACTGATGGTTTTGGTTATGTCTATGGTGCTGGTAAGTGGTATTCTTTCCGTTTGGAAAGGGTACATCGGGCTAATAACTTGGGTTAATGTTAAAACCTGGCTTTCTACTAGTAAATAATAAACTGACCAACTAAAAGCAACTGCTTGACTTATCCCCACATAAAGCTAGTCCACTACAGCCAAACAGGATACTTGCTGAGTATGTTGATGTGTACTCACTCTTGCTCTACACACGAAACCCCCCCCAGGTTGCCAGCATTGCAACCACTGCTCGGGAGAAGATGAAGCTGTGGAAGGAGACTTCCAGGAGTTCCAAGACTACGACGAGTTCTAGGTGTGGGTTAGCGGCAACCCCCAGTTGGCTGCCTATGAAGGCCGCGGTTATCTACGTTTCGTTTTCGCACTTTGATTTATTGTAAGGACTATATGGACGTCTCAGACGTATGGTGTAATCGACTATTATTTCCCTTTTAATACTATTTTGAGCACTGTGTGATGATGTCCATGTTATGTAACTGCTGTGTACGTGAATAACTGATCCTGGCACGTACATGGTTCGCATTCGGTTTGCCTTCTAAAACCGGGTGTGACAGTTATTTTGGGACTATTGAGTTATATATCTACTAGTATTTCTGATCTCAATTGCGATCACTTTAAAATGTTGATTAATCCAATTTTTTGGTTTAAATATCTCGTCAAAACAATTTACTTGCTGAGATGTTTCATCTCACTCTTGCATTACTCAATGCAGGTGCTTGATTCATGTTGGGAATGAGGAAAGTAGCAGCATGTCCACCTTCACTCTCATAATAACGCTGCCCAGGCACAACCATGATTTAATTAGAAACTTCTTGTCAAAGGATGTTTGTTTTTTAACTAGTCGTGGACACTAGTTAATTCAGTTCATGTCATTATGGTTATCTTCCCATTGCTAGCAGATTATTAATGTCTAGTATGTTTTCTTATCATGATATCTGTTTATACTCTGTTGCTTCCACATTTATGCAAATTTTCAAAGGAGATGATGTCGAAATTTTATATATGAATGTTAGTTGTGTAGTTTAGTAGCATTTCGGGGTGTTTGTGGATCCCGAGGTGTTACCGTTGGTATCAAGACTTAGGCTTTAGATTCTAGGTAAATTGAACCTGAAATTGCACACATGCACATATAGGAAGGGCATGGGTTCAAATATCTTTGATATATGTTAATGTCTTTGAAGTGCAGATGAAATAATTTCACCCTCCCTATTCCTTTATGGTGATGTGGTAAGTTGTTTATGACTTAATGCCTGATATAATTCATTTCTAAATTTTGATATTGTTTTATTAATACGATTGATATCGCTGGTCTTTTGTGAGATTGAAGTTGTTATTATGCTTGTGATATACATGCATGCCTATGTTGTTTTCAACATGTTTTTCATGGTTGAGTTTTATTACAATAATATTGTTATATATGCTTGATTGAGGATGTTTCTAAGAGGAGTGTGAATTGCGTGTTTCGGGTTACAAGGTAACCATCGATTTGAATTTAAGTTGTTGGGCGGTTGGTGGATAGCTCCAACTATCTTTGCAAAGAATGATTGTTTAGGCCGAGAAACCAATTCTGAAAGAAATGAATATTGGTACTTTTATATGGATTTTGGGGGAAGTCTTTACATAGCTAGCCAGAGTGGCTTACATGTCTCCCTTATATCTTGTGTTTTAGTAGCCACAAAGCCTAGATGTGGTTTAAAGTGGTTGCATGTTAGTCATGCTAATTGTAGATTAAATCTTTGATTGTCCTGATCCATTGATTATATATTAATACATTGAGGATCTGATGGTTATCTCCTTGATGCATGCTTGTGGAGCCGTTGTTGGACCACTTATCTATTGGTTTGAATGAAGTCATTGCCTAGCCTAGAGTGGGTTGGGTGTGGTTAGTCACCTATTCCTAAATGATGTGGTTTTTACATCAGCTTGAGATGTTTGTCAATGTGTGAAGCATTACAGGGTTATTATTGACCCTGTATGTCTGGTACTTTGAGTGCATTGTATGATAGAATGAAATGTAAGTTTCTGAACTACATTAGATGAAGACTTATATTATGTGTAGGTTAACCTTACTAGTTTGGATATTTTTCTTAGTTGAGTTTTGGATGAAGTATAGTGACATTGGTTAAGCAAGTATTGTGTTGTTGTTGTGCTATCAGTGCTCTTTGTGGAGTTTTGGCATTTCTTCGATGAACTGTGCCGCACAGAATGTTATTGGCTTCTTGCCGGCTTTATTGCTCCATTAGTTCTGTAGACTTTCTCCCTTTTGTGGGGTGTAGAGAATGTGAGATTACATGATTATCTTTTCATGATGGCAAGAACAAGTTTTAGGAAGATTAGGAGTTTTGTTTCAATAGAACCACTTGTTTTGTGGTGCTTTGAGGTGAGGTGTTTGATCTTCTTATACATTCATCTGGTGTGGATGTTTCACCATTGAATTAAAATGAATTGTCGAAGCTGGTAAGGGTTGTGCTTAGTGCATATTAACCCTTCATAAAAGAGTGTTGTTTGAAGACATTGATGTTGATGTATAGCTGCATCTAAATTCGATGGTGTGAAATTGTAGTGTTGATTGCATCTATGACTTGCTTTGAGCTTCATTGCATGTTGTTTCATGCTGGATATCAGGTTGTGTAGTTTCCTTAGACAATTAGTCCGAGGTAGAAGTTCTTGTGTTAATTAAGACCAATAATGGACCCATGTTTTGAATGGTGCTACTATATGGGGTACCTTGGATGCTTTGCTTGGAGTGGTCGAATTTGAGGACGAATTCTTTTTAAGGGGGGTAGAGTGTGATATCCCAATTTTCTGAAAAGAAGTTAAATTTCCTTTTCTCTTTTCTTTCATGTTTTGTGGCATTGGGGTTTGGAGTTTTAGGAGGCATTCCTCAGGGAAATAGTAGATCTTTTGGCATTTTTTTCCGCTGGGGTCGGGAGATCAGATGGGAGAGTGTGTTCGGGCCTTTGATCTCGATCCGATGGATGGGAGCCCCCCTCCTCAACCCTAGCCGACCCCTCTCCTCCCAATTGTTGGAGCCGCCCCCACCTTTTCCACCCCTTTGGCCACCGCCCCTCCCTCTTCCTCTCCTCCCCTTGGGCAGTTGCCCTCTACCCTCTCGACGGCCAGCAAGGATCGAGAAGAGGAGGAGCACGTTGAATTGAAGAGGAAGAGAGGATCAAGGAGATATTCTTCCCCATCTCTTCTTGCAGAATTTCTTGGGGAAACCCTAGGTGTCTACACTCCGGATCATGCCTAGTACATTTTTCTTCTTCGATGAAGGCAAGTGAATGTAGAGGTGGTTGCTACCGTTTTGACTTGTTGTTTCATCGCGTACACTCTAATATTCAGAATCATCGAATTCTTTCATAATTGAACCCTATGGTGATGCTTTACTTGATTGTATTATATTGATGCTTAATCATATATTGATGATGATGATGATTTGAGTATGACCCACGAGATTAATTCACACCCCTGAAGGTAAATGAAGTATTATTTGAGGTATGTATTGTATCTGAAGGTAAACGAAGTATTGTTTGAGGTTTGTATTGTATGTGACGGAAGTAAAGTATATTGATAAATGCAGCATGCCATATACATTGCATGATTCACTTGCATCTGAAGTTTTGTCGTGACCTATGGTCCGACCGTACCGACACAACTTAGCATCGTATGTTGCTCAAGGAGGGGTACGATGCGGCTTCATACCGTTAGAGGTATCAAGGCAGAGGACATATGCATTGCATTCATATGCATTCATTGAAGTGATATTTGCAGATGGTGTGGTTTTATACTCTAAGAGGTATGAAGGCAGAGGACTTACACATTGCATTCCTATGCATACATTGAAGTGATATTTGCAGGTAATGTCTACGCAGGGAAGTATTATACAACCTATTGTGGTTGTTCTAGGAAATGAGATGGCATTGGTTATTTTGGGACTATTGAGTTATATATCTACTAGTATTTCTAATCTCAATTGTGATCCCTTTAAAATGTTGATTAATCCAATTTTTTGGTTTAAATATCTCGTCAAAACAATTTACTTGCTGAGATGTTTCATCTCACTCTTGCATTACTCAATGCAGGTACTTGATTCATGTTGGGAATGAGGGAAGTAGCAGCACGTCCACCTTCACTCTCATAATAACGCTGCCCAGGCACAACCATGATTTAATTAGAAACTTTTTGTCAAAGGATGTTTGTTTTTTAACTAGTCGTGCACACTAGTTAATTCAATTCATGTCGTTATGGTTATCTTCCCATTGCTACCAGATTATTAATGTCTAGTATGTTTTCTTATAATGATATATGTTTATACTCTGTTGCTTCCACGTTTAAGCAAATTTTCAAAGGAGATGCTGTCGAAATTTTATATATGAATGTTAGTTGTGTAGTTTAGTAGCATTTCGGGGTGTTTGTGGATCCCAGGGTGTTACAGAAGATTGCCTTCTATCCACGGGTGCACCGGACAGTCCAGTGCACACAGGACATCTTTGTCTGCAACAGCCACAAAATCATCCGATTGGCCGCCTTCCTTTTCGAGTGGGTACTGAACTGTCCGGTGTGCACCGGACTGTCCGGTGACCCCTCCCGATTATTGGCGAGCTAACGTGGCCAGCGAGTCGACCATTAGCGTGGGCAAGGAGTCGTTGGTCGCCTGGCACACCGAACATGTCCAGTGCACACCGGACTATCCGGTGATACCCAGCCTGGCCCAAGTTTGGCTCATTCTTTTTGACTCTCTTTGAGATGATCCATAGCACTTAGATAAACATAGTTAGCAACAAAAACAATTGAGTAAGTGAGAGAACCATAAATTTTTCACCTGTTGTCAAAAAGATTTGCAATATGTGGCAAACTAAGTCCAAATGCCACTTTTCTTGCACAAAAGAGTTAGTAGCCAAACAAAGGTGCAAGAACCATAGTGTAATGTAAGTTGAACTTATTTAAATACTTAAACATCCTATTTTTGTAGTATTACCCAAAGTTACACTTTTGGTCTTTCAACCCAACTCATTTGGACTTCCCATCACCAATTTGCTTGATCTAAACCTGTGCTCATGCTTATATGAAGAAGGTTAGTTCAAAGTGGTGTGTTGGGCAGATAATCACCAAAACACCTTAGAAATAACCCAAGGGCACATTGACCTTTCACACACTCTCTCTCTCATTCTCTCATTCTCTTGTCGCCTTGTTCTCCTGCCGCCGCGTCATTGTTCGCCGGACCACCGTCGTGCCGTCAAGCCACCATAGCCTCGTCCGTGCCCCCGTAGCCCACACACCCTGATACACCAGCCCAAGTGGGGTTGGCCGAGGCCCAACAAATTTGGTTGCCCGAACTCCAATGGTTCATTAAGCACACCTAACTTAGGGAAAGGCCCAATCGCCTGAAAAGGCTAGTCTAATGGGATGGGTGGCTCTACCTTTTAAGTGGCTTCATCCTTCCAAGTTAAGCGAGTTGGGATAATTGTGTGGCACACACGGTCGTCGTTTAACTACAATTGGGCCAATTACTTCTTTACCAACTGGTAATAGTGGAGGATGTCCTCATCATTCTCACCTTATTAAAATAATCCCTAGCTCTAATATCAGATGAAACACCCATCCCAAGTAGGGTGGCCTAGGACCAACAAATTAGGTTGTCCAGACTCCAACTGTTCATTACACACACCTAACTTAGGGAAAGGCTCAATTGCCCCTAAAGACTAGTCCGATGGGGGAAGGATGGCTCTCCCATTTAACATGCATTCCTCCCAAGTTAAGTGAGGTGGGATAATTATAAGGCTCACACGGTCATCGTCTGATTATAATTGGGCCAACTGAGCCAATTGTGTCTTTGCCAACGGGTAATAGAGGAGGATATCCTCATCACCCCTGGCTGCAGCAGTGCCACCCCGCCGTGGCTTCGCCGCTACTCCCCCATCCCCATGGCCATGTCACTACACTATGTAGCCCCGTCACGCCCTCGGTCGCTGCTTTGCCGTCAACTGTGCCGCTACTCGGCAGGCCACACCAAAGTCGCTTCCCTGTCTTTGCTCAGGTGATGAATTTGATTTTGTGAATATTGTTATTGATGAATGTGATGTTATCTAAATCTTTATTGATTGATGAATGTGGGTAATTTAGTTAGTGATGTAGCTAGCTACTTAGTTGTTAGTATAGCTAGTTAGTTACATACCATCTGAGTTTGGTTAGTGAATGTACATCTCAGCTATCATGTTCTTCATTTTTGCAGGTTTTAGAAACTAATCATGCAGGGGAGGTGCTGTCAAAATTTTGTATTGAAATAATAATAATATTTTTTGCAAAGGAGACCGTTCAACTCCACCGCGACTGCTAGCCTAATTCCACCATGACCTTAGGTATCACCCCTTTTCGTAATTACATAGTAGTTAGTTATTAGTTAGTAATTAGTTAGTACTTCGTTATTAGTTAGGCATTAGTAGATTAGTAGATGGGGTTAGTAATTAGTTAGTACTTATATAGTTAGGCATAAGTAGATTATTAGTTTTGGTTAGTAATAAGTTAGTAATTAGTTAGCCATTAGTGGATGTGGTAGGCACATACCATTTTAATTGGTTATTGAATGCTAATTTTGTGTTTCAAATAGATGGACAACCTAGTGACCATATACCATGGAGGCATCATGGAAAGCGATCACTATGGATATGTTGAGTTTGTTGATATGAAAAGCATGCATGTGCCATTCATTGATAGACCCTCCTTTAGTGAGTTGGTTGCAAAGTCTAGGGAGGATCTAGGTTGTCATGGAAATGATGACATTGTCGTTCAGGGTGTATTTAAACTAGTTCCTCCACCAAACGTTATAAGACGTGTCATCCCAATTAGGTGTTAGGAGGAATGGGAGAATTATGTTAGATCGACTATGAAGACCCAATTGCAAGTTTTGAATGTAGTGGTGTGGTGGGTCATAGTTGATCATCCCCTTGAAGAGGAAAGCTCTGATTTTGCTGTGGAGGTCGTGCCCACCATGCATGTTGCTCAACCTACCCCTAATGTGATCCGATTATCTGAGCTAGGTGATGATTGTGGGCCTCAGGAGCTCGATCCAGATTCTACTAAGGATATCCCTTTGGCACAAATCCCTTCTAGTAAGTTTCGTTTGCACCAAGACTAGTGAGTGCAACGAGGCCACTTTCCCTTCCTGAAAGAATCGGGGTTCTCCTCCATTGCTTCCTTCGCACGGTATGCACGCTCAAGCTTCTTCTCATTTTCCACCCTATAAGCAGCAACATGCCTCATTTCCATCTGTTCTGCCTGTTGTTGCTCGGCCGCAAGCTCCTCTTATTTCTTCTGCATCTTCACTTTGTCCTCTGCATCCCACTTCTTTATCTCCTCCATCCACTCCTTGTTTTTTTGAGGTATCTCAGTGTCAATCCTTTGCTCAAAATCACCGAGCAGTGGAGTTTACAAAGCATACAACTGTTAGGCGCCAAATAAAACATGCATTGCTTGATATGAAAAGCCATAAATGTTAGGCAATAAAAGTCTCACCATCAAGTAAATGCGGAGATGAGCAATCGTTGACTCAAAAACATAGTTCGCATACATCTAATAGTACGTGTCATATTCCTCGAACTTGGCATCCTTGCATGGATCACTTGAAAAACACAAAGACACTGAACACCACTTGGAAGAGGCAGCGAGTTGAAGGAATTTCCAGTCAGTGGACCCTTCCTAAATTTCAATATGTTTTGTTATAAGAATCTCTATGATTTGATGATGTATTATATACAATGGTTACCTTGGTTTAGCAGCTTTACCATGCCTAGACATCCTACGATTCGATAATACAAAAATTAGAAATGGTTCACAACCTTAACCCTAACAATCAAAGGCCGACACACGAATAAACCTAATCGCTAAGTAAATTTACCTTGCCACCGAAGAACAAATGATCAAATACGAGTTTCTAAGGTCAACACTACTGATCTTGGAGGATGAATGTCATGGGGAGGAGGAGCAAAAATGAGATGACGGATATAAACAGAACACCATATGTTGGAGGGCAGGAGGGGGTGCTATTTGTACATTGGTGCTCTAGGCCAATGGTCATGGCGCCGAGCTCAACGCGAAGATCTACGGCGCCCAAGGTCGGCGCCTAGATCCATTGCGCTAAGCTCGGTGCCATGACCATTAGCACCGACCTCTGGCCACATAAGCGCCACATCACCACAGCGAGCAAGGACCTTAATACCATCGATATTAGTGCCGAGACAGTAACCTCAGTGCCATAATCATTGACAAAATTGAATTCAAATCGAAAAGGGAGTATTGTGAAATATTACAGAAAAAGGGCTAAAATGCAAAATACAACATGCCTCACGTCCCTCTTTGGCCAAGAACTAGCCCATGCACATCCAACGTTCCAAGGAAGAGAGCCTCAAGCAATACTTACACTTGAACAATACATGCAACCATGTACAAGCACACTCAAAATCAACTCATGCAACACAACTTACACAACTGTGTTACATCAATATCAAAACCATGAACATGCACAACACCATTTATCATGTTCATCACTTTACAAGGTCAATTTCAATCTAAAACATTCACATAACTTCACACTATACCGCAGACCAGTTGAAGTTGCAATATCAACTATTTCTGCAGTATAATGTACTGAAGGGACTACATGTCATATGCCACTTTTAGAACAGATCGTGGGGGGAGTTCAACTCAGGTGTGTTTGTATTATTCTATAATCAATATGGCATCAGACTACCACAGCTCTGTAGTCTACCCAATAGAATGAATGGTGTAGTAGAACGATGGAATCATACAATCGTGTCGATGGCATGTTGCTTGCTCAAGAGTTTGTAGGGGCTAAGGAGGTTCTAGTAGGAAGCAGTGAAGGAAGTAGTATATTTTCTAAATAACAAAGAGTCTGAATGGCAAGACTCCATATAAATCCTAGTTTGGCAAGAAGCCAAGTGTAAGGCACTTGCAAACGTTTGGATGTCTTGCTTATGCCAAGAAGGTCGGACCATGTGCCATAAAATTGGTATACATAGATTAGTCCTAGGGGTGTTTCTTGGTTATGAACCTGGGACAAAAGGATATCGAGTGTATGACCCAGTTAACAAGCTGATGGTGACTAGAGATGTGGTATTCTGTGAGAAGTAGGGATGGAAATGGGTTGAGGTAAGTTGCAGTCAGGATGGTGAAGCTAAAGTCCCCTATGTCGTCACTGACCATTATCTGATAATAGACTATGTCGATGAGCATGAGCTACCATGAGTTTTAGACACTGGACCAACTTCGACTGTTGTGTCAACTCCATCAATTGTGGTATAGACAGGCACTCCTGGCTCACCACTGAATACACCGCATGGGTCAACACTACCAGCACATTTCAGTGGGCAACATCACCATCAAATGCTTCTATAGATACAAATGGGGTACCAAGAATGTACAGAACCACTCCAAACTTGCTTGACACAACATAAGAGGTACATGGTCTTCATTATAGTGGGTTATGTCTATTTGCTACAGAAGAGCCTAGAATTGTCAAGGAGGCAATGATTGAGGTGTGTTGGAGAGAAGCTATGAAGGCTAAGATGCAGTCCATTGAAAGCAACAGAACATGGGAGATGTGTGATCTACCATCAAACCATAAGACCATAGGTTTAAAATAGGTGTTCAAAGTTAAGAAAATCCTAGGGAAACATTGTTACGCATAAGGCAAGATTAGTAGCAAAGGGTTATGCTCAACAACACTAAGGAGTGGATTTCGATGGAGTATTTGCTCTTGTGGCCAAGATTGAAATAGTGAGGTTGTTGCTAGCTTTGGTAGCACAAGGTGGATGGGAAGTACATCATATGTATGTGGAATCCGCATTTTTGAATGGTGACTTAACTGAAACTATGTTTGTGCAGTAACCTCTAGGGTTCGTCATTCATAAGGGAGACAAAGTGCTCAAATTAAACATGGCACTCTATGGTTTGAGGCAGGTACCTAGGGCTTGGAATGCCAAGCTTGACAAAAATTTAATTGCTCATGGTTTTATGAGAAGCAAACTTGAACATGTTTACAAGAAAAGCAATAGCAAATCTTTCCTGATTGTGGGGATGTATGTTGATGATTTAATTATCTTTAGGCTAGATGTTAGTGACATTAATCATTTTAAGAAAGAGATGAAGAGAAGATTTAGTATGAGTGATCTTGGTCTCCTCAGCTATTGTAACACCCCGGGATCCACAAACACACCTAGAATGCTACTAAACTACACATCTAACATTCATATATAAATTTTCGACAACATCTCCTTTGAAAATTGCATAAACGGGAAGCAACAAAGTATAAATAGATATCATGATAAGAAAACATAATAGACATCAATAATTTGCTAGCAATGGGAAGACAACCATAACGACATGAACTGAATTAACCAGTACGCACGACTAGTTAAAAACAAACATCCTTTGACAAGAAGTTTCTAATTAAATCATGACTGTGCTTGGGCAGCATTATTATGAGAGTGAAGGTGTATGTGCTGCTACTTCCCACTCCCCTAGATGAGCAACAAGCACATGCATTGAGTAATGCAAGAGTGAGATGAAACATCTCAACAAGCTAATTGTTTGTTACACTGTTTGCCAACCATCAACCAAACACTCCTACACTTGAAACCAAGACCTAGTGGAAAGACTCCCACCCTGAACCACATACCAAACAGCAGCAACACTGTTTGTTAATTTTGTATCTTTAAAATTAAAATAGTGGTGATATCAAACAAATACTCTAGGAGTATCTACATAAAATACTCTACAACTTCGGTATTCAATGGATAATTAAATTCTGACATCTATAAGTTCTAAAACATCTGATAAGATAACTGACTGAATCTGTTTTAGACAACAGCATAGTTAACATCAAAATTTGATATCTCCAAAACTACTGAACCAAAAATTATGAAATTCTGCTGACAATAAGAACTTTTATCCCTTTACAAAAGTCTCCATAGTTGGAAGAGCCAATTCGGCCATTTCCTATATGAAACTCACCAGTGAACAGACCCGCTCATTTTTGTCAGGCAAACAGGAACAACCACAGTAAAACAAACATACCTGGAGTTTCACAAATCCTATGAATGCACTCTTTAACAATATGGAAAGCTTATAAAATTATCTACAACTTATTTTACCAACCCACAGTTTAATTCGGTTGATAAAATTGCCTAACTCTTAAGAGAACATATTCTGCACAGAATTATGAGACTGAAAAAATTGCTATAATCAAACTGCTATAACTTTATGTTCTGATGTCCGATTGAGGTGTTCTTAGCGGCCACAGAAATATCTAAAAATTATCTACAACTCATTTATAGACTTTTTATTTTTTTGAGGCCACTAAGATCATAGAAAACTGGCATGAACAGAAACTATCGAATCTGCCATTCTGCAGAAATTAAATTCGAGATCAAAACCTAACCCCACATCTAATCCAACCTCTAATCCTTTAATCCCCATGATGCACAACCTCCAAAAGCACATAATTATAGGGAGGAACAAGGACCCCATCCTTACCTAGGGTTTCCCCAATAAAATCTGCAAGAGATGGGGGTAGAACATCTCCTTGATCCTTTCTTCCTCTTCAATCGATCTTGCTCTTCCTCTTCTCGATCCTTGCTGCATGGGAGGACATCTAGAGGGAAGAGGAAGCAGTGGAGGGCGGCTGCAAAGGGGAAGGGGGAGGGGCGGCCAAGTGTGGGGAAAGGGAGGGTTGGCGGCCAAGAAAAGGGAAAAAAAGGGGGTGACCACTAGGGTTTTGTGGGAGAAAGAAACGATGCCTCAGATGTCTCGTGACTTTGCATCCAATGGCCCACAACCCTTTCCCTCATCCACGCATCGAAGATCAACTTTTGGTCAACATTTTTTGGGATATTACACTCTAGCCCCCTTAAAAAAGAATTCGTCCTCGAATTCGACCACTCCAAACAAAACACCCAATGTACCCCCATATAGCACCACCATTCAAAACATGGGTCCATTATTGGTCTTAATTAACACAAGAACTTCTACCTTGGACTAATTGTCTAAGGAAACTACACAACCTGATAACAAGCATGAAACAACATGCAATGAAGCTCAAAGCAAGTCATAGATGCTATCAACACTACAATTTCACACCATCAAATTTGGATGTAACTATACATCAACATCAATGTCTTAAGACAACACTCTTTTATGAAGGGGTAATATGCACTAAGCACAACCCTTACCAACTTCAACAATTAATTTTAATTAAATGGTGAAACATCCACACCCGACGAATGTATAAGAAGATCAAACACCTCCTCAAAGCACCACGAAACAAGTAGTTCTATTGAAACAAAACTCCTAATCTTTCTAAACCTTATTCTTTCCATCATGAAAAAATAATCAAGTAATCTAACATTCTTTGCACCCCACAAAAGGGAGAAAATCTACAGAACTAATGGAGCAATAAAGCCAACAAGAAGCCAATAACATTCTGCGCGACACATTTCATCGAAGAAATGCCAAAAGCTCCACAAAGAGCACTGACAACACAACAACACAATACTTGGTTAACCAATGTCACTATACTTCATCCAACAACTCAACTAAGAACAATATCCAAACTAGTAAGGTTCACCTACACATAATATAAGTCTTCATCTACTGTAGTTCATAAACTTACATTTCATTCTATCATACGATGTACTCAAAGTACCAGACATACAAGGTCAATAATAACCCCGTAATCCTTCACACATTTGACAAACATCTCAAGCTGATGTAAAAACCACATCATTTAGGAATAGGTGACTAACCACACACAACCAACTCTAGGCTAGGCAATGGCTTCATTCAAACCAATAGACAGGTGGTCCAACAATGGCTCCACAAGCATTCATCGGGGAGAGAACCATCTGATCCTCAACGTATTAATGCATATTCAATGGATCCAGAAAATCAAAGATTTATTCTACAACTAGCATGACTAACATGCAACCACTTTAAACCACATTTAGGCTTTGTGGCTACTAAAACACACAATAGGAGAGAGACATGTAAGCCATTCTAGCTAGGTAAAGACTTCCCCCAAAATTCATATAAAAGTACCAATATTCATTTCATTCAGAACTGGTTTCTCGACATAAACAATCATTTTTTGCAAAGGTAGTTGGAACTATCCACCAACCGCTCAACAACTTAAATTCAAATGGATGGTTACCTTGTAACCCAAAACACGCAATTCACACTCCTCTTAGAAACATCCTTAATCAAGCATATATAACAATATTATTGTAATAAAACTCAACCATGAAAAACATGGTGAAAACAACATAGACATACTTGTATAACACAAGCATAATAACAACTTCAATCTCACAAAAGACCAGTGATATCAATCGCATTAATAAAACAATATAAAGATTTAGAGATAAATTATATCAGGCATTAAGTCATAAACAACTTACCACATCACCGTAAAGGAATAGGTAGGGGTGAAATTATTGTCATCTGCACTTCAAAGACACTAATATATATCAAAGATATTTGAACTCATCCCCTTCCTATATGTGCAAGTGTGTCAAATTTATCTTCAAATTGCCAAGAATCTGAAGCCTATGCTTTGATACCAACTGTAACACCCCGGGATCGACAAACACACCTAGAGTGCTACTAAACTACACATCTAACATTCATAAATAAAATTTCGACAGCATCTCCTTTGAAAATTGCATAAACGGGAAGCAACAAAGTATAAATAGATATCATGATAAGAAAACATAATAGACATTAATAATCTGCTAGCAATGGGAAGACAACCATAACGACATGAACTGAATTAACCTGTGTGCACGACTAGTTAAAAACAAACATCCTTTGACAAGAAGTTTCTAATTAAATCATGACTGCGCCTGTGTATGTGCTGCTACTCCCCACTCCCCTTAATGAGCAACAAGCAAGTGCATTGAGTAATGCAAGAGTGAGATAAAACATCTCAGCAAGCTAATTGTTTTGACGAGATATTAAAACCACAAATTGAATTAATCAACATTTTAAAAGAATCACAATCAAGATCAGAAATACTTGTAGATATAGAACCCAGTAGTCCCAATATAACCAATACCATCTCATTTCCTCAAACAACCACAATAGGTTGTATAACACTTCCCTGCATCAACAATACCTACAAATATCACTTCAATGTATGCATAGGAATGCAATGTGGAGGTCCTCTATCTTCAAACCTCTGAGGGTATAAAATCACATCATCTACAAATATCACTTTAATGTATGCATATGAATGCAATGCATATGTCCTCTGCCCTCATACCTCTAAGGGTATGAAGCCGCATCGTACCCCTCCTCGGGCAACGTACGATGCTAAGTTGTACCTGTACGGTCGGACCATAGGTCACGATAAAACTTCAGATGCAAATGAGTCATGCAATGTATATGGCATGCTGCATTTATCAATAAATTTCACTTCCTTTAGATACAATACAAACCTCAAATAACACTTTATCTGCCTTTAGATACAATGCAAACCTCAAATAATACTTCTCCTGCCTTTAGGGGTGTGAATTAATCTCTTGGGTCATACTTGAACCATAATCATCATCAATATATGATATAGCATCAATATAATACAATCAAGTAAAACATCATCATAGAGTTCAATTATGAAAGAATCCAATAATTCTGAATATTAGAGTGTAGGTGACAGAAATAACAGGTCAAAACGGTAGCAACCACCGCTACATTCACTTGCCTTCATCGAAGAAGAAAAATGTACTAGGCATGATCTAAAGTGTAGCCACCTGCTAGCGGGCATAAAACTTAGTACAAATGTTTCACAAACATTTGCCAACAATCAACAAAACACTCCTACACTTGAAACCAAGACCAGTGGAAAGACTCCCACCCTGAACCACATGCCAAACAGCAGCATTGCTGTTTGTTCATTTTGTATCTTTAAAATTAAAACAGTGGTGATATCAAACAAATACTCTAGGAGTATCTACACAAAATACTCTAAAACTTCGGTATTCAATGGATAATTAAATTCTGACATCTATAAGTTCTAAAACATCTGACAAGATAACTGACTGAATCTGTTTTAGACAGCAACATAGTTAACTTCAAAATTTGATATCTCCCAAACTACTAAACCAAAAATTATGAAATTCTGCTGGCAGTAAGAACTTTTATCCCTCTACAAAAGTCTCCATAGTTGGAAGAGCCAATTCGGCCATTTATTAGATGAAGCCTACTAGTGAACAGACCTGCTCATTTTTGTCAGGCAAACAGGAACAACCACAGTAAAACAAACATAACTGGAGTTCCACAAATCCTATGAATGCACTCTTTAACAATCTGGAAATCTTATGAAATTATCTACAACTTCTTTTACCAACCCACAGTTTAATTAGGTTGATAAAATTGCCTAACTCTTAAGAGAACAAATTCTGCACAGAATTATGAGACTGAAAAAACTACTATAATCAAACTACTATAACTTTATGTTCTGATGTCCAATTGAGGTGTTTTTCACGTCCGCAGAAAGATCAATAAATTATCTACGACTCATATATAGACTTTTTATTTTTTTGAGGCCACTAAGACCACGGATAACTAGCATGAACAGAAACTGTCGAATCTGCCAATCTGCAGAAATTAAATTCAAGATCAAAATCTAACCCCACATCTAATCCAACCTCTAATCCTTCAATCCCCATGATCCACAACCTCCAAAAGCACATAATTATAGGGAGGAACAAGGACCCCATCCTTACCTAGGGTTTCCCCAAGAAAATCTGCAAGAGATGGGGGTAGAACATCTCCTTGATCCTCTCTTCCTCTTCAATCCATCTTGCTCCTCCGCTTCTCGATCCTTGCTGCATGGGAGGAGATCTAGAGGGAGGAGGAAGCATTGGAGGGCGGCTGCAAAGGGGAAGGGGGAGGGCCAGCCAAGTGTGGGGAAAGGGGGGGTTGGCGGCCAAGAAAAGGGAAAAAAGGGGGGCGACCACTTGGGTTTTGTGGGAGAAAGAAACGACGCCTCAGATGTCTCCTGACTTTGCATCCAACGGCCCACAACCCTTTCCCTCATCCACGCACCGAAGATCAACTTTTGGTCAACATTTTTTTTGGGATATTACAGCTATTACATGGGAATTGAAGTGAAGCAAGGAGATAATGGAATCACTTTGAGTCAGAGTGCATATGCAGTTAAGATACTCGAGTCTTTTGGAATGATGGATTGTAACGCATGCAACACCTATGTAAGCTTGGCTCAACTCTACAAGTCCAAGGAAGGTGATGAAGTTGTGGATAAATTACATATCAAAGTGTAATTGGGAGCCTCAGGTACATTGCCAACACTAGACTTGAACTTGCATATGCAATAGGTGTTGTCAGTCGATTTATGGAGGTCCTAAACAAGGAACATTGGGCTACTGTGAAACATATTCTGAGGTGCTTAAAAGGAACTAGTGAGTATGGGTGAAGATATATAAGGGATGTTGAACTAAAACTCATTTTGGTTGGGTATAGTGATAGTTACTTTGCTGGTGATCCAGAAGATAGAAAGAGCATCACATGTGATGTGTATTATCTTGGGAGCAGTCTGATCACTTGGACTTCACAAAAAAAGATTATGACACTGTCATCCTATGAATCTGAATATGTGGCAGCAACATTATCATCTTGTCAAGGCATTTGGTTGAGACATCTGGTGAGTGATTTGTTGGGAACAAAGGAGGCACTAGTGAAGCTACTCATGGACAACATGTCCGCAATCACTCTAAGCAAGAATCCAGTGCATGATGAACGCAGCAAGCACATCTTGGGAGCAGTCTGACCACTTCATTCGTGAATGCATTGAGGATAGGAAGGTGGATCACGTTGGTGTTAGAAATATGCCCTAGAAATAATAATAGAGAAGAACATATTTTTTGTATCGATGATATATTTCTTAATTGAATATCCATGAAAAGGCACCTTGTATTGATTAGCAATTATGGGAATTGTTTGTGGGATTCTTTACTTGTATGGTCATTCTAAAAGATGTATTTGGTCATATTAGATGACTAGCATATGTATTAGTTGATGACTATGTTTCACAAGTCATGAACGTAAAGATGTAAAACTAATAATGTGGGCGCATGTATGACATGAGGCTGGAGTGGCCCAACATGAGTTTTTTTAATATAGTTCTATTTTACAACATGTACACACATGTTTTCAAGATGTGAATTAACCTACTCAGGGACTATCAAATGCTACTGCATAATTAGGTAGTTATAAAGGTAGTGTTGAGTTTGTTATGAAGCATGATGTGAGGCATGGTCAATCAAGATGGAATTTGTCCATCTCTACATGAGGAAGATATCTTTGGGCCCCTCAGGTGACTGAATCAAGAAATGCATGAATGTGCTAGGGTTAAGTGTTAACCTATGAAAGGATTCGAAATCACAGTATTGAGAAAAAGAGGTCAGCTTAGAGCCAGACCAAATATCATAAAATAAAGGAAACAACATGTATGTAATGTTGTGATGGTTCATCTGATATGATCTTTACGTATGCATAGGAGTTTACATATCTTGCTAGATGCTGATGTCAATTATTGGGCTCAGTAAGAGTACTCAGGCCATGCCTATATATACGTGAACCTATAGGGTCACACACTTAAAGGGAAGGAAGCCTAATTCAAATAGGATCTGAATTAGACTAGATTTTAGGGTTTCTAATGGGCCTCATAGTCAGAAGCCCATCAGGACGCCTATATAATGAGGTGTGGAGGTGTGGTTAGGGTTAACCTAATTCGTCCACCAACACACCAGCCTCCTCGCCACTCTCACCCTCGCCACACCACCATTGCGAACCTAGCAGTCCAGTGTGTGGTGCTTCCTCCCTACACATGTGGATACCTTAGACGTGCTACATCTGAAGCACTAGGATGAACCATGTGAGGACGAGAAGGACGTCTACGAATGCACGACACTGCTCAGCGTTTGTCTACATCGAGATGCCTTCTGTTGCCCTGCACGTCTAATGGTAATCATGTGACCTATAACAGTAGTAGATCTTGGTTCTATGTAGTCAAAAAATTTGTTTTGTGCTAGCGTAGCCTCCCCATAATCCTATAGTTGGAAGAGCAGCTCGCTAAAATCTTCATAAAGGCGCTAGGGCGGGTGAGGATTCTAGAACTATGGAAAGCACTAGGCATCGTCAATGTGCTATGAATTTAGGAGGTATTTATTGACATAAACTGATGCACGTTTTTGTAATTTTGTTCAAGCACTTGCATTAGGTGGTTAGGGGAGACACATGGCCAGAGGCGTGCTTGGTCCGCAATGTTTCTTAGGGCATTCAATTTCGTGAGCGCCATGGTGGGCATCGCTGCATGTAGCACACGTCACGCGAAAACAACGTCACGCACGGTGTATGGCATGGCTTGAGACTCATGCTACAAGCCAAGATTGTTTCCATGCACTATATATACATATTCATCAATGAGAATCGAAAACCGCTACGACATTTGGGCAGCACCAATCCACTCTCTCGTGTGTGTGTGTTTCTTCTTTCTATCCGTGCTCGTCGTGGTGTTCGTTGTTCATCATTTATAATTGCAATAAATACAAGGCAATGTGTGGTTCTAACAGATTTGCCATGACAATTTACTGGCACAAGGTTACTTGGCACTTAATGTTTTGGTGTTAGTTGAAAACAATTTAGTAGGGTGCCAGAATTGGATAGGAAGGAGAGGAGGATGGCAAGATGAGTTTTCTCTAGTTTAAATGTCAAGAGAACATACAGATTTCTACATATTTTGTTGTTCCACTCCTATACATAAAACACAAATTTAGATTATTTCTTGTAGGAAAGCATTTGTGTGGTCCATTGGATTTTCACCAAAGAAATTGATTTTATATATGTGTCATAAGGTCTACCTCTTGATTTTTTTCCAACCTAGAGTATTACATGGAAGGTTGGGTTTGAAACCTCTAAATATTCATTTTACTTGTGACTTCTACTTTTTACCAATATTTTATGCAAAAAAATCATGATTATTTGATATTAATTTGTTATGTTGGCCAATGACCATGGATGTGCAAAAACTCAAAAAGCTCAACAATTGAAGATGATGGATGGAATAGAAAGGGAAGGCAATGATATATGCATAGGATTTGGTTTGACTCGTGATGTGGTGAATAGAAAAGTTGAATGGCTAGGTTATTAAGATAGATAATCATATTACAAGGAGGTGAAAATGTAGGACTGTAAAATTTATATTAGAGGAGTGTGAATGATTGTGGAAGCAAAAGTTAATTATATCATCTCTTGCCAATTACAGAATTAAAATCATTTACTTTTCTAAATTTGTACAGATCTCATGAGCTACATCAAGGAAAAACATAGTTATAATAAGGGAGTAAAAGATAGGAAGACAAGGCATTTTTATTAGCATTATTGATGGCCACATGTTGGTCAATCTCATCTTGATGAATACGAGCACCTAAGACCATGTGGTCCAAATACAATGAAATATCTCAAATTTGGAAAAAAATGCTCTAGAAATACACATACATACATAACTACTAGTATGTTAAATTTGTCAAATAAAAATGGTGGTTTCCTATTACCATGATCCATTATCTCCGTCGTTGATCATAAAACTGGTTAAAGTGGTGTTGGCCACTTGTTCTCAAATGCTATGAATTAAGAACAAGGCAACACAAAATGTTAAACGTTAAGGCCCTTCATCCTTCGAAGAATTATTTCCCTTAGGGCATAATGATCTTTAGACGAAGGTCATGAAGGACATACCTTCATGATTGCAGTATACATTAATGAAAGAAGAAGCATGTAAGACATAGAAAACAACGTGAATGATTATATAACATTATTAATTCCTCTTCTATTATATTACCGTGAATAAACATGAATAATATAGAATTACATTTGTACCTTCGGCTTAACAGAAGGAAATAGTGCAAGCGTAATGCATGAGCGAGTACAAGTCAGCGTGAACAGTACGGGGGTACTGTTCATCTATTTATAGGCACAGGACGCAGCCTATGAGAAATTACATTCATGTCCTTTATATTTACTATTGACTTATAGACAAATCTATGAGGACTAGATAGCCTTTTCCCCTTTAAGTTGGTTCCTTTTTCCGTTATTTAGCCGAAGCTCCCTTGTGCATAGCTTCGGAGCAACTCCAACCTTCGTCACGATCATGTTTTTTACATCGTATATGCTTTTAACCCGAGTCCGAAGGTACCTGTTCATATGTCACACTTGGAAGATATTGTTAAATTATGCTTTTGAGGACCTTCGAAGGACGAAGGCCCCCAATAGTAGCCCCTCGCAGTATTAATTTGTTTAAGATAACGAATTCAGACTGCGACATGGACGAAGGCCTTAAGCCGAAGGTTCAAAAAAACAGCTTCCCTTTGCTAGAATAGCAACAGTCAATGACGGACGGGGCCCCCAATTTGGATCGTGCTGAGCGTATAAATAAGAACTCACGCCAGCTCTATTTGATACGCTGCTTGTGCCATTTGCTTTACTTCCTCAATTTCATAGCTCTTGCTCACTAACGCTTGCTAGTTTTTCAAGCTTTCTGAGCTTCGGTTAAAAAGACGCATTTTCATCATTTCTGAAGGAGAAATGTCTCAAGACAAGAAGGTTGCTGCTGAGACGAAGCTGACTGAAGAGGAGAAGCTTTTTGAGGAGAAGAAGGTTGTGAATCCTTACATTGCTGGATTTATCGAGTCAATGGCAAAAACAAATACAGAAAAGATTATTAAGGAGATACTGGAGGGCATGTCTGAAGATACTAGTGACAGTGATAGTTATGATGCGGAAAGTGGGGGCGAAGATTCTGAGGATCGGTCCTGGAGACCAGGTCATTTGATTTTCGGAAAATCGACCATCAAACAAAGTCATCTTGAGAACATGAGTGGAAGATACTTTCGGGATATGTCTATTGTAAGGGCTAGCGGAGACAACAACGTCCCTGCCCCTGAAGAAAATGAAGTTGTGATCTACCGGAGCTTCTTCAAGGCTAGACTTCAGTTCCCTTTGAGTAAGTTTGTAGTTGAAGTGCTGAAAACCTACCAAATCTTCCTTCATCAGATCACCCCCGAAGCCATAATAAGGATGGGGGTTTTCGTCTGGGCAGTAAGGAGCCAAGGGTTAGAGCCAAGTGCGAAATGCTTCTACAGCATGCACGAACTTCTGTATGAGAAGAAAGCCATGGGTAAAGAATAGTACCACAACAACTTCGGTTGTTATGGATTTATCGCCCGTCCCAACGCAAGCCACCTAGTGCAACATTTCGGAAGAGATGGCCCAGAGCTTGGATGGAAGAATGGTTTTATGTGAAGAACGACTTGATAGCGAGGGAGGACATCAAGGAGGTTATCATGCGCCCCATATGGTCCCGCTTTGGTCTCCGAAAGCCGAAGGTCAAAATTGATGACGCCGCCGAAGCGTGTTAGAAGGCATTCGGTACTGTTTGCTCCTTCATTGGTACAAGAGATTTAATTCAAGAGCTATAGCATTCAGAGTATGGCCGCTTGTAGAAAGCTGAGAAATGCCGAAGGAGACCATCACCAAGTCTAGCGAAGGTGATCTGGTCCGGCTGAAGTATACATTTAGGTATGGGGATAAGTTCGATGAACCAAACGATGACTGGCTGAAATGCATCGAAGCTACAAGTGATGAGCTGCTTGGAGCTTATTCCAAGGCAGAAGATAATGCGCTATCTGCAGCCTTCGGAGGTCGGGGAAGAAAGAGAATGAACAGAGTTTTTGATGACATCGGCTTCATCTACCCCGACTACCACTACCCGCTACAGGGACAGGGGAAGAAGAGAAAAGCTGCTGCTTTGGCCGCCCCAGCTAAGCCTATGCCAAAGGCTGCGGGCAAAAAGATGAAGGTACTTACCCACCGGCCGCGTTACATTGAACCGGCTGTGGTGCCTGAGTTTGGCGGGGAGGCCTCTTTAGCTACTGAATCAAGAGAAATTGTTCCTCCCGTGCAGAGGACTGAAGAGTCAGCTATAATGCCGAAGGCACCTTCGGTTGAGCTAGTTGAAATGAAGGTTGACAAAGATAAGGCTGAAGGGTCAAAAACTGAAGAAGTAACAAAGATGTTAGGGATTTTAAGCCCTTCAACAGAAGCAACAGCGCTGAAGACACAAAAGAGTTCTGCCATAACTCCTAAGAGACGGAGGATGGTAAATGTGCTAGATGTTGTATTAGAAACAGCAAAAACCTTGAATCCTGCTCCTGCCAGAAAAATTGTTGAAGCTTCTAAGGCACAACCCGAAGCTATAACGAAACAGGCAGAAGTCGAAGCTACAATAATTCAAACTAAAACCAAAGCTGGGCCTTCAGAGCCCGCTGAGATAAAGCCTGCCAAAATTGAACAAAAGGCAACAGAAGAAAAGGCCAAAGAGCAAATTTCGTCTGAAAAGGTTGTAACTCCTGCTCCCGAAGCTTTAAAAGAGAGCATTGATTACATCATTCGCCATACTTCAGGAAAGGGACTTTCTCAAGAAGAAAAACGAGAAGCACAACATTATGCCCAAAAATTGAAATACCCGAAGAAGATTTTTTGTACTATCTCTCGGATAATAAAGAGATATCCATTTGCCGGGAGATAGGTAGAAGCATTGGATTGCCAAAGCTAGAAGATGGCCTTTCAATATTATCAAAGGATGAGCTTGCTGACAGTTTAGCGTATAATAGCATAATGGTATAAAAATGAATTTTGTATTTTGAAAACAAAATATTTTATTTGTTTATACTTAATTCTGTCCTCCTCTTGCAGGGCTTAATCCTTAGCAATGCCCTTAGAGCACAGAAAAATATTGAAGATGAAGGATATACAATGGCTCTGAACATCCTTCGTTCAGAGGTAATCGAATTAAGGAACGAAGTTCTTAAAAAAGACAAAATATTGATTTCATTGGTAAACAAAGTGAAAGAAGATGAAGCTAGTTTCACGGCTCAAGCTGAAATTCAAAAAATGAGATCGAAGACCTTCGAAAACAGCTGGCCGAAGCCAAAGAAAAATGTAGTCTCGCAGAGGCCAATCGAGATATTAGTGAATATTGGAAAAACTATTTAGAAAAACAGTTGAAGAACTTCGCACATCCAAAGAAAGATGCTTCGAGAAATCCCTGGGCTGCGTGGAGAAGTAAAGGCTAGCTTCGCCAACGTGGGCACCTATTCCAACGAAGATAACTTTATACGAGGCGACCCTAAAGGTGTTATTGTTGGGGACTTGTTCTCAAATGCTATAAATCAAGAACAAGACAACACGAAGATGTTAAGTATTAAATACCCTTCGTCCGCTGAAGCATTATCTCCTCGAGGGTTTAATGAACTTCGGACGAAGGATATAAACATAATATAACAAAGGTTACGAAGGAAAAGACCTTCGTTAAGTTGGTAAATGAGTAAACAGAATAAACATATATATATAAAGTGCGAAAATAATAATACCAGCATTATCATCAATACATTTCCATTATTAAATTCATGAAAACGAATTACAAATGTACCTTCAGACTGATGTAAGGCAAAGGTACAAGTCGTGATGCAAAAAGACGTGTGCCCAGTCAGCGTGAACAGTACGAGTACGAGAGTACTGTTCACCTATTTATAGGCACGGGACGCAGCCCGTGTAAAATTACATTGATGCCCTTTACATTTATCAATAACCCTATAGTAATTCTTCGAGGTCCAATTTGGCTTTTCATCTTTAAGTCGGTTCCTCTTTTCTGCCGTTATGCCGAAGCTTTTCTGCATATGGCTTCACGATCGTCTTATCCTTCGTCATGACCGCTTTTCATTCCAGCTTCGTCCTAAACATGCCCTTATATATTCGCGACCTGACTCCGAAGGTGCCTATTCCGAAGGTGCCTGTTCACATTTTACACTTGGAAAACATTGTCAAACTGTGTTTTTGAGGACCTTCGGGAGCCGAAGGCCCCCAACAGTAGCCCCTCGCAATATCAATTTATTGTAAAGATAAATTTATATTGCGACATGGACGAAGGCTTTAAGCCGAAGGTCCGAAAAAACACCTTCCTTTTGCTAGAATAGCAACAGTCATTGACAAGCGGGGCCCTCCAGTTTTCGACATACTGGGTGCATAAATACAAGCTCTCCGCGAGTTTATTTGACACGCCCTTTTGCCACCTGCTTTTTACTCACCAGCTTTCAACCTACGCACCCTGCCCTTAGCCTGCGCGCGACAGCATTTGCTCGGTCTTAAATTTTTAAGCTTCGACTTCAAGTCTAGTTTGCCAGCATTCGCGAAAATGTCTGAAGATAAGACAGCTGCTTGTGCTTCGAAGCTAAGCCTTTCGGAGGAGATGCATCTGGGTTTTCTTGAGTCAATGTTGAAGACCAATACTGAAAAGATTGTCAAGGAAACTTTGGAGGGTTTATCTGAAGATACTGGCGACAGTGATAGCTATGATGTGGATAGTGGCGGAGAGGATTCCGAAGATCGCCCGTGGCGGCCTAGTCACTCAAACTTCGGAAAATCAACTATAAAGCAGAGTCACCTTGAAAACATGAGGGGGAGATACTTCCGAGATATACCATCGTGAGGGCGGATGACGGAGAAAAAACTACGCCGACCCCCGAAGATAATGAGGTTGTGATCTTCCGAAGCTTTTTAAAGGCTGGGCTACGATTCCCCCTAAGCAAGTTTGTAGTAGAAGTTCTGAAAATATATCAAATTTACCTTCATCAACTTACCCCTGAAGCAGTGATAAGATTGGGAATCTTCGTCTGGGCCGTGAGGAGCCAGGGTTTGGAGCCAAGTGCTAAAAGCTTTTGCAATATACACGAGCTAGTATATGAGACGAAACCATGGGGCAAGGAACAATATCATAATAATTTTGGTTGTTATAGCTTCGGTGCCCACTCTGGGTCGAGCTGTCCCGTGCCAACCTTTCGGAAGGGATGGCCCGGGGAATAGATGAAGGAATGGTTCTATGTGAAAAACGATTTGACGGTTCGGGAAGATATCAAGGATATCATCATGCGCCCTATCTGGTAGCACTTCGGACTTTGGAAACCAAAGGTAGAAATGGACGAAGCAGCTAAAGAATGTCAGAGGGCCTTCGGTGTAGTCTGTTCCTTTATTGGGACCAGGGATTTAATGCAAGAGCACATTGCCTTCAGAGTGTGGCCACTTGTAGATGACTGGGAAATGCCGAAGGAGACCATCAAAGAAGCTGACGAGGGTGGACTAATTAGACTGAAATATACATTCAAGTACGGAGATAAATTTGTTGAACCGGATGATGATTGGCTGAAAAGTATTGAGAATGTAAGTGATGAATTGCTTGGGACCTATTCAAAGGCTGAAAACACTGCATTATCAGCGGCTTTCGGAGGCCGAAAGAAGAAGAGGCTCAACCGAGTATTTGATGCTATTGGGTTTATCTATCCCGACTACTGTTATCCAATGCGAGGTCAAAAGAGAAAAAATACTGCTCCTGCAAAGGACACTACTTCGGCTGCTCCCGGGAAGCCAGCACCGAAGAGGAAGAAAGTAAAAGTGTCCACACACCCTCCACGTTGTATTGAGCCGGCCACAGTGCCCGAGTTTATTGGCGAGGCCTCTTCGGCCACCGAAGCCAGAGAACCAACTGCAGCGCTAAAATCCGAAGAAATGGCCGAGGCACCAGCAATAAGAAAGGAGAAATCTGAAGAAAGAGAAACACCAGATGTTAAAAGTCCTTCAACAAAAGTTGAGACAGCTAAAAGCCAGAAGGGGCCAGCAGTAACCCCGAAAAGAAAAAGAATGGTTAATGTGCTGGATGTCCTGGAGACGATTAAATCTTCAAGCACAACTCCAAAGAAAATTATTGAGGCGCCTATTGAAGCCTTTGCTGCTGAAACTTCAAAGCAGCAATCTGAAACTGAAGCTGGGCCTTCGGAATCCACCAAGATACAGCCTTTGGAGGTCGAAAAAATGTCAAAGGCAAGTTTAGGAACTGAAAAAGCAACAATAACAGAACCGATTCTGATTGGGGAAATTGGTACTGCCACCCCCGAAGCATCCTCCAAAATACATGATTATATTGTGCGACATGCTTCGGGGAAGAAACTGTCTGAAGAAGAAATTTTTGAAGCCAATCACTATGCCCGAGAACTGAAATATCCGAAGGGGGCCGTAGTATTCAACGGGACAAACGAAGATGACTTCTTATATTGCCTCCCAGACAATAAAGAATTATCCGTGTGCCGGGAAATGGCTAGAAGCATGGGATTCCCGAAGCTTGAAGCTGGCCTTTGCGCCATGACGAAGGAGGATCTTGCGGATAGTCTTGCATATAACAGTCTAAAGGTACGAAGATTGTAAACTTTGAATTTTGTGGATTTTGAATGAATCCTTTACTGTTGTGTTAATCCATTCATTCTTTTTGAATAGGGCTTAATTCTCAGCAATGCCTTAAGGGCACAAAAGAATGCTGAAGATGAGAGCTGCACCATTGCTCTCAACAACCTTCGAACAGAGGTTACTAGGCTACGAAACGAAGCCTTGGAGAAAGACAGAATTCTGCTTACATTAGTGGAAAAAATGAAGGAGGACGAAGCTAACTCTAAAACTCAAGCCGAAGCACAGAGGCGTGAGATTGAAGATCTTCGTAAACAACTAGCCCGAGCCAAAGAAGAACGTATTCTTGAAGAAACAAAATGAGAGTTAAGTGAACAATGGGCAGATCATTTGGAAGTTAATGTTAAAGAGCTTCGTGCTTCTCAAAGAAAATGCTATGTTAAATCCATAGAGTGCGTTAAGAAGATAAAATCCAGCTTTGCCAACGTTGGCGCATTCTCTAGCGAGGAGAATTTCTCAAGGGGCAATCCCGAAGGTCCGATGGAATGGATTAGTAACGAAGCTGAGGCCTTCGAAGAAATCCTGAATAGCCGCGGAGACATATGTGCTTTTTCAGGTGCTAGAGGAATTGCTACTGTTTTGGAGAAGAAAGGTTGTGAGCATGTAAAATCTTTAGCGCAATCCGAAGCTACTTTGTCCTCCGAAGACATTAAAGACCCCTCAGCCGAAGCAAGCATGATCGGCGGAAAATTTTTCACTGATATCTGGGACAACGGCGGCCGAGAAATGGCATAAGAAATTATTCAAAAAAGCGAAAAAGGCATCCATGATGCCAGAAAAGTAGCGGCGGCTGCCGAAAAAAGTACCGAGCCCGAAGGGCAAATAGGTATTAATTAGTGATTTTTATTATGTTGTAATTTTTTGATTCGAGACTTTGCTCACGGTTTGTAATAGTAATATAGCCGTATCTTCTCTTCGCTCAGAACCTGTTGAGGCATCTCCGGGCCCCCACCCGAAGGGGGACGATGAAATTAGAAAAATGGCCGAAGCCATTATGGACAAGGTTGTTGACCAGCTACTGAACGAAGCTGCAGAAATAGTTCTAAAAGAGGATTGAATGCTACTGTAAAAACATTTGGAACGTAACGTATGTAATATATTGTAACTTTGAGTGTAATATATAATTCATGTACAGTTTTAATTCTTTACGATGCATGAAATCTTGTGTACATACCATTTTTTGAGCCTTCGGCGAAAAAACACCTTCCCTTCTTTTCATGCTTCGTGAAGAAAATTTTATATCACCAGAAGTTGCATTCGTTCGTGGTGAAAATTATCCAAGCTTCGTGAAATATTCTCCGAAGTTATAGAAAAGTTTTTGTTGCCTCTCTAATGAAGCTACACTTCTTCTCGGCTTGTCTTGTGCTTTAGCACGATTTTCTCTTGTCCGAATTATTCTCCGAAGATCAGTACTGTATCCCCTTCTTGTTCCATATGCAATATGATGTATGATGCTTATGTTATGCAGAATGATGTGATGATGTTATGTTATGCAAGATGACGTTTGTGCCACAGATACATATCCCTGTAATAGAGCATACACACTTTTTATATCAGCGTTGACTTTTCGCTGTAAGCCTCCCTTAGGAGCTTCTTCGCCTTTTACTTTCAGCGGAATCAGCGTTTGTTTTTCGCTGTAAGCCTCCCTTAGGAGCTTCTTCGCCTTTTACTTTCAGCGGAATCAGCGTTTATTTTTCGCTGTAAGCCTCCCTTAGGAGCTTCTTCGCCTTTTACTTTCAGCGGAATCAGCGCTGACTTTTCGCTGTAGGCTCAGAAAACTTACACTGCGCTCGCTTAGGAACGACTTTTTACTGTTTCGAACAACTTGCTCTGTGTCTATTAAAACAAAATTTTGATAATACAAAGGTCCTTCATGCCACCATAAATTCGTATGCTTCAACGATTCAAGCCTATGAAAAAGACACATTTTTATTAAAGTGTTACAAGGAATTAAAAAATGATAAAGGGCACTTGATCTTCCCATAATTGTTCCGTATTAACAAAAAAGTAATACCGAATGTAAAAATGCGAAAAAACTGCTGTTGAGGTAGGATATTTATCAGTAAATGTGCTTCGACTCTGGCACAGTGCTATTGACTGTGCGAGCTTCGGAGTCCTCTCTGAAATCCCTCTGATTGTGGTGACTCCCTTCTGGCTGGAGCCCTGGCTGCGTCGGTGGCGGCGGTGGAGGCTGTTGCCAGGATGCTTGGGGTTGACTTGCCGAAGCAACAGAAGTTGCAGGGTGATTGCCTACATATTCTGGAATGTAAGGCGAATGGTACGAAGCAGTATGCAGGACCTGCTTCGGCTGATTCTGTTGTGCAGCAGCTTCTGCTAGCTCCTTTTGCTTCTGGATGGTAATGTGACACATCCTGGTGGTGTGGCCCTTACCTTCACCACAGAATAGGCAGTATATTTTTCTTGGTTGATCCCCAAATCTTCCCCCGAAGCCCCTGGCGCCTCTACCCCTTGGCACTGGCGGCCGGAAGGAGCTTTGTTGCTGCCCCGAAGCTTGGGAGGAGCACTGTGGCCTTTGCTGTTGACTCGCTTTGTCGTCATTTTGAGTAGAATTGTGAATTGACCTGACGTGCCTTGGATAAAATCTTCCTCCGAAGCCCCTAGTCATTTCAGAGAACCTGAGGGCTTCCTCCCTTCTTTGGCGAAAATCATTGTCAGCTCGAATGTACTCGTCCATCTTCTAGAGCAGCTTCTCCAGAGTTTGGGGAGGCTTCCTGGCAAAGTACTGAGCTGCAAGTCCTGGCCGAAGCCCCTTGATCATGGCCTCAATGACAATTTCATTGGGCACTATTGGTGCCTACGCCCTCAGACGTAGGAACCTTCGGACACATGCTTGAAGATATTCTTCATGATCCTGGGTGCACTGGAATAAAGCTTGAGCAGTGACTGGCTTCGTTTGAAAGCCCTAGAAGCTGGTTATCAGCATGTCCTTCAACTTTTGCCATGAGGTGATTGTCCCTAGCCTAGGAGAAGAGTACCAAGTTTGTGCGACGCTTCTGACAGCCATGACGAAGGACTTTGCCATGACCGCCGTGTTGCCACTGTACGAAGATATAGTTGCTTCGTAGCTCATCAAGAATTGTTTCGGGTCTGAATGACCGTCGTACATGGGGAGCTGAGGTGGCTTGTAAGACTGTGGCCAAGGAACAGCCTGCAGTTCTGTTGACAAGGGAGAAGCATCATCAAAAGCAAAATTTCCGTGATGGAAATCTTCATACCAGTCATCCTCATTGTAGAAACCCTCTTGATGAAGCTCTCTGCACGGGGGCCTTTGGTTCTGGTCATCTTGAGCGAGATGTCGAAGCTCTTCAGAGGCTCCGTCTATCTGCCTTTGAAGATCAGCTAGACGAGCCATCTTCTCCTTCTTGCGTTGGACCTGTTGATTGAGCATTTCCAAATTTTGGATTTCTTGATCCAATTCGTCCTCCGGGGGCGCTGGACTGGTGGCCTTTCTCTTCTGGCTTCGGGCCTCCCTAAGAGAAACGACATCTTGATTGTGGTCTAGCGGCTGCAGAGCAGCAGCCCCTGTTGCTGAAGCTTTTTTCGGCGGCATGACGAAGGTGATGCTTGCCGAAGATTTTCAAAACTCAAAAAGTGGAAGTGAGTTCACCCACGGTGGGCGCCAATGTTGGGGACTTGTTCTCAAATGCTATAAATCAAGAACAAGACAACACGAAGATGTTAAGTATTAAATACCCTTCGTCCGCTGAAGCATTATCTCCTCGAGGGTTTAATGAACTTCGGACGAAGGATATAAACATAATATAACAAAGGTTACGAAGGAAAAGACCTTCGTTAAGTTGGTAAATGAGTAAACAGAATAAACATATATATATAAAGTGCGAAAATAATAATACCAGCATTATCATCAATACATTTCCATTATTAAATTCATGAAAACGAATTACAAATGTACCTTCAGACTGATGTAAGGCAAAGGTACAAGTCGTGATGCAAAAAGACGTGTGCCCAGTCAGCGTGAACAGTACGAGAGTACTGTTCACCTATTTATAGGCACGGGACGCAGCCCGTGTAAAATTACATTGATGCCCTTTACATTTATCAATAACCTTATAGTAATTCTTCGAGGTCCAATTTGGCTTTTCATCTTTAAGTCGGTTCCTCTTTTCTGCCGTTATGCCGAAGCTTTTCTGCATATGGCTTCATGATCGTCTTATCCTTCGTCATGACCGCTTTTCATTCCAGCTTCGTCTTAAACATGCCCTTATATATTCGCGACCTGACTCCGAAGGTGCCTGTTCTGAAGGTGCTTGTTCACATTTTACACTTGGAAAACATTGTCAAACTATGTTTTTGAGGACCTTCGGGAGCCGAAGGCCCCCAACAGTTATCGAATGGATACACGGAGAGGCCGAAGCTTTTGAAGAAATTTTAAGTGGTCGCGGGGATGTCTGCGCGTTCTCCGGTGCAAGAGGAATTTCAGCCATCCTGGAGAAGGTGGGTTGCGACCATGTCAAAACCTTGGCCCAGGCCAAAGTTGCCTTCTCCGTGGATGATACAAAAGATCCCTCAGCTGAAGCAAGTTTAATGGGCGGAAAATTTTACAGTGACATCTGGATAAATGGTGGCCGAGAAATGGCTCATGAAATTATGAAGAAAAGTGAAAAAGATATTCATGACGTCCGAGTGGAAGCGAGACAAGCTGAGGACGCTGCGGAACGTGAAAGACGTATAGGTATTGTTTTGTGCCTTTTAGCTTCGGCATTTGTTTTATGGCTTCAAACTAATTAACTTTTCCTATTGTAGCTGAATTATCTCCGCCACCGGAACCGTTTGATTCCCTGTCCGACCTAGAGACGAAGGAAGCACTAGAGATTATTAATATAGTCGAATCTGTTGTTGACGAAGTCGTTAACAAATTGCTAAATGAAGTTGCGGAGAAGGTCCTGAAGGAAGACTAGTAGTTATTGTAAAAACATTTTTAGACGATCAATGTAACATTTGCTGGACTAAGACTGTAATATTTGGTGTGTATAGTTTTGAATCTAGTATGTAAACTATTTGCAATTCTGTTCTTTGCGATGCATGAAACTTTTATACACATACCGTTTTTGAGCCTTCCCTTCTGTTCTTTGCGAAAAACATCTTCCCTTCTTTTTCATGCTTCGTAAAGAAAAGAATCCATGCTTCGTGAAAATTTTCGTACTTCGTGAAAACATTCATGCTTCATAGAATCATCCATGCTTGAAAAACAAGAGATCCCTTCTTTTGCAACATAGCTGATGAAACTGCATTGCTCGGCGTACTTTTGTGCCTTGGCATATTTTTATTTCACAAAGCATTTCCCGAAGATGGACTTCGTATTCAATTCGTGTCATTAGCGCAATATGATGTATGATGTGATGCTATGCGCGATGATGTGATGATATGATGCAAAATATGATGCTACTGCCGAAGACACACACCCACACGCCCACACATTGAAACACAATCTCTGCATTCCCTTAGGAACAACCGAAGTCTTCTTTGCCGTTTATTTTCCGGCTTCACCACTTATTTTTCGGTGTAAGTTCTACATCCCCATAGGAACGTCTTTTGAACTTCTTCGCCTTATATTTAGACAGTATCACCGTTGACTTTTCGGTGTAAGTTCTGCATTCCCTTAGGAACGCCTTTTGAACTTCTTCTCCTTATATTTCGGTGGTATTTGGCTCTGCATTCCCTTTGAAACGACTTTTGAGCAGAAAACTTACACTGCGCTCCCTTAGGAACGACTTTTTGTAGCTTCGGCAAAACTTACGTTGCGCTCCTTTAGGAACGACTTTTGGGCTTCGACAATTTTTGAACTTCGTAATTCCTTGAAGAAGATATATTTCATTCTGATAAAAGTGAAACTATTACAAGAAATTAAAACTAGTTCTATATTGTTTGTTCCTTATTGAAAAATAAAATGACATAGAACATAAAAGTATTTCAGGGGTAGGATATCGCTCAAAAAATGTGCTTTGATTATGGCACAGTACTGTTGACTGTGCGAGCTTCGGATTCCTCCCTGACTTCACGTTGCTATTGAGAGTATTGGCGCCCTTCTGGCTGGCTTCGAGAATAGGTTGGCTGTAGTGGTGGTGGGGGTGGGAGTTGTGGCCAGGAAGCCTGTGAGTGGCTAGCCGAAGCAACAGAAGCTGTGGGATGATTGCCCACATACTCTGGTATGTAGGGAGAGTGGCACGAAGCAGTGTGCAAGACCTGCTTCGACTGATTCTGCCGAGCTTCGGCTTCTGCGATCTCCTTTTGCTTCTGAATAGTAATTTGGCACATTCTTGTAGTATGGCCCTTGTCCTCACCACAGAATAAGCAGTAGATCTTCCTTGGCTGATCCCCAAATCTTCCTCCGAAGCCCCTGGCGCCTCTGCCCCTTGGAGCTGGTGGCCTGAAAGAGCTTTGTTGCTGCCCCGAAGATTGTGAGGTGTATTGTGACCTCTGAAGCTGGCTCCCTTTATCGTCGTTCTGACTGGAGCTGTGAATCGACCTGACATGCCTTGGGTGGATTCATCCTCCGAAGCCCCTGGTCATCTCAGAGAATCTGTACGCTTCCTCCCTTCTTTGGCGGAAGTCGTTATCAGCCCGAATATACTCATCCATCTTCTGAAGTAGCTTCTCTAGGGTCTGTGGGGGCTTTCTGGCAAAATATTGAGCAGTAGATCCTGGCCTAAGATCCTTGATCATGGCCTCAATGACAATTTCATTGCGCACTGTAGGTGCTTGTGCCCTAAGACGCAAGAACCTTCGTACATATGCCTGAAGGTATTCTTCGTGGTCTTGCGTGCATTGGAACAGGGCCTGAGCTGTGACTAGCTTCGTTTGAAAGCCTTGGAAACTGGTAACCAGCATGTCCTTAAGCTTCTGCCATGACATAATAGTCCCTGGCCGAAGAGAAGAATACCATGTTTGGGCTACATTCCGGACTGCCATGACGAAGGACTTCGCCATGACTGCGGTATTGCATCCATATGAAGATATAGTTGCTTCGTAGCTCATCAGAAACTGCTTTGGATCTGAGTGCCCATCATACATTGGAAGCTGAGGTGGCTTGTATGACACGGGCCATGGGGTAGCCTGCAGTTCTGCTGCCAAGGGAGAAGCATCATCAAAAGTAAAGGTATCATGATTAAAATCATCATACCATCCATCTTCGTTGAATAAGCCTTCTTGACGAAGCTCCCCGTGTTGGGGCCTTCGATCTTGTTCATCTTGAGCAAGATGATGCACTTATTCAGTAGCTTCGTCGATCTTCCTTTGAAGATCAGCCAGCCGCGCCATCTTCTCCTTCTTCCTTTGTACTTGCTGATGGATGATTTCCATGTCCCTGATCTCTTGGTCCAACTCCTCCTTTTGGAGTGTTGGACTAGTGGCCATCCTCTTCTGACTTCGAGCTTCTCGAAGAGAAAGAGTTTCTTGGTTTGGGTCTAGTGGCTGCAGTGCAGCAGTCCCTGGTGCTGAAGCTTTCTTCGGCGGCATGACGAAGGTCAGTGCTTTCCGAAGGTGGTCGAAAGAGTTCACCGGAGGTGGGCGCGAATGTTGGCCACATGTTCTCAAAAGCTATGAATTAAGAACAACGCAACAGAAAATGTTAAAGGTTAAGGCCCTTCATCCTTCGAAGCATTATTTCCCTTAGGGCATAATGATCTTCAGATGAAGGTCATGAAGGACATACCTTCATGATTGCAGTATACATTAATGAAAGAAGAAGCATGTAAGACATAGAAAACAACGTGAATAATTATATAACACTATTAATTCCTCTTCTATTATATTACCGTGAATAAACAGGAATAATATAGAATTACATTTGTACCTTCGGCTTGACAGAAGGAAATAGTGCAAGCGTAATGCACGAGCGAGTACAAGTCAGCGTGAACAGTACAGGGGTACTGTTCATCTATTTATAGGCACAGGACGCAGCCTGTGAGAAATTACATTCATGCCCTTTATATTTACTATTGACTTATAGACAAATCTATGAGGACTAGATAGCCTTTTCCCCCTTAAGTCGGTTCCTTTTTCCGTTATTTAGCCGAAGCTCCCTTGCGCGTAGCTTCGGAGCAACTCCAACCTTCATCACGATTATGCTTTTTACATCGTATATGCTTTTAACCCGAGTCTGAAGGTACCTGTTCATTTGTCACACTTGGAAGATATTTTTAAATTACGTTTTTGAGGACCTTCGGAGGACGAAGGCCCCAACTGGTGGATTTGAGATAAATTGGAGTTTGTTTGATCAAAATTTTCCTTTTAGAAGTTTGGAAGCAGGGTTGTAACACCCCAGAATCCACAAACAACCCAGAATGCTACTAAACTACACCTCTAACATTCGTATATAAAATTTTGACAGCATCTCCTTTGAAAATTGCATAAACGAGGAAGCAACAAAGTATAAATAGATATCATGATAAGAAAACATAATCGACATTAATAACCTGCTAGCAATGGAAAGACAACCATAACGGCATGAACTAAATTAACCAGTGCGCACAACTAGTTAGAAAAAACATCCTTTGAGAAGAAGCTTCTAATTAAATCATGACTGCGCCTAAGTAGCGTTATTATGAGAGTGAAGGTGGATGTGCTGCTACTTCCTACTTCCCTGGATGAGCAACAAGCACCTGCATTGAGTAATGCAAGAGTGAGATGAAACATCTCAGCAAACGAATTGTTTTGACAAGATATTTAAACCACAAATTAAATTAATCAACATTTTAAAAGAATCACAATTAAGATCAGAAATACTTGTAGATATAGAACTCAGTAGTCCCAATATAACCAATACCATCTCATTTCTTCGAACAACCACAATAGGTTCTATAACACTTCCCTGCGTCAACAAAACCTGCAAATATCACTTCAATGTATGCATAGGAGTGCAAAGTGTAGGTACTCTATCTTCATACCTCTGAGGGTATAAAACCACATCATCTGCAAATATCACTTCAATGAATGCATATGAATGCAATGCATATGTCCTCTGCCTTCATACCTCTAAGGGTATGAAGCCGCATTGTATCCCTCCTCGGACAACGTACGATGCTAAGTTTTACCGGTACGGTCGGACCATAGGTCACAACCCAATTTCAGATGCAAGTGAATCATGCAATATATATGGCATGATGGATTTATCAATATACTTCACTTCCTTCACATACAATACAACCTCAAATAATACTTCATTTACCTTCAGATACAATACCAACATCAAATAATACTTCATTTACCTTCAGGGGTGTGAATTAATCTCATGAGTCATACTCGAATCATAATCATCATCAATATATGATTGAGCATCAGTATAATGCAAGCAAGTAAAGCATCACCATAGAGTCCAATTATGAAAGAATCCAATACTTCTGAATGTTAGAGTGTAGGCAATAGAAATAACAGGTCAGAACGGAAGCAACCACCGCTACATTCACTTGTCTTCATCGAAGAAGAAAAATATACTTGGCATGATCTGGAGTGTAGCCACCTGCTAGCTGGCATAAAACTTAGTACAAATATTTCACAAACATTTGCCAACAATCAACAAATCGCTCCTACACTTGAAACCAAGACCTGGTGGAAAGCCTCCCACCCTGAACCACATGCCATACAGCAGCAGCGCTGTTTGTTAATTTTGTATCTTTAAAATTATAACAGTAGTGATATCAAACAAATAATCTAGGAGTATCTACACAAAGTACCCTACAACTTTGGTATTCAATGGATAATTAAATTCTGCCATCTATAAGTTCTAAAACATCTGACAAAATAACTGACTGAATCTGTTTCAGACAGCAGCGTAGTTAACTTCAAAATTCGATATCTCACAAACCACTCAACCAAAAATCATGAAATTCTACTGGCAGTAAGAACGTTTATCCCTCTAAATAAGTCTCCATAGTTGGAAGAGCCAATTCGGCCATTTACCTGATGAAACCTACCAGTGAATAGACCCGCTCATTTTTGTCAGGCAAACAGGAACAGCCACAGTAAAACAAACATAACTGGAGTTTCATAATTCATATCAATGCACTTTTTAACAATCTGGAAATCTTATGAAATTATCTACAACTTCTCTTACAAACCCAAGGTTGAATTCTGTTGATAAAATTGCCTAAATCTTAAGAGAACATATTGTGCACAGAATTATGAGACTGAAAAACTTCTATAATCAAACTGCAATAACGTTCTGATGTGATGTCCGATTGAGGTGTTCTTCATGGCCACGGAAAGATCTACAAATTATCTACAACTCATATGTAGACTTTTCATTTTTTGAGGCCACTAAGACCATGGAAAACTGGCATGAACAGAAACTGTCGAATGTGCCATTCCGCAGAAAACTAAATTCGAGATCAAAACCTAACCCCACATCTAATCCAACCTCTAATCCTTTAAGCCCCATGATCCACAACCTCCAAAAGAACGAAACAAGGATTTCATCCATACCTAGGGTTTTCCCCAAGAAAATCTTCAACAAGAGATGGGGAAGAACATCTTCTTGATCCTCTCTCCCTCTTCAATTCAACGTGCTCCTCCTCTTCTCGATCCTTGCTGCATGGGGGGAGATCTAGAGGGAGGAGGAAGCCGTGGAGAGGGGCTTCCATGGGAGGAGAGGGCGGCCAGCCAAGGGGAGAGGGGAAGGGGTGGCCAAGTGTGGGGGGAGAAAGGGGGGTGGCCAAGAAGGGCAAAAGGGGGAAAGGGCCACCACTAGAGTTTCTTTGCGGGAGAAATGAAACGACGCCACAGATGACTATGACTTAGCATCCAACAGCCCACAACCCTTTTTCCCACATCCACGCACCGAAGATCAACCTTTGGCAACTTTTTTTTGGGATATTACACTCTACCCCCTTAAAAAGAATTCGTCCTCGAATTCGACCACTCCAACAAAACATCTAAGGTACCCCATATAGTAGCACCATTCAAAACATGGGTCCATTATTTGTCTTAATTAACACAAGAACTTCTACCTCGACTAATTGTCTAAGGAAACTACACCACCTGACATCAAGCATGAACCAACATGTAATGAAGCTCAAACCAAGTCATAGATGCAATCAACACTACGATTTCACAACATTGAATTTGGATGCAGCCATACATCAGCATCAATGTCTTAAAACGACACTCTTTTATGAAGGGGTAATATGCACTAAGCACAACCTTCACCAACTTCAACAATTCATTTTAATTCAATGGTGAAACATCCACACCAGATGAATGTATAAGAAGATCAAACACCTCACCTCACAGCACCACGAAATAAGTAGTTCTATTGAAACAAAACTCCTAATCTTCCTAAACCTTGTTCTTGCCATAATGAAAAGATAATCATGTAATCTAACATACTTTGCACCCACCAAAAGGGAGAAAATCTACAGAACTAATGGAGCAATAAAGCCGACAAGAAGCCAATAACATCTTACGCGGCACAGTTCATCGAAGAAATGCCAAAAACTCTACATAGAGCACTGACAGCCCAACAACAACACAATACTTGCTTAACCCATGTCACTATACTTCATTCAACATCTCAACTAAGAAAAATATCCAACTAGTAAGGTTAACCTACACATAATATAAGTCTTCATCTACTGTAGTTCAGAAACTTACATTTCATTCTATCATATGATGCACTCAAAGTACCAGACCTAAAGGGTCAATACTAACCCCGTAATCCTTCACACATTTGGCAAACATCTCAAGCTGATGTAAAAACCACATCATTTAGGAATAGGTGACTAACCACACACAACCAACTCTAGGCTAGGCAATGACTTCATTCAAACCAATAGATAAGTGGTCCAACAATGGCTCCACAAACATGCATCGGGGAGAGAACCATCAGATCCTCAACGTATTAAGACATAATCAAATGGATCAAGAAAATCAAAGATTTTATTCTACAATTAGCATGACTAACATGCAACCACTTTAAACCACATCTAGGCTTTGTGGAAACTAAAACACACGATAGAAGAGAGACATGTAAGCCATTCTGGCTATGTAAAGACTTCCCCCAAAATCCATATAAAAGTATCAATATTCATTTCTTTCAGAACTAATTTCTCGACATAAAGAATCATTCTTTGCAAAGATAGTTGGAGCTATCCACCAACCACTCAACAACTTAAATTCAAATTGGTGATTACCTTGTACCCCAAAACACACAATTCACACTCCTCTTAGAAACATCCTCAATCAAGCATATATAACAATATTATTGTAATCAAACTCAACCATGAAAAACATGGTGAAAACAGCATAGGCATACTTGTATATCACAAGCATAGTAACAACTTCAATCTCACAAATGACCAGCGATATCAACCGCATTAATAAAACAATATCAAAATTTTAGAAATAAATTATATCAAGCATTAATCCATAAACAACTTACCACATCATCGTAAAGGAATAGGGAGGGGTGAAATTATTGTCATCTGCACTTCAAAGTCACTAATATATATCAAAGATACTTGAACCCATATCCTTCCTATATGTGCAAGTGTGTCAAATTTATCTTCAAATTGCCAAGAATCTAAAGCCTAAGCTTTGATACCAACTATAACACCCTGGTATCCACAAACACCCCAGAATGCTACTAAACTACACCTCTAACATTCGTATATAAAATTTCAACAGCATCTCCTTTGAAAATTGCATAAACGGGGAAGCAACAAAGTATAAACAGATATCATGATAAGAAAACATAATCGACATTAATAATCTGCTAGCAATGGGAAGACAACCATAACGACATGAACTAAATTAATCAGTGCGCACAACTAGTTAGAAACAAACATGCTTTGACAAGAAGCTTCTAATTAAATCATGACTGCGCCTAAGCAACGTTATTATGAGAGTGAAGGTGGATGTGCTGCTACTTCCCACTTCCCTGGATGAGCAACAAGCACCTGCATTGAGTAATGCAAGAGTGAGATGAAACATCTCAGCAAGCGAATTGTTTTGAAGAGATATTTAAACCACAAATTAAATAAATCAACATTTTAAAAGAATCACAATTAAGATCAGAAATACTTGTAGATATAAAACTCAGTAGTCCCAATATAACCAATACCATCTCATTTCCTCGAACAACCACAATAGGTTCTATAACACTTCCCTGCGTCAACAAAACCTGCAAATATCACTTCAATGTATGCATAGGAGTGCAAAGTGTAGGTACTCTATCACTTCATACCTCTGAGGGTATAAAACCACATCATCTGCAAATATCACTTCAATGAATGCATATGAATGCAATGCATATGTCATCTTCCTTCATACCTCTAAGGGTATGAAGCCGCATCGTACCCCTCCTCGGGCAACGTACGATGCTAAGTTGTACCGGTACGGTCGGACCATAGGTCACGACCCAATTTCAGATGCAAGTGAATCATGCAATGTATATGGCATGATGCATTTATCAATATACTTCACTTCCTTCACATACAATACAACCTCAAATAATACTTCATTTACCTTCAGATACAATACCAACCTCAAATAATACTTCATTTACCTTCAGGGGTGTGAATTAATCTCATGAGTCATACTCGAATCATAATCATCATCAATATATGATTGAACATCAGTATAATGCAAGCAAGTAAAGCATCACCATAGATTCCAATTATGAAAGAATCCAATACTTCAGAATATTAGAGTGTAGGCAATAGAAATAATAGGTCAGAACGGAAGCAACCACCGCTACACTCACTTGCCTTCATCGAAGAAGAAGAAATGTACTAGGCATGATCTGGAGTGTAGCCACCTGCTAGCGAGCATAAAACTTAGTACAAATATTTCACTAACATTTGCCAACAATCAACAAATCGCTCCTACACTTGAAACCAAGACCTGGTGGAAAGCCTCCCACTCTGAACCACATGTCATACAGCAGCAGCGCTGTTTGTTAATTTTGTATCTTTAAAATTATAACAGTGGTGATATCAAACAAATAATCTAGGAGTACCTACACAAAATACCCTACAACTTCGGTATTCAATGGATAATTAAATTATGCCATCTATAAGTTCTAAAACATCTGACAAGATAACTGACTGAATCTATTTCAGACAGCAGTGTAGTTAACTTCAAAATTCGACATCTCACAAACCACTCAACCAAAAATCATGAAATTCTACTGGCAGTAATAACTTTTATCCCTCTACATAAGTCTCCATAGTTGGAGCAGCCAATTCGTCCATTTACCTGATGAAACCTACCAGTGAACAGACCCGCTCATTTTTGTGAGGCAAACAGGAACAGCCACAGTAAAACAAACATAACTGGAGTTTCGTAATTCATATGAATGCACTTTTTAATAATCTGGAAATCTTATGAAATTATCTACAACTTTTCTTACAAACCAAAGGTTGAATTCTATTGATAAAATTGCCTAAATCTTAATAGAACAGATTCTGCACAGAATTATGAGACTAAAAAACTGCTATAATCAAACTGCAATAACTTTCTAATCTGATGTCCGATTGAGGAGTTCTTCACGGCCACGAAAAGATCTACGAATTATCTACGACTCATATATAGACTTTTCATTTTTTGAGGCCACTAAGACCACGGAAAACTAGCATGAACAGAAACTGTCGAATTTGTCATTCCGCAGAAAACTAAATTCGAGATCAAAACCTAACCCCACATCTAATCCAACCTCTAATACTTTAAGCCCCCTGATCCACAACCTCCAAAAGCACGGAACAAGGATTTCATCCGTACCTAGGTTTTTCCCCAAGAAAATCTTCAAGAAGAGATGGGGAAGAACATCTTCTTGATCCTCTCTCCCTCTTCAATTCAACGTGCTCCTCCTCTTCTCGATCCTTGCTGCGTGGGGGGAGATCTAGAGGGAGGAGGAAGCCGTGGAGAGGGGCTTCCATGGGAGGAGAGGGTGGCCAACCAAGGGGAGAGGGGAAGGGTTGGCCAAGTGTGTGGGGGGAGAAAGGGGGGCGGCCAAGAAGGGCAAAAGGGGGAAAGGGCCACTACTAGGGTTTCTTTGCGGGAGAAACGAAACGATGCCATAGATGACTCTGACTTAGCATCCAATGGCCCACAATCCTTTTTCCCACATCCACGAACCGAAGATCAACCTTTGGCAACTTTTTTTTGGGATATTACAATGGTGTTGAAAACAACAAAGTAGGCTAGCTTATGTTCAAAGTAGACCTAGTTAGGTTTTAAAATTAGGCTATTCCATGTTTAAAGTAGGAGTAGTTGGGTTTGAAATGTAGTTTATGATAAGTTTCAAAGTAGGCAAGGCTAGGTATAGAAGGTGGCTTAGCCAAGTTCAAAACTAGGCCTAGCCGATGTTTTTTTTGGGTAGTTTGCTTGCAAATTGTAGTTTGGTGTTTTGTCTACCTTATATAGGTTTAGTTGATTTTGTGGTGTTTCTAGTGTGTCAAGGAATGTTTTGGATTGATCAATTCATAGGTTTACTTGCATGATTTCACTTTAAGCACAAAGTTTTGCTAAGTCAAGGTCAAGTGGTTTACGCATGAGTTTTTATGTCTTTCCTCTGATTCTTGTCTATGGCTTCCACATGTCTTCCACCATGTGTTTTGATCACTCTTGAGTGTATCTAGCCATCAGTTGGCTCATTTGCACTTTATTTAGAGTTTTGGGTTTTATGAGTGCTCGGGGAATAAATTGCGAAGAAAGCCAAGATTGCTTTCAGAGAAATTTAGTGGCGCCTGTCGATGTTTTGGGTCCGACCGCACACCTGGGGTTGCCCCTCGAGGTGTTTTAGGAGTAGGAAGGTGTCGACAACTGTAGCAAAATGGTTCGTGCCGATCGCACGAGAGACGGAAGACAAGGCTTACAGGTTCGGGCCGCTTAGTGATGCGTAACACCCTACGTCCTGATGAGTGTGCTAGGTGGGAATGATTACAGGAGAGCTCTCTGGATTAAGAATACAGAGAGTTGATGTGGATGGCTAAGTAATGGGTCGATCGTTCTGAAGGGGTGCCCCCTAGGCCTTATATACTCGACCGTGGGGCAGTACACATGGATAAGATAACAACAAGTGGCTAAAAGATAGTGAACCTCTTGAAATTATCCTTTACGTAACCCTCGCCGACTTATCCTCACGTGGCTTCGTTGCATGGAGGCTCCAGCGCGGGAAAGTCGGATCTTCGTTACGGTCACTTGCTCGACGCTGTGGGCCGTCCGGGTTTGCACCAATCCGGCCTCATGTCGTTCTGCGTTGCTGGTTATTTCTCCCCAGGCCCACGAAAGAATAACCTTACGATTTATTGGGCCTTTGGGCCCTTCGTGAGGTCCTTTACTCTTTTAGTGGACCCGGGGGATATCTATCCCCCACAAGCCCCCGATCTTTGGGTTAATTTAGAGGTAATCAACCCGAAGATCCCAGGTCCAGCTTGTAGGTGATTTGAAGAAAGATGGCTTCCTGTTGTTTTCTCCTGCTTCGATCACATTGTTGACCAAAACCTAGTTTCGTGTTTGTGCCCTAGAGATCGGCATTCCCATTTGTAGGATTCTGAATTTCATTGGGTGCACCGGAGGTGCACCCAATGGGTGTAGCCCCCGAGCTTCGAGTAGATTTTAGAAAATAATCTACTCGAAGGTCTCCAGTGGAGATTATTTCCATTTGTGTTCCTTCACTTCGGTTGAAGATTGGCTTTTTGATCTTGTCCCATGCTCTTAGAAATCAACGTGATCTCGGCTTAGAATAATAATCCATGGGGTGCACCGAAGGTGCACCCAATGGGTGTAGCCCCCGGCCTTCAAGTGGATTTTTTGAGGATAATTCGCTTGAAGGTCTTCTTTTTGTGTCCTTTTGCTGAAGATTACTCTTTCTGCTTATAAAAAGGTCGGCATGATGTCATCCGTGCTATGTCATCAATATTATGCTTCAGAGGTCAGCATGTACTTTGTCTTTTGCAGCCAAGTTTGCAATCCTTCCATATCTTGCTGGGTAGTGTAATTTATTTGCTCTGCAACTGATTGGACATTCGATGGACGTTCTCTGTCTAATCTTCAAGTCATGTCTGTCGACCATATTTTGCACTCTGCTGGCTATACTTGGCTTCCCTCTAACTCTTGTTGATATCTTATTTTTGTCTTGAGGCATTCACTGCATGCTCTGTACAGATGTGACCATTTTGAAAAATATACTGACAATTCCTGGGTGTCCCCCCCCCAATGGGTGTGGGCAAGGGACGGCTTGGTACGCTGAGTGTTTTAGCCGGCTGCTTCTGAGTTGTAATGTGATGGGACGGCGAGTGTAATCATACCCTTTGCGCTGTTGACTGGAGTCCCAATGGGTGTAGTGCTGCGTGAAACGGCGTCAGCCGCCTGACGTGTCTTCGGACGGGTGGAGGTGCATATTGAATGCTTCGCGACTGTTCAGTGACCGCGGTTGGAGGTGAGCGGTTGCCTTTCTCTTCTATAAATAACGCTGCTGCCCCTCTGGTTTCTTCACGTCTCTTTGCTATTCCTTACTGCTTCCTTCTCTTCTTTCCCGCTTTCTTCCACTATGGGAAAAAACAACAAGCGCAAGCGCGAGCCAACTCCTCCATCGGAGGACTTCGGCGACTCGGAATACTCGGAGGAGGAGTTCTCCTCCGAGTCCGAGGGGACTCCGGCTCCCGTCTCTCCCCCGGCGTCGTCCGATGACTCGGACGACTCCCAGGGGATAGCCGCGGAGGTCTGGACGTACATCCGGGCCGTCGAGCGCTCCGGGCTCGAGGGCTCGGATGAGTCTGAGTACTCCTCGGATGAGGAGGACTCGGACGGCGGCGGCGAGGGCGGGGACGACGACGACGACGACGACGACGACGACGGCAGCGGCAGTGGCGGGGGCGACGGCAACGGCAGCAGCAAGGGCAGCACCAGGGGCGGCGGCAGCAGGGGCAGCACCAGGAGCAGCGGCAGCAGGGGCGGCACCAAGAGCGGCGGCGGCGGCAGGGGCGACACCAAGAGCGGCGGCGGCGGCAGGGGCAGGGCCAGTGGCTAAATGCCACTGGTCTTTTTAGATATTAGTATAGATTAGAAATAGTATAGTTAAATAATGTAGTAGTATTAGTAATGTAGAGTAGTATAGTGTAGCGTAGTAGTAGTAGTAGCAGTAAGGAAGTATCAACTCATAAATGAGTTGATTTGTAAGTATTGCCACTTCCCTTAAATGAAGAATGAATTTGGTTTCCTCTTGATGACTCGTTTTGTTTGACTATAAATCTGATTCTTTCGAGACGAACAGTTTGATTATTATACCGACGCTTCCGAGCAATATTGCAGTCTGTATCAATGTTTTTAGAAGTAATGCTGAGCGATTGAAGGTCAACGTTGGCATTTTTAGAAGTAATGCCGAACGGTTGAACTCGAGATCAACGTTTTAGAGGCAACGCCGAGTGACTGAGTAGTAACGTCGGTATTTTAGAGGCAACACCGAGTTATTGAACTCGAGATCAGCGTTTTAGAGGCAACGCCGAGTTATTGAACTCGAGATCAGCGTTTTAGAGGCAACGCCGAGTGATTAAAGGTTGTTGTCAGCATTTTAGAAGTAATGCCGAGCGATTGAGCTTGAGATCTTCGTTTTAGAGGCAACGCCGAGTAGCTGAGTAGTGACGTCGGCATTTTAAAGGCAACGCCGAGTTATTGAACTCGAGATTGGCGTTTTAGAAGCAACGCCGAGTGATTGAAGGTCAACGTTGGCATTTTAGAAGTAATGCCGAACGATTGAACTCAAGATCAGCGTTTTAGAGGCAACGCCGAGTGACTGAGTAGTGACGTCGGCATTTTAGAGGCAACGCCGAGTTATTTTGAGGATTAACACCCGAGTGAAGAGATGGCCCACCAGTTTTTGGAAATAACTGCCGAATGACCACGTGTCATGCTGGGATTTCGGAAATAACTGCCGGGTGATGACTGGGCACTTTTTGAAACGGTATCTGGTCCGAGAATATCCCATAAGAGCTGCACTTTTAGCCGCCTTTGCTTTCCGCGCCCTAGTTCTTGCATTCCTGCTTCCAAATCCTCTCTGCGCTCGCCTCCAATCTGCTCATTGGTGAAATCGAGATGGCTCCCAAGAGGAAAATCGCGAGCTCTTCCGCTGTGGTCATTCCTCCAATTGATCCCAACAGCCAGTTGCCCTTTGCAGGTAACCACATGTCCATCATCTCTGAAGCCGAACTCCTCCACCTCATGTCCATCGAGGTTCTTCCTCCACGGGAACTCTGTTCTTGGCGGATTTGCCACGGGACTACGGTCCCGACGGAGGATACCCACGAGTCCGTGGTTTACGCACCTTTTCTTCTCCACGGCCTTGGCCTTCCTATTTCTCCCTTTTTCCATGGTCTTCTTGATTTCTACCACATCAACCTAACCCATCTGAACCCTAACTCAATTCTGCAAATTTCTATCTTCGTCCACTTATGTGAAGCCTTTCTTGGCGTGCTGCCGCATTTTGGCTTGTGGAAACACCTGTATCATTGTCGCCCTGGGATGGCCGGGGGACAACATCAGTTGGTTGGAGGTGCCAGTTTGGAGATGCGCCGGGGACGGAAAACGGAATATCTTGAGATTCCCCTTAAAGACAGCATTAAGGGATGGCGTCTGGAGTGGTTTATAGTTGATAACTATGGAAATTCTCTCCCCCCCGGTCGGGAAGACAGCCAGATGTTCGCACCCCAAGCTGGACCGAGTCGCCCACAGACGAGGAGGTAGCCGAAGCCAGTGTGCTGCTAGCTGAAGTTGGACTATTGAAAGAGAGAGGTTTAACTGCTGAAGCTGTAGTTGCTGACTTCGTTTTCAAAAACATTCAGCCACTGAAAGATAGGGTCCACCCGGCTTATCTGTATCAAGGGCTAGCCGACTCAACTCGAGTTACCAATAGAAGAATCCCTTCTGCAGATTTGGTGAGCCGACTGGAGATGATTGTTAGAGGCAAAGTATCCAATGTTGGCGCTCCGGTGGCGTACTCGGCCTGGAATCTGCCTCCTGCCAAAGCCTTCACTCTTTTCGTGTCAAACCCACCTGCAACTGATGGCAATTTGGGCCTCAGAACGCGGCCCTCTGATGAAGAAGTCAATGCTTTGGTTGCCTCACTTGGGAAAATTCCTGATGATGAACGACAAGTCCATTTCGAGGTGCCTTTGGATCCTAATGACGCAGAAATGAATGCTATGCTTGATATGTTGGCTGAAGATTCTTCTGATGCTACTCCTGCTGAGACATTGGCAGTGGCACCTCTTCCAGAGGTCGGTATAACTTTGGATGTTCAGAGACCTGTCCGTGCTCGCTCGAGGCGTCCCCGCCGAACCGATCAAACTGATCTTTCTGTTGATGAGCAGAAAAAGAAGAAGAGAAGTATTCGGCGAGTATCTAGTTTGGATCAGGATGCTGGTCCCTCGGTTCCTGCCGATGAGGAGGTTCCTGTGCCTGATTTTACTGATGCTGATCCCAATGGGTGTGGTATGTCTATTGCTGATCCCAATGGGCGTACTCCATCTGTCGTTGATCCCAATGGGGGTGTTGCCAGTGTTGCTGATGAAGACGACGAAGAGGAAGAGAATGAGGTCCCTCTGACTCGGAAGAACAGTCGGCAATTCCTCGCCAGTGGGGAAAGTAGTGGAGTTCCTTCTCCTGCTTTATCCGCCCTTGTTGGTCTGCAAAACATATCCCTGGCCGACTTTGATCAAACTCTCGAGGATATGGTCCCAGAGGACTTGTTATCAGGACCAGTGGATGATGATGTAACGGAAGCTTGTGGTGCCGTGCCGGACGCTGGGTTGAGGTCATCCCGTGCCTCGTCAACCTTAGAGCGCGATCTCGAGGGTCGGGATGCTAACTTGAATTGTCCTGATTCCATGGAAGTAGCCGAGGGCCCATCAACCTTAGAGGTGGTTACTGCTGAAAGTTTGGACCTCAAGGATGGTGTTGACACATGTCCAGCCCCCGAGGGTGTCGTCGGGGATGACTTAACTCGGTCGAAGAGTGTGAGCTACTGCCCAGCCCCCGAGGGTGCTGCCGGGGATAATCCAGCTCAAGTGGGCAGTGCCAACTATGGCCCAGTCCCCGAGGGTGCCCAAACAGGGTCTCCTTCCGGCACTTCCATGGATGTTCACGCAGGGTCACCTCCACACTCTGGCTGCATGGTGGTGGCCCAAACTTTGGACCGGGGCGTCGCTTTGGAGGACAGCGTCCCCGCTGATCGGGTATCCGGCTCTGTTGAAGGCGCTGAACTGATTCCCACTGTTCCGTTGCAAGCTGCTTCGGGTGATGACCTTGCGCCTGGTTATCATCTGATTTCTCCTGATTTGGGGATCCCTTCGTTCTTCTCCAACCTCCAGGTACTGTGCTGTTTCTTAGCTTGATTTTTACGTTGCATGAACTTTTGCCATTATGCTCATCTGTTCTTCTCATCAGGTTTTGGTGGATGGGATGACCAACCAGCTGAAATTGCATGGTGCTCCTGTCCCAGAAGTGGCTTCGTCTTTTTCGTGTTGGAATCCAGTGTCACTTCATCGTCGTGTATCCGAGTTGGAGGCGACTAACGCTGGTTAGTGCCCTTTTTTCTTTTCTTCGCGCTTGTTGTGGACTGTTTTACCTTCTGACCTCGTTTTGTTTGGTTGTCCTTTGCTAGGAATGACTCGACAGATTGCGCTTCTTGAGGAAAAACATTCTCAAGATCGGGCTGAACTGTCTCAGCGATGCACTGATCTTGAGGAAAAGTACTCTCAAGGTCAGATTGAGCTGAGTCAGGTCTCTGCCGCCTTAGATGATGCCAATGCGTTGAGTTCTTCCCTGCATGCTCAGCTCAACTCTGAAAAGGTGATATATGAAACTGCGCTTTCGCCTTGCTGTACTCCTATTATTTGCCTGGTTTTCTGAAGGAACTGACTTGTGTCTGCAGGAAGAAAAACGTATCCTTGCCGCTTCTCGTGACAATCTTGATAGGTTGTATCGAGATTCTAGCAATTCGCTGACTATTCTGGAGAGGAGTCATCGCTTTTCCATGGAGGAGTTAAACAATCTTCGCTATAAGCTGCAGGAGTCCTTGGATGATGTGATTCGCCTTAGGGAGTTGATATCGGCTAAAGACGTCGTCATCAAGAATCTGCGTGCTTCCAAGAAATCTGTTACCCAGGAGCTAGAGGCTGCTCAGTTGGCTGTCAAGGTTGCTGAAGAGACTTCCAGTACTCTGAGAGCCCAGCGCGATAAGGCCATGGATAAGGCCATTCGAGCGGGACGAATCCTGATGAGGAGACCTGGCGTAGTCGTTCCTGAAGATATAAGGGCTGACGTGAACGCTGCCCCTGATTCCTCGAGTCGTCCTTCTTCGTCAATTGCTCCTGGAAAAGACATTGCAAAATAGAGAAAACATTTCGCGTGCTCCAAGCGCGCAGCTTGCATGATTGAATATTTGTTAGAGGACACCGGTTTATTTGAATAACATAGTTACTCTCTCATTGTATCAGAACTTTTTAGTTAATGAGTTTGGTAGTTATGACGTATGATAACTATGAACTTTGTCTGTGGGATATGGAAATCATCCCCTGAATTATATAGGCGCGAGCATGTTGCGTTGGTCTTAAGTAGCCGCCAACTTAAGTTGATTGCTCCGCTAGCAGGGCGTAGTGGTCACCCCGAGTTAAGTAAGCGTGAGCATGTCGCACCACCTTAAGTCGTTGCTGACTTAAGTTGATTGCTCCGTTAGCAGGGCATAGTGGTCACCCCGAGTTAAGTAAGCGTGAGCATGTTGCACCGCCTTAAGTCGTTGCCGACTTAAGTCGATTGCTCCGTTAGCAGGGCATAGTGGTCACCCCGAGTTAAGTAAGCGTGAGCATGTTGCACCGCCTTAAGTCGTTGCCGACTTAAGTCGATTGCTCCATTAGCAGGGCATAGTGGTCACCCCGAGTTAAGTAAGCGTGAGCATGCTGCACCGCCTTAAGTCGTTGCCGACTTAAGTCGATTGCTCCGTTAGCAGGGCATAGTGGTCACCCCGAGTTAAGTAAGAATGCAAGTCGACCGTAAATAAACTGAGTATCCTTGAGACCTTTTCTTTATTGATGACATATTTCCACTTTACAGAGTACATCACCGTTATCCCAGCAGTTTTGAGGTACGGCTAAGGATAAAACTTTCTCAGGTGTTCTATGTTCCAGGAGTTCCCAACTTCTGTGCCATCCATCTGAGTGAGGCGATATGATCCGGGCCGAGTGACTTCTGCTACTATGAAGGGTCCTTCCCATAAGGGTGATAACTTGTGTCGTCCTTCTCCCGTTAGAATTCGGCGAAGGACGAGCTCCCCTACTGAGAAGAATCGTTGCCGTACAGCCTTGTCGTGATAGCGCCTTAGAGTCTGTTGGTATCTTGCTGATTGGATTACTGCGTTTAACCGTTCTTCTTCGAGTACGTCTATGTCCTCCAGCCTGGTGGTCTCAGCTTCTGCTATACTTTCAAAGATCAGCCTTGGCGCCCCAAACTTGAGATCAGCAGGCAGCACTGCCTCCGACCCATAGACCATGAAGAAAGGAGTGTTTCCATGCAAAGCTTGGCTAGGTTGGGTTCTTAGGCTCCAAACAACATAGGGTAATTCCCTTATCCACTTTCCTGCGAATTTTTCGTTCTTATCGAAAATCTTTTTCCTGAGTGCATCCAATATCATCCCGTTGGCTCGCTCAACTTGCCCGTTGGCTCTTGGATGAGCTACAGATGCATACTTGATCTGAATGCTTTTTTGCTCGCAGAAGTCAAAGAATTCCGAACTCGTGAAGTTGGATCCTAAATCAGTTATGATGCTGTTTGGTATCCTGAATCTGAATATTATGTCTTGTATGAATTCAACGGCCTTAGCAGAAGTTAAGGAGGCAATGGGCTTGAATTCTATCCATTTAGTGAACTTGTCAATCGCTACCAATACATGAGTGTATCCCCCTTGAGCTTTCTTGAAAGGTCCAATCATATCCAGCCCCCAGCATGCAAAAGGCCAAGTTACTGGTATGGTCTGCAGCTGCTGTGCTGGCAGGTGTTGTTGCTTTGACAAGTATTGGCAGGCTTCGCACCTCTGAACTAACTCAGCTGCATCATTCTTTGCTGTTGGCCAATAGAATCCTGACCTGAAGACCTTCCCGACCAGTGTTCTGGAGGCTGCATGTATTCCACACTGCCCAGCATGGACTTCCTCCAGAAGTTGCTTTCCAATGAATGGGAGAATGCATTTCATGAAGACACCTGATGCACCCCTTCTGTATAATGTTTCTCCAATAAGTGTGTAGTGAGCCGACTGTCTTGCAATGCGCTCTGCCGAATTCTTGTCATCTGGTTCTTCTTCATTCTTTATGTACTTAATGATTGGCCTTCTCCAGTCATCGGGATCTGACTCGGGTTGATCTATGATGTTGCATTCTTCCATTTGATCCATTGAGATACTTGGCTGCAGAATTTCTTGCACAAAAACCCCGGGTGGGACCTGAGTTCGACTGGACCCTAGCTTGGACAGTGCATCGGCTGCCGTGTTCCGATCTCTTTCCACATGATGAAATTCTAGGCCCTCGAATTTATCCTCCAGCTTTCGGACGGCAGTGGTGTATCTTCCCATCGAATCGTTTGAGCAATCCCACTCCTTATTTATCTGGCTGATGACTACCAGAGAATCCCCATATACCATTAATCTTTTGACGCCCAATGATATGGCAATGTTCAATCCATGGATCAAAGCTTCATACTCGGCTGCATTGTTGGAGGCCGGGAATAGCAACTGGAGGGCGTACTTGAGGTGTTCGCCTCCAGGTGCAGTGAAGAGAATCCCCGCTCCTGCTCCCTGCAGTTTTAGTGAGCCATCAAAATACATTCGCCATACTTCTGCAGTTTCTGGGTTGTCTGGTACTTGTTGTTCAGTCCACTCCGATACGAAATCAACCAGTGCTTGAGTTTTGATGGCGGTGCGAGGTCGGAACTCGATGTCATGAGATCCCAGCTCGCAGGCCCACTTGGCTATTCGACCGATGGCTTCCTTGTTGTGAAGAATATCCCCTATTGGAAAACTTGTGACTACTATGACTTTGTGGTCGTCAAAGTAGTGACGCAGCTTGCGGGCAGTTAGAAGTACTGCATACAATAGTTTCTGAACTTGAGGATACTTTTTCTTTGAGGGGCCGAGGACTTCACTGATGAAGTAGACAGGATGTTGCACTGGATAGGCGTGCCCTTCTTCTACTCGCTCGACTACTAACGCAGTGCTTACCACGTGAGTCGTGCAAGAGATGTACAATAGCAAATCTTCAGCTGGTTGATTTGATGTAGCTCGCCGAGGTGGTTTCAGTACTGGTGGTGTTGTCAAGAATTTTTTTCAGAGCATCCAGAGCTTCTTGTGCTTCTGAAGTTCACTGAAATTTATCCACCTTCTTGAGTAACTTGTAAAACGGCAAACCTTTTTCCCCCAGCCTGGATATAAATCTGCTTAAAGCTGCCATGCATCCAGTAAGTCGCTGAACCTTCTTCTGCGATCGAGGTGCTTCCATCTTCATGATAGCTTCAATCTTATCCGGATTAGCCTCAATTCCCCGGTGGCTGACAATAAATCCGAGCAACTTTCCGGCTGGTACCCCAAAAACACATTTCTCGGGATTAAGCTTCCATCTATACCGCCTCAGGCTGTTGAAAACCAGTTGCAAATCTTCGATGAAGTCTTTTGAGTCCTGTGTTTTGATCACCACGTCATCCACATAAGCCTCCACACGCTTGCCCCAGTGATCGGCTAAGCATGTTTGAATAGCTCTCTTGTAAGTCGCTCCAGCGTTTTTGAGGCCAAACGGCATGGAGGTATAACAGAAAGCACCAAATGGAGTAATGAATGCCGTCTTTTCCTCATCTTCCTTCGCCAGACTAATCTGATGATACCCAGAATAACAATCCAGGAAAGATAGCATAGAACATCCAGCGGTGGAGTCCACCACCTGATCTATCCTTGGGAGCCCGAAAGGATCCTTCGGACAGTGTTTGTTGAGATCAGTATAATCAACACACATGCGCCAGTCCACTTTATTCTTTTTGAGTACAAGAACAGGATTGGCTAACCACTCGGGATGTAATACTTCTCTAATGAATCCAGCCGCGACCAAGCGAGCTAACTCGGCGCAGATGGCTTCCCTCTTATCAGGCGTGAAACGACGTAATTTCTGTCGAATCGGCCTCGCCTGGGGAAAAACCTTCAGTTTGTGCTCGGCCAGTTCTCTCGGGACTCCCGGCATATCCGCAGGTTGCCATGCGAATACATCTCGGTTATCTTGCAGAAACCGGACGAGCGCGCTTTCCTATTTGTCATCCAAACTGGAGCTGATGATGGCCGTCTTGCGCTCATCGGCGAACCCCAGGTTGATTCTCTTGGTTTCTTCAGTCGGCCGCATAGAGGTCGCGGTCTGAGCCTCATTCGCCGGTATTGCGAGGTCCTCCTCAGGCTTAGAGTTCGCCATTGTGGAGGGAGCTGTCGATGGCTTGGCGGTGAGGGCTGCTTGAATAGCCACTCGGAAACATTCTGCGGCGCCTTGGAAGTCGGCGCGCACAGTTATGATCCCTTGCGGCCCTGGCATCTTCAGTATCATGTATGTGTAATGCGGAATGGCCATGAACTTGGCCAATCCAGGCCTCCTGATGATGGCGTTGTACCCGCAGTCGAAGTTCGCCACTTCAAACCTCAGGAACTCGGTTCTGTAGTTCTCCGGAGTTCTGAAGGTGACTGGCATGTAGATGTGGCCCAGCGGGTATTCCCCTTCCGTCGGCACGATGCCGAAGAAAGGAGTGTCCGACTCGTGGAGCTCTTTGAGATGAACTCCCAAGCCTTGGAGTGTCCGGGGGAAGGTGACGTTGATGCTGCTCCCCCCGTCCACTAACACCTTTTTCACCCGGCTCTCTCGGATCACCGGATCGACGAGAAGCGGGTACTTGCCCGGGTGGTCGAAGTTGAGCCATTGATCCGCCCGAGTGAAGGTGATCGGGTGCTCCGACCACCGGTATGGGGCGGGAGGGCCGGTGGTCGCCACCAGTATCTGGCGATCATTGAGCTTTTGCTGTCTTCTGCTCTCCTGCGATCCATGTCCGCCGAAGATGACGTTGACCTCCCTGTCGACGCGTGGAAAAGCTCCTCCTCCTCCTCCCTCCTCCTGCCGATGGGGTTGTCGTGGTTCATCTGGTCCTCCCCTCGGCGGAGGAGGAGGTAGAGGTTGGAAGGGTCGGCCGTGTCCGACGGAGTGCTTGAAGTCCCGGCAGTTACGAAGAGTGTGGCGCATGTCCTTGTGGTACGGGCACTGGGCGTCGAGGATGTCGTCCAGCGTGCGTTCGCCTCCACGAGGTCCTCCTCGAGCGCGAGAGGCAGGTGGTCCGGTAGCGTGCACTTCTTCACGTGGCCTCTTCTCCCACCGCTTGTCAGGTTGCTGGTTCGTGTCGCGTCGTGGTGCAGCCGGTGCGGGCTTCGCTCCTCCGATGAGGTCTTGGGCTCGCTCGTCGGCGGTGATGTAGAGGTCGGCTTCCCGGAACAGCTCCTCGGAGGTGGTCGGCGCCTTTTGTAGTATGGCTCGGACGAAAACCGAATCATTAGATCCTCGGTAGAAGTCCTCGATCACGGCCGCCTCCGTGACATCGGGGATACGATTCCTCATGGTTTGAAACCTCTTGAGGTACGACCGGAGAGTTTCATCCCCCCGGCGCTTGATAGATTTAAGATCCCACGGCTGCGCCGGCTTGTCGGAGAGGGACTGGAAGTTGGCGGTGAAGCGTCGACTGAAGTCTTCCCAGACGTCGATGCAGTGTCGGGGTAGATGTCGTAGCCATTGCAGTGCGTCTTGCCCAAGGACAATGGGTAAGTACGCGGTCATCACGTCTTCGGATGCTCCGGCAGCTCGAGCAGCGGTGGTGTAGACGGCTAGCCAACCCCATGGATCCTGCTTAGGTTCATATTTGTCAACATTGGATACCTTGAAGTTGGGAGGCCATTGGATGGCCCTAAGGCGCGGAGTAAGGGCGGACACTCCGCACGTGTCCTCCTGTCGTCGGGGTCGATGTCTGTCCTGGGGAGGGGAGTTGTGATTGTGATTCCTCGACCGTCCCCGGGTGGTTCCGCCAGTTGAAGCCGTTGCCGACTCAGTCCTGGTGGCTTGGCTCTGAGTCGGGACGCCATGATCCCTGTCGTATTCCTCTCTACGACGAATCTCGTTCTCATGCCGCCGTTCCCGCGAAGCATTGATGGAGCTTCGCGCGTCTCGGCGACTGTTGATGGCGTGTCGCAGATCGTTCGGCGGTTGGGCGAGCGGTAGAAGATGGTTGGCCGCCTGGGTGAGCAGTCGTCGGTAGCCTTCGGCGTCAGGAGTCCGAGGAAGTCCTTCAGCTATCCGAGCCAGCACCCCTCCGACTTCGCTCGGCGTGTTCATGGCTCGGGCGAAGTCGGGGTTCAGGTTGCGCCCGAAGAATGGATTCTCTCGACGTTGCCTCGCATCCTGCTCAGCATGTTCCTGAGCTCGCCGACGATCACGCCGTCGGGAGTTCCTTCGCTCTCTGAAGACGCGTTCTTCCGGGGTTTCTCCTACCTCCGAGACCTCGTCTCGCGAGACAGGTTGTTCCGGATTCTGCTCTCCGGCTGCGTGATGTCGTCGAACGTTCCTGCGCCGGTTCCTCCGTCGACGGGACTCTCGCTGAGGCGGTTCCTCCCCGGGTACAGTCGGCTCGTCGTCGGAGATGGCGGGCGATTCCGCCCTTCCGATGAAGAGGACGTCGGGGTAGAATGGTGCTGTCGTCGTAGTGATCTTCTTTCGGAGAGCCGGAGATTGCACTTCTCCGGTATTTTTGGAGTTTGTTGGGGAAGATTCCTTTTCCGGCGGATCCGCGATACGGTGCAGAATTCCTTCTTCGTCCGCTATGAATGAGATTGTTCCGAAGCAGAACATAGATCCGGGGCGTAGGGCGATCTTGCTGTAGAAAGAGATGGCCATTGAGCTAGCTTAGATTGTCGACACACCCCCTACCTGGCGCGCCAGCTGTCGGTGTTTTGGGTCCGACCGCACACCTGGGGTTGCCCCTCGAGGTGTTTTAGGAGTAGGAAGGTGTCGACAACTGTAGCAAAATGGTTCGTGCCGATCGCACGAGAGACGGAAGACAAGGCTTACAGGTTCGGGCCGCTTAGTGATGCGTAACACCCTACGTCCTGATGAGTGTGCTAGGTGGGAATGATTATAGGAGAGCTCTCTGGATTAAGAATACAGAGAGTTGATGTGGATGGCTAAGTAATGGGTCGATCGTTCTGAAGGGGTGCCCCCTAGGCCTTATATACTCGACCGTGGGGCAGTACACATGGATAAGATAACAACAAGTGGCTAAAAGATAGTGAACCTCTTGAAATTATCCTTTACGTAACCCTCGCCGACTTATCCTCACGTGGCTTCGTTGCATGGAGGCTCCAGCGCGGGAAAGTCGGATCTTCGTTACGGTCACTTGCTCGACGCTGTGGGCCGTCCGGGTTTGCACCAATCCGGCCTCATGTCGTTCTGCGTTGCTGGTTATTTCTCCCTAGGCCCACGAAAGAATAACCTTACGATTTATTGGGCCTTTGGGCCCTTCGTGAGGTCCTTTACTCTTTTAGTGGACCCGGGGGATATCTATCCCCCACAGCGCCCATTCAACCCCCTCTAGTCACCTCCATGCTTCTTTCCCATCTTCATCATTTTGTAAGCTCAAGAAACACTCTATTTCCTTCTTGAAAGTCGCCTAGAGGGGGGGGGGTGAATAGGGCGAATCTGAAATTTAACAACTTAAACACAACTACAAGTCGGGTTAGCGTTAGAAATAGAAATGAGTCTGAGAGAGAGGGCACAAAACAAATCATGAGCAAATGAAGAGTGAGACACGATGATTTGTTTTACCGAGGTTCGGTTCTCACAAACCTACTCCCCGTTGAGGAGGCCACAAAGGCCGGGTCTTTTTCAACCCTTTCCCTCTCTCAAACAGTCCCTCGGACCGAGTGAGCTTCTCTTCTCAAATCAAACCGGGAACAAAACTTCCCTACAAGGACCACCACACAATTGGTGTCTCTTGCCTCGGTTACAATGGAGTTTTGATCACAAGAACAAGTGAGAAAGAAAGAAGCAATCCAAGCGCAAGAGCTCAAAAGAACACGACAAATCTCTCTCGCTAATCGCTAAAGCCTTGTGTGGAATTGGAGAGGATTTGATCACTTGGGTGTGTCTTGTATTGAATGCCTAGCTCTTGTAAGTGGTTGAGAGGTGGAAAACTTGGATGACTTGAATGCGGGGTGGTTGGGGGTATTTATAGCCCCAACCGCCAAACTAGCCGTTTGGGTGGAGGCTGTCTGTCGCATGGTGCACCGGACAGTCCGGTGCACACCGGACATGTCCGGTGCGCCAGCCACGTCACCCGAATGTTAGGGTTCCGACCGTTGGAGCTCTGACTGCTGGGCCCGCCTGGATGTCCGGTGGCGCACCGGACATGCACTATAGAGTGTCTGGTGCGCCACATCGCGCGTGCCTGACTTCTGCGCGTTCTGGCGCGCATTTAATGCGTTTGCAGGTGACCGTTGGCGCCGAAGTAGCCGTTGGTCCGCCGTTACACCGGACATGTCCGGTGAATTATAGCGGACGAGCCGTTGCGGATTCCCGAAGCTGGCGAGTTCAGAGTCGCGTCCCCTTGGAGCACCGGACACTGTTCGGTGTACACCAGACAGTCCGGTGAATTATAGCGCGACGCCTCCGAAAAATCCCGAAGGTGAAGAGTTCAGCTTGGAGTCCCCTGGTGCACCGGACATTGTCCGGTGGTGCACCAGACAGTCCGGTGCGCCCGACCAGGGTGCCTTCGGTTGTCCCTTTGCTCCTTTGTTTGAACCCTTTCTCTTGATCTTTTTATTGTCTTATTGTGAACCTTTGGTACCTGTATAACTTATAAACTCGAGCAAACTAGTTAGTCCAATTATTTGTGTTGGGCAATTCAACCACCAAAATTAGTTTAGGAAATAGGTGTAAGCCTAATTCCCTTTCAATCTCCCCCTTTTTGGTGTTTGATGCCAACACAAACCAAAGCAAATATAGAAGTGCATAATTTGAACTAGTTTGCATATGCAAGTGCAAAGGTTACTTGGAATTGAGCCAATAAATATTACTTACTAGATATGCATGGATTGTTTCTTTATTTTTAACATTTTGGACCACGCTTGCACCACATGTTTTGTTTTTGCAAATTCCTTTTGTAAATCCTTTTCAAAGTCTTTTTGCAAATGGTCAAAGGTAAATGAATAAGATTTTATGAAGCATTTTCAAGATTTGAAATTTTGTCCCCTTTTTCAAATGCTTTTCCTTTGACTAAACAAAACTCCCCCTCAAATAAATTATCCTCTTAGTGTTCAAGAGGGTTTGAAGATATTAATTTTGAAAATACTACTTGCTCCCCCTTTTGAACACAATGAGATACCAATTTGAAATTCACCAACTGAAAATCATTAGTTTTTAAAATTAGAGTGGTGGTGCGGTCCTTTTGCTTTGGGCTCATACTTTCTCCCCCTTTGGCATGAATCGCCAAAAATGGATACTTTGAGTGAGATATAAGCCCTTTCCTAACTATTTTCTCCCCTTTGTCAAATAAAACATATGAGTGAAGATTATACCAAAGACGAAGAATTGCTTGGAGCGACGGCGAAGGATGAGTGATAGAGTGGAGTGGAAGCCTTGTCTTCGCCGAAGACTCCAATTCCCTTTCAATACACCTATGACTTGGTTTGAAATTCACTTGAAAACACATTAGTCATAGCATATATAAAAGAGACATGATCAAAGGTATACTTATGAGCTATGTGTGCAAATTAGCAAAAGAAATTCCTCGAATCAAGAATATTGAGCTCATGCCTAAGTTTGGTAAAAGTTTGTTCATCTAGTGGCTTGGTAAAGATATCGGCTAATTGATCTTTAGTATTAATGTATGCAATCTCGATATCCCCCTTTTGTTGGTGATCCCGAAGAAAACGATACCGAATGGCTATGTGTTTAGTGCGGCTATGCTCAACGGGATTATCCGCCATGCGAATTGCACTCTCATTATCACATAAAAGAGGAACTTTGGTTAGTTTGTAACCGTAGTCCCGCAGGGTTTGCCTCATCCAAAGTAATTGCGCGCAACAATGGCCTGTGGCAATATACTCGGCTTCGGCGGTAGAAAGAGCCACAGAATTTTGCTTCTTGGAAGCCCAAGACACCAAGGACCTTCCTAAGAACTGGCAAGTCCCCGATGTGCTCTTTCTATTAATTTTACACCCCGCCCAATCGGCATCCGAATAACCAATCAAATCAAATGTGGATCCCCGAGGGTACCAAAGCCCAAACTTAGGATTATAAGCCAAATATCTCAAGATTCGTTTTACGGCCGTAAGGTGAGATTCCTTAGGGTCGGATTGGAATCTTGCACACATGCATACAGAAAGCATAATATCTGGTCGAGATGCACATAAATAAAGCAATGAACCTATCATCGACCGGTATACCTTTTGATCCACGGACTTACCTTCCGTGTCGAGGTCGAGACGCCCATTTGTTCCCATGGGAGTCTTGATGGGCTTGGCATCCTTCATCCCAAACTTGTTTAGAATGTCTTGAGTGTACTTCATTTGGCTAATGAAGGTGCCCTCTTGGAGTTGCTTGACTTGGAATCCTAGACAATACTTCAACTCCCCCATCATCGACATCTCGAACTTTTGTGTCATGATCCTACTAAATTCTTCACATGTAGATTCGTTAGTAGACCCAAATATAATATCATCAACATAAATTTTGCATACAAACAAATCATTGTTAAGAGTTTTAGTGAATAAAGTAGGATCAGCCTTTCCGACTTTGAATCCATTAGCAATAAGGAAATCTCTAAGGCATTCATACCATGCTCTTGGGGCTTGCTTGAGCCCATAAAGCGCCTTAGAGAGCCTATAGACATGGTTAGGGTACTCACTGTCTTCAAAGCCGGGAGGTTGCTCAACATAGACCTCTTCCTTGATTGGTCCATTGAGGAAAGCACTCTTCACGTCCATTTGATAAAGCTTGAAGCCATGGTAAGTAGCATAGGCTAATAATATACAAATTGACTCAAGCCTAGCTACGGGTGCATAGGTTTCACCAAAATCCAAACCTTCGACTTGTGAATACCCCTTGGCCACGAGTCGAGCTTTGTTCCTTGTCACCACACCATGCTCGTCTTGCTTGTCGGAAGACCCACTTGGTTCCTACAACATTTTGGTTAGGACATGGAACTAAATGCCATACCTCATTCCTAGTGAAGTTGTTGAGCTCCTCTTGCATTGCCATCACCCAATCCGAATCTTGGAGTGCTTCCTCTACCCGGTTAGGAGTTCATAGGATGTCTTCTTGAGGATTCGGTGAAGATATAACCGGTTGATGGCGTAGCAGGCGTTGTTAACCGCCTCGGCCCAAAACTGATCCGGCATCTTGTACTCATCAAGCATGGTTCTTGCCATGTCCAATAGAGTTCGATTCTTCCTCTCCACTACACCATTTTGTTGTGGAGTGTAGGGAGAAGAGAACTCATGCTTGATGCCCTCCTCCTCTAGGAAGCCTTCAATTTGTGAATTCTTGAACTCCGTCCCGTTGTCGCTTCTTATTTTCTTGATCCTCAAGCCGAACTCATTTTGAGCCCGTCTCAAGAATCCCTTTAGAGTCTCTTGGGTTTGTGATTTTTCCTGCAAAAAGAATACCCAAGTGAAGCGAGAATAATCATCCACAATAACTAGACAGTACTTTCTCCCGCTGATGCTTATGTAAGCGATCGGTCCGAATAAATCCATGTGTAGGAGCTCCAGTGGCCTGTCAGTCGTCATAATGTTCTTGTGTGGATGATGGACACCAACTTGCTTCCCGGCTTGGCATGCGCTACAAATCCTGTCTTTCTCAAAATGAACATCTGTTAGTCCTAAAATGTGCTCTCCCTTTAGAAGCTTATGAAGATTCTTCATTCCAACATGGGTTAGTCGGCGGTGCCAGAGCCAACCCATGTTAGTCTTAGCAATTAAGCAAGTGTCGAGTTCAGCTCTATCAAAATCTACCAAGTATAGCTGACCCTCTAACACTCCCTTAAAGGCTATTGAATCATCACTTCTTCTAAAGACAGTGACACCTACATCAGTAAAGAGACAGTTGTAGCCCATTTGACATAATTGAGACACGGAAAGCAAATTGTAATCTAGTGAATCAACAAGAAAAACATTGGAAATGGAACGGTCAGGAGATATAGCAATTTTACCCAAACCTTTGACCAAACCTTGGTTTCCATCCCCGAATGTGATAGCTCGTTGGGGATCTTGGTTTTTCTCGTAGGAGGAGAACATCTTCTTTTCCCCCATCATGTGGTTTGTGCACCCGCTATCGATGATCCAACTTAAGCCCCCGGATGCATAAACCTACAAAACAAGTTTAGTTCTTGACTTTAGGTACCCAAACGGTTTTGGGTCCTTTGGCATTAGAAACAAGAACTTTGGGTACCCAAACACAAGTTTTGGAACCCTTGTGTTTGCCCCCAACAAACTTGGCAACTACCTTGCCGGATTTGTTAGTAAGCACATATGATGCATCAAAAGTTTTGAATGAAATGTCATGATCATTTGATGCACTAGGAGTTTTATTTTTAGGCAACTTAGCACGGGTTGGTTGCCTAGAGCTAGATGTCTCACCCTTATACATAAAAGCATGGTTAGGGCCAGAGTGAGACTTCCTAGAATGAATTCTCCTAATTTTGCTCTCAGGGTACAAAATGTAGCCCTCGTTATCCTGAGGCATGGGAGCCTTGCCCTTAACAAAATTAGACAATTTCTTAGGAGGGGCATTAAGTTTGACATTGTCTCCCCTTTGAAAGCCAATGCCATCCTTGATGCCAGGGCGTCTCCCATTATAGAGCATACTTCTAGCAAATTTGAACTTTTCATTCTCTAAGTTATGCTCGGCAATTTTAGCATCTAATTTAGCTATATGATCATTTTGTTGTTTAATTAAGACCATATGATCATGATAGCATCAATATCAACATCTCTACATCTAGTGCAAATAGAAACATGCTCAACGGTAGATGTAGATGGTTTGCAAGAATTAAGTTCAACAATCTTAGCACGTAATATATCATTTTTATCTCTAAGATCGGAAATTGTAACATTGCAAGCATCAAAATCTTTAGCCTTAGCAATTAATTTCTCATTCTCATTTTTAAGGCTAGCAAGAGAAACATTCAACTCATCAATCTTAGCAAGTAAATCAACATTATCATCTCTAGGATTGGGAGTTGAAACATTACACACATGTGAATCAACCTTAGCTACTAAATTAGCATTCTCATTTCTAAGGTTGTTAATGGTCTCATGGCAAGTGCTTAGCTCACTAGACAATTTTTCACATTTCTCTACTTCTAGAGCAAAAGCATTTTTAACCTTAACATGCTTTTTGTTTTCTTTAATAAGGAAGTCCTCTTGGGAGTCCAAGAGATCATCCTTCTCATGAATAGTACTAATTAATTCATTCAATTTTTCCTTTTGTTGCATGTTTAGGTTGGCAAAAAGAATACGCAAGTTATCCTCCTCATTACTAGCATTATCCTCATCGCTAGATGTTTCATATTTGGTGGAGGATCTTGATTTTACCTTCTTCCTTTTGCCGTCCTTGGCCATGAGGCATTTGTGGCCGACGTTGGGGAAGAGAAGACCCTTGGTGACAGCGATGTTTGCGGCGTCCTCGTCGGAGGAGGAGTCGGTGGAGCTCTCGTCGGAGTCCCACTCGTGGCATACATGGGCATCGCCGCCCTTCTTCTTGTGATATCTCTTCTTCTCCTTTCTTCTCCCCTTCTTGTCGTTGTCCCTGTCACTATCACTTGATAATGGACATTTAGCAATAAAGTGATCGGGCTTACCACACTTGTAGCAAACTCTCTTGGAGCGGGGCTTGTAATCTTCCCCCTCCTTTGCTTGAGGATTTGACAGAAGCTCTTGATGATGAGCGCCATCTCTTCGTTGTCGAGCTTGGAGGCGTCGATGGGTGTTCGACTTGGAGTAGATTCCTCCTTCTTTTCTTCCGTCGCCTTGAATGCGACCGGTTGTGCTTCGGACGTGGAGGGGCCATCAAGCTCGTTGATCTTCTTTGAGCCTTTGATCATCAACTCAAAGCTCACAAAATTACCTATAACTTCCTCGGGGGTCATTTGTGTATATCTAGGATTACCACGAATTAATTGAACTTGAGTGGGGTTAAGGAAAACAAGTGATCTTAGAATAACCTTAACCACTTCGTGGTCATCCCATTTTTTGCTCCCGAGGTTGCGCACTTGGTTCACCACGGTTTTGAGCCGGTTGTACATGTCTTGTGGCTCCTCCCCTTGGCGAAGACGGAAGCAACCGAGCTCCCCCTCGATCGTTTCCCGTTTGGTGATCTTGGTCACCTCATCTCCTTCGTGCGCGGTCTTTAGCATGTCCCAAATCTCCTTGGCGCTCTTCAACCCTTGCACCTTGTTATACTCCTCTCGACTTAGAGAGGTGAGGAGTATAGTGGTGGCTTGGGAGTTGAAGTGCTCGATTTGGGCCACTTCGTCCTCATCATAATCTTCATCCCCTACGGATGGTACCTGTACACCAAACTCAACAACATCCCATATACTTTTGTGGAGTGAGGTTAGGTGATATCGCATCATATCACTCCACCTTGCATAATCTTCACCATCAAATGTTGGTGGTTTGCCTAATGGGACGGAAAGTAAAGGTGTATGTTTAGGAATGCGAGGGTAGCGTAGGGGGATCTTACTATACTTCTTGCGCTCTTGGCGCTTAGAAGTGACGGACGGCGCGTCGGAGCCGGAGGTCGACGGTGATGAAGTGTCGGTCTCGTAGTAGACCACTTTCCTCATCCTCTTGTGCTTGTCGCCTCTCCGATGCAACTTGTGGGAAGAGGATTTCTTCTCCTTCCCCTTCCCTTTGTTGGAGGAGTTCTTCTTCTCCTTCCTCTTGTTGCGGGACTCTTCCGATGAGGTCGACCCGTGGCTTGTAGTGGGCTTGTCGCCGGTCTCCATCTCCTTCTTGGCTTGGTCTCCCGACATCACTTCGAGCGGTTAGGCTCTAATGAAGCACCGGGCTCTGATACCAATTGGAAGTCGCCTAGAGGGGGGTGAATAGGGTGAATCTGAAATTTAACAACTTAAACACAACTACAAGTCGGGTTAGCGTTAGAAATAGAAATGAGTCCGAGAGAGAGGGCGCAAAACAAATCGTGAGCAAATGAACAGTGAGACACGATGATTTGTTTTACCGAGGTTCGGTTCTCACAAACCTACTCCCCCGTTGAGGAGGCCACAAAGGCCGGGTCTTTTTTCAACCCTTTCCCTCTCTCAAACGGTCCCTCGGACCGAGTGAGCTTCTCTTCTCAAATCAAACCGGGAACAAAACTTCCCCGCAAGGACCACCACACAATTGGTGTCTCTTGCCTCGGTTACAATGGAGTTTTGATCACAAGAACAAGTGAGAAAGAAAGAAGCAATCCAAGCGCAAGAGCTCAAAAGAACACGGCAAATCTCTCTCACTAATCGCTAAAGCTTTGTGTGGAATTGGAGAGGATTTGATCACTTGGGTGTGTCTTGTATTGAATGCCTAGCTCTTGTAAGTGGTTGAGAGGTGGAAAACTTGGATGACTTGAATGTGGGGTGGTGGGGGTATTTATAGCCCCAACCACCAAACTAGTCGTTTGGGTGGAGGCTGTCTGTCGCATGGTGCACCGGACAGTCCGGTGCACACCGGACATGTCCGGTGCGCCAGCCACGTCACCCGAACGTTAGGGTTCCGACCGTTGGAGTTCTGACTGCTGGGCCCGCCTGGATGTCCGGTGGCGCACCGGACATGCACTGTAGAGTGTCCGGTGCGCCACATCGCGCGTGCCTGACTTCTGCGCGTTCTGGCGCGCATTTAATGCGTCTGCAGGTGATCGTTGGCGCCGAAGTTGCCGTTGGTCCGCCGTTACACCAGACAGTCCGGTGTACACCAGACATGTCCGGTGAATTATAGCGGACGAGCCGTTGCAGATTCCCGAAGCTGGCGAGTTCAGAGTCGCGTCCCCTTAGAGCACCGGACACTGTCCGGTGTACACCGGACAATCCGGTGAATTATAGCGCGACGCCTCCGAAAAATCCCGAAGGTGAAGAGTTCAGCTTGGAGTCCCCTCGTGCACCGGACACTGTCCAGTGGTACACCGGACAGTCCGGTGCGCCCGACCAGGGTGCCTTCGGTTGTCCCTTTGCTCCTTTGTTTGAACCCTTTCTCTTGATCTTTTTATTGGCTTATTGTGAACCTTTGGTACCTGTATAACTTATAAACTCGGGCAAACTAGTTAGTCCAATTATTTGTGTTGGGCAATTCAACCACCAAAATTAGTTTAGGAAATAGGTGTAAGCCTAATTCCCTTTCACTTCTCGAATTTGAACCCCAAACCCAACTCTTGATTTCATCTTGTATGTGGTGAAGATGAAGGTTGCTAGTCCCCAATGCATCTCAAGTTTAAGCCATACTCCTATCCTACTCATCCATCTCATGATTTTTTGAATTCCTTTATAATATGCATGAATGTCTAAATTTTTATAAAATTAATTCTACTCAAATCCTCCTTGCTCTCTTTGATCCAAGAAGGATCAAGGCATGCTCCTAAGCTTGGTACCACATTTCACTAATTTGCCAAATTTAAGTTCATCAAAGTATCTCATGCTTTGTCTCTCTTTATTCATGTTTTAATCAAATGCCACTCACTACCTCAAACCTCTTTAAATTATGCAATGTAAAACTCCATCCTACACAACACAAACACCTCACCAATACTTCTAGATAATCATCGAATACCCCTAGAAATCATCACCCACAAAACCTAAGAGCAACCCACAGAGCATTAAGAATAATTACATGCCTTCGTTCTACTGATGAACTCACAAACTATTTAGAGGGGCGCCTAGACTATCCATGATCGCTCAGAGCTAATACAACCCTAGATTCATCCATGTATTGTTCTCCTAAACTATTTATTGTTGTCTCAGACAATCCAAAAGAACATCCAGACTATCCATAGGAGCACTAAGCCTGCAACCTAGAAAACATCGTGGATAGTCCCGCAATACACTAACCCATAAAACCTAGAAATGACCACCCTACCCTATGTATAAATACATGTTCATACAACTCAAATCCACTCTTTGTTTATCCGACAAGCTCTCCATTAAAGATGAGAAGATCTATATCTCCTTATCACTCATTTTATCAACATTTATCAGCAATCTCGGATACATCTCTTACAGGAAAGATGTTATGTAAGGCATGACTAGAAGTTTTCATGACCCTTCAAAATCACTTATACGCTATGATTGTTTGTCACTAGTACTAACAACCCATAATTTGGATACTCAAGTATATAATAAGTATGGGAGTGACAAGATGAGTACATAGTGGTGACTCACTAATCACGTGGATTTATCTTGGGATATAGTGTGGATAGCTAAAGACAAGTACCTCATGTCATTGTCGTACAATTCATGGTCTATAGAGCCGCACTAAAGAAAATTTGGAACCTAGAGGCGACCCATATTTAGTCATGGATATGGAGGTTCACCATTGGTCTCCATGTGGGTATATATGTGCACCTCTATAGAATTTTTTTCAAAAGCATGAACATCCTCGTACGATGACTTTGTTGTTTTTCTTCTATATTTATAGTAATGAGAGTGATGTGTAAAAATAATTGACTTTTTCATATGATCACTTGTTTTTCCTTAAATATGTAAAATTAGTAAATATATAGTTGAGCATAGCATGTCATACATCAATTCACTCCCACAAACTTTACAATACCTAATAATTCTCCTTTTCACCCACTAAAAGATTATGTTGGAATAAGTCTTCTGAGCGCCATCATAGTCATTGCACTGCTATTAAACTTTTAAATATGTTGGAATGGTCATTCCTCCAAAGATCTAACTGTTCTCATCGTGGCATTATTATTGAACATGAAACTAGACCATGGGATAGCTAATTAGCTAGTTTTCATTGCGTTAACTAAATATAGATTGTACTTTTTAAAATTAATTTGACCTTATAAGTTTAATATTCTTTTAATCAATGTGGTGTATGATTTTTGAGTTATGTAATTTTTTATGGTTGTATCGCGACATTAACCCTATGACTTGATCCTTTGGTTTCATTACCCTAATGAAGATAATATGGTGATTCTAGGGGCTTTCCTGTGGTCCTCGACTAAGTGCTATAGTGCTCTAGTGCACAACATGTACTACTAGCATGATGACAAGACTAAAAAACTAGAGCTTAATTCACTACCTCAAGCACAATCGAAATTCAGTAATGGCAACCCTAACTTTCGATGCCATCAAAGAATATAGGTCACCCGAGTTTGATTGTGACAAGCAGATAGCGCGTGGGATATTCAAATGCAGTAGAGGAGCTCTCCATAGATCCCATTGAAGGTTTGCACCGTAGCATAGTTAGAGAGAACATGCTTTTTTGAGTTGGTTTTAGAGCTCGCTATAAATCTCTAGTGACCCATCAAAGAGCCGGAGAGGTGCACCGAGCTTTATTTAGCTTATATCTCGATCTCTAGAAATGTGTAGGTTCTACTCACTTTTAGGTTTGCATTATGTAGCTAGACCAAAGTAGAGTTATTAATGCTTGTTGTCTAATCCTTTGCCTGGTATTTTTGAGTGCTAAAAAATTTCAGTTAGGCTATTCACCCTCCTCTAACCATTAAATTGTCTTAACACATTTCCCATTCCAAGCTTTAGAGTGATGACTGTCAAGGTCATCAAATCTAGAAAACATAACTACATAAGTTAGTTTAGTGTCATCTTTTAATTTTTTTGAGATATCTCTATAAGAATCGTCTATAAAAATATGATTAGAGATAAGCATGTCTAGAAATTGATGTCTAGAGTGGATTCAAATTTTCAATTGCCCTAGAAATTTCATATATTTCAACAATGGATATGAATGTCAACAACATTTAGAAATCATATTTCTAGTGTTAGTTGTTTCCAACCGTGCCTTTAGAGTATGGAGGTGTTTCTAGAGGAGATCGAGAACACCATTCACCACTAGAAATTGATTTTGTGGCTCTTGGCAATGTAGACTACATGTAAATCTAGATGAAGCAAAAATCATAACTTTGCATTTCAAACAATTTATGGAGTTAAATACACTATATGTTGAACTAGACAAAAGGAAACATCATAAGTTGGTCACAATTGACATCATAGTGTACTGATACACGATGGTTGGATTAGGCTAGTGCGGTGTTGAGTTTGAATATGTCATAGATATTGTTGAGATATACTAGATTAGAGGTGGTTGTTTCCATCTTCATAAACAGATTCTAATCGTAACTAGGTATTTTTTGTGATGTAATGAACATTAATATTGGTCACTAAAACTCTTCCTCATAGGGTCTAGGGGAAAACATGCTATTGTGGTGACTAGATCCTTCTAATTCAATAGGATACATGGAAGTATGTTGATGACACTGACCATTTTCATGGGTTGGGGTTGATCAAGGAGATGGTCCTACCATTGGACCCTTGCCATTGGTGATTCATATGATGACTCTAAGGCACTTTGTCTTCCTTGTAGAACTAGGCCTCCACTTGAGCATGAGAGGAACACGGCTCCAACATTGCAACAAAGCATTATTGTGAATTTTGAGGTATTGATTGAGCTTGATGGAGAACTTGCTGGGCTTAGGATGCCATCAGTTGAATGGGCTTAGGATGCCAAATATTGAATGCCACCATCATCTTAAGCATAAAACTATTCCTGTCGCAGGAGCATCCATCTTGTCACCATGTATATGGCAAGTGTAGAACTGCATGTCCACCCCCACAGGCCACAATGGAACTTATGGTTGAAGACTCCATGGTTTTATTTACCTGTCTCTGATTACCATTTCTAATGATACTGACTGAGGTCGGAGGAGGAGTGATTGGGAAGAGAGAAAAAAGGATTAGGTATTTTCTTTTATTTTATGTGCTGATTTGTAGACCTCCCAACCACCCACACGGCCATAAAATCTCAAAGTGTAAAAGGACTTGGCCAAATTGATGAAGTTCCTCATAGAAGTAGAGTGTTTGTGTGCATGCGTCTGTACTTTTGTAGGGTGAATAACTGAATATACGTGCGTGCGCATTGTACTATGTAATATTAAAAAAAAAGTAGTAGTACATGACAGTTGGTTGTAATTAACTTCCGATCTCCTTGTGCATGGAATCATGGTTCTGTTGCATCATCGGTGGCCTCTATATGGTTTCCGTCGCTCTCCTGCAACTCCATGATGGGCTTCACCTTTCGCTCCGTGATGGCAATGGCAATGTCATTGGGGAACAAGTTCTTGAGCACGAAAGCGTGCACCATGGTTGTCGCGAACAGCGCCGCCACGGTGAGCGTGGCCACCGCAGACAGCGCCACGCACAGCGCCTTGGTGAAGGCGTTGTCCACCACGGTGGAGTACCGGATGGCCGCGACGGCCGCGCCAGCCATTGGCGACGTGTAGGCCCACCACGCCAGTGAGAACCTGAACCCCCTGAAGAAGTTGACCCGCACGGCGAGCGACGCGTACAGGAACATGGCGACGAAGAAGGCGACCCGCGAGACGTGGCCGAACTCGCCGCCGGAGATCTCGGCCCAGGCCACGGACGACACGCTGGGCGCCGCCACGAACAGGAAGAACACCGGGTGGAGCTCCTTGGGCAGCGTCTCGTTGGTCGGCAGCCGCTGGTACAGGGTGACGAACAGCACGACGTAGTGCGCCAGCCCGACGGCGAAGAAGAAGACGGGGCCCTCGCGTAACCCCATGGTGGCGCCGAGCTGCGCGCCCACGAAGTTCCCCAGCACGGACAGGTGGTTGGATGGGTTGGCCACCTTGGACAGCCGGCGCTGCCCGCCGGACATCCACTGGCCGTAGATCTTGAGCCCCAGGCAGAGCAGGGGCGCCATGAGAAGGTACCAGAGCCAACGCGGCAGTGCCGCGGTGCTGGGCGCCACCGCGCGCGGCGCCCCGATGGCCAGGCAGAGGCAGGTGATCCAGGGCGCGAAGAAGAAGTTGACGCGGATCGGGTGGTAGTACTCGCGCCGCACCGCCTCGAAGAAGAAGGCGGCCTTGCACGCGTACACGGCGGTGACGGCGCACGTCAGCGCTACCGAGATGCACCAGAGCGCGAGGTTGGCCTTGGCCGTCACGTGCAGGAACGTGGTCGGCACCGACAGCGCCATCACCTTCCACAGGATGGCCTGGCTGCTCACGCCCATGCAGATGCCGAACGCCGACACCGGGAACCGCAGCAGGAACGGCCACGTCCGGTCCGCAGGCAGCACCAGGTCCTCCGACGGCTGGAGAGACGATGAAGTTGTTAGGGCGGACCGCGCACGCATACTTGTGAGTGTGATGTGACGTACCTTGAGTTGGTCCAGCTCGGGGCCTTCCAACGCGGCGTAGAAGCGATCCACCTCTGGCACCGACGTGGCGCAAGTACGGTGGCTGCCGATGACATCACTGTCCAGATCGCCGTCGTCACCAGAGCCCTCGGCGCCGGCCAGATGGTTGATCTGGCGCTCCAGCTTTCCGGACCACGTCTTGAACGAGTCGTAGCGCCTATCCCAGTTCATGGCCCTGCGGCCGCCGCGTCCACCACCAGCAGCCCGGCTCGCGAGCCGCGCCGGTGGTGGGCCACCGGGGATGGGCTGCGACCGGAACATCATGGCCTCCTCCTTCTCCTGCGGCGTGAACCGGACGCTGCTGCTCCCCGCGCCGTGCGCGGCCAGGCGGTGCGGCGCCATGCGCGACGCGTTGGCCATGGCCTGCCGCCGGAGGTCGGCGGAGTCGGTTGTCACGGCGGGAGTGGGCGTAGCGGTGCCGAAGCTGCCCGGGGACGCCGGCAGGCTCATTGACACGGTTTGTTGCACGGTGCGGAAGCCTGGAGGGTGGTGGAACTGCGTCTCCAGCGGCGGGAGGACCACCGTCTCCCTGAACCGCTGTGGAGGGACCTGCATTTCATCAACCACATGCATGCCCACCGTACCGCCAAGGTGCACGGTGCACCGTTACCGAACGGCGCCGGCGAGGTGTCACATAAGCAAGATCGGAAGGTAGAGGTAGAGGAAGCTCACGGGAGGGTGGGTCGGTGGCTTGGGGTGGGAGACGTCAGCGTTTCTCGGTGGCAGACCGCCGGACTTGCTGCTGTTCGCCTCCATACCAGCCACAGAGCTAGCAGTTGAGATGGCAAGCGGCCTTCTATTCTATCTCTGTTTTCTTTTCTTTTGCATGCCTTGGCCTGTTCTCTGTCTTCCTGCATGTCTGATTTATATAGACGCCACGTCTGCTTTTAGGTGTGTTTTGCTCAGCTTGACTATCTGCATTGAATCTCAGTTTATTACTCATGATGAGTTACAATTACCTTTTAAATCTATTGTCTTTAGTTAAAATGGCGTAACAAAAATATAAAGTGTTAACAAAACCGCGTCTAATTTTCTTTAGCATGCATAGACCAGACATTACAATCTTATTAAAAAAAGATTAGCATTGCGCATTTAGTAGGTTGATAGAATAATAAGCTGTAAACAAAGTTCTGCATTTAATGATCTAACAATTTGACAGAGAGGGAGAAGTGCTTTCTAACTCTTTTTGTGTATTGCTGCGCCCGATCGACCGTAAGATTAGCGTCCGCTTGCTTATTCCTCTTTCTTCTCTTTCCTTCTTCGTGTAGGATTTTGATGATAAGAAACTATCTTACAACCTGCTAAAATATGATCTACTGCCCACTCCATCGGGGAATCGACTTATCAGCCATTTGGTACGTAGACCTCGGGCTCTCCAGCAACTAAAATAGCTTCAGTAACGACTTCAATGCAAGAAACCATTTTAGCTCCGATTTGTTTGGCTACAAAAATGTATATATGGTGACACAATCTCGTACCTGTTAAAAAGGTCAAATGTTCATGTTAGAAAATTAAGCATTTTCAGTTGTATTCCAATTTTTAAAAATGGAATACATATATTCATGACAATATAAAGAAGCATGTGTAAACTTGCCACATTTACTATGAACATATAATAGAGAAAAACACAATTGAGAACCATTCAAAAGATGAACCATACGTAGGAGTAGACATACTATCGGTCCAAAAGTAGTCATCTAGCTGGTCGATGCAGTGGAGGGACGTAGCAGTGCCGATCAACAACGAAGCTATGTACCAAGAAGGAGATGAAGCAGTCCCGTTCGATGCAAGGAAGAGGTTGAGCAGTGTTAGTGACACTCCCCCAAAACATAATTGTCTATCTCTTACCCGAGTAGTGAAAGGGAAATGTGCCCTTGGACCATTTCTATAATTGTTTTGGTGATTAAGTGTCCAACACAAATGTTTTGAACTCTTATGTGCTAAACAAGCAAAAGGTGCAAATCAAAGAAAAGGTATGTTTCTAGACTTAGTTAATTGTTTTTGAGTACTAACATGGTTATCTAAGTGCTAGAAACAGTGCCGAGGAGAGAAGAAATGAAATAGAAAAGACTTGGCTATGTGCAGCCAAACTCCAGCTCGGCCTGGCACACCGGACTGTCCGGTGGTGCAGGCTGGTCAACAGTGAAGTGGCCACTCTCGGGAATCGACGGAGTCGTACGGCTATAATTCACCGGACTGTCCGGTGAGTCATTCGCGACGAACTCGTCGCTCTCGGGAAAAAGGAACAAGGCGACGTGGCTATAATTCACCGGACTGTCCGGTGGTGCACCGGACTGTCCGGTGAGCCAACGGCGCCAGCGCCAACGGTCGGCCGCGCGATCAGCGCGCGACACGTGGCTGCTCCAACGGTCGGCTGGGTGCACCGGACTGTCCGGTGTGCACCAGACAGTGTCTTGTGCGCCAACCAGCCCCGAGGAGCAACGGTCGGCTACGCTCGATTTGGAAGGAGATCACGCACCGGACATGCTACAGTGGCTGTCCGGTCACCGGTGGCGCACCGGACTGTCCAGTACGCCACTCGACAGAAGGCAAAGATAGCCTTCCATGTTGATCTCCAACGGCTCCTAGCTGCCTTGGGGCTATAAAAGGGACCTCTAGGCGCATGGAGCAGGCACCCAAGCGTTCTCTAAGCATACTAAGACATCCAGACTCCGCTCCCACGCAGTTGATTCGTCGTGTTAGTGATTTAAGCTCCATTCGAGTTGTGAACTCCCCGTGTTGTCATTTAAGCTCAAGTCTTCACTTGTGTGCGTGTGTGTGCTGCGGATTGAATCTTGTGTGTGTTGTTTTTCCCTCCCTTACTTCTGTGTTTCTTTTATGATCATCACTGTAAGGGCGAGAGGCTCCAATTTATGGAGATTCCTCGCAAACGGGAGAAAGATTATAAGGAAGAAAGCCATGGTATTCAAGTTGATCATTGGATCACTTGAAAGGGGTTGAGTGCAACCCTCGTCCATTGGGACGCCACAACGTGGAAGTAGGCAAGTGTTACATGGCTGAACCACGGGATAAAAATCGCGTGTCTCATGTGTTGCTTCTTGTGATTGCTTTATTTGCACGAGAGTGTTTCATAGCCACTTGATTACACTAACTCCTTAACAATCAAGTTTGTGGCTATTTAGTGTTTAATTTTACGGGATCACCTATTCACCCCCCTCTAAGTGCTCTCAATTGGTATCAGAGTCGTACTCTTCATTGAATGGACTAACCACCTGAAGAGATGGAACCTAAGGGAAAGGGAATGGTGGTCAACGATAAGGAAAAGGAGTCCCTCTTCAACGAGCCAAGGGACGACAAGCCCACTGACTCAGGTTTGAGTCACAGGAAGAGGGACGGGAAGAAGAAGAGGCGCATCAAGAAAATCATCTACTACGACAGCGATGCCTCCTCTTCTTCACCAAGAGACGACGACAACTCTTCGTCGAAAAAGAAAACGGTCAATCAAAACTACTCTTTTGACTATTCTCGCATTCCGTACAATTCCAATGCTCATTTGCTATCAATTCCACTTTGGAAACCCCCACACTTTGATGGAGAAGACTATTCCTTCTGGAGTCATAAAATGCATAGTCATTTATTTTCTCTCTATCCTAGTATCTAGGAGATTGTTGAAAATGGAATGCATTTTGATAGTACTGACAATCCTGTTTTTATAAATGAGCAAATCCATAAGAATGCCCAAGCCACTACTGTGTTGCTAGCATCTCTTTGTAGGGATGAGTACAATAAGGTGAGTGGCTTGGACAATGCCAAACAGATCTGGGACACCCTCAAGATATCACATGAGGGAAATGATGCCACCATGATCACCAAGATGGAACTGGTGGAGGGTAAGCTAGGGAGATTCACGATGATCAAGGGAGAGGAGCCAACACAAACCTACAACAGGCTCAAGACCCTGGTCAACAAGATTTGAAGCTACGGAAGCACAAGATGGACGGATCATGATGTCGTCCGACTCATGCTAAGGTCTTTTACTATAATTGACCCCCATCTTATCAATCTTATTTGTGAAAATCCCAGGTACACCAAAATGACGCCCGAGGAGATGCTCGGAAAATTCGTGAGCGGGCGCATGATGGTGAAGGAGGCTCGATACTTGGACGATGCACTAAATGGTCCACTGCCCGTCTACGAGCCACAACCCGTTGCTCTCAAAGCAACTAGCAGCAAGGAGACGCTACCAAGCAAGGTAGCACAAGTAGAGGCTGTCGAGCTAAATGAAGATAAGATAGCGCTTATCATCAAGCGCTTCAAGACTACACTCAAGGGACGCAAGGAGTACCCCAACAAGAACAAAACAAGGGGGAAGCGCTCCTGCTTCAAATGCGGTAAGACTGGTCATTTCATTGCACAATGCCCCGATAATGATGACTAGGGACAAGAAAAGAGCGGTAAGAGGGAAAAGAGGAAGAACTACAGGAAGGCGAAGGGCGAGGCACACCTTGGAAAGGAGTGGGATTCTGACTGCTCCTCATCCGACTCCAACGATGAAGAATTGGCTGCCTCAGCCTTCGACAAGTCTTCGCTCTTCCCCAATGAATGCCACACTTGCCTCATGGCCAAGGAAAAGAAGGTACACATTCAAGACGCTCCCAAGTACACTTCATCTAGTGATGAAGAATATTCTGATGATGAAGTAGACTACACTGACATGTTTAAAGGACTAGATAGAGCTAAGGTAGACAAAATTAATGAATTAATTGATGCTCTAAATGAAAAGGATAGATTGTTAGAAAAGCAAGAGGATATTTTATATGAGGAACATGACAAGTTTATTAATGTTCAAAAATATCTTGCTTTAGAAGTTAAAAGGAATGAAATGCTATCCTCTGAGTTATGTGCTTACCATGAATCTGTCTCTAGTTTAAGGAGTTTAAATGATGAATTAAATGCTAAGCTAGAGGAAGTCAACAAAACTAGTTTATGTATAGAGCATGTTGTTATTTGTAATAGATGTAAGGATTTTGTTGTCGATGCTTGTGATGAACATCTTGCTTCTATTACTAAGTTAAATGATGAGGTGGAAAGTCTTAATGCTCAACTTAAGACGTGCAAAATTGATTTTGATAAATTAAAATTTGCTAGGGATGCCTACACTATTGGTAGACACCCCTCGATTAAGGATGGACTTGGTTTTCGAAAGGAAACCAAGAACTTAACAAGCCAAAGGGATCCCGTTCTCAACAAGGAGAAAGGGAAGGCTCCTATGGCTAGTAGTCCTCAAAAGAACCATGCCTTTATCTATGATAGGAAAATTGCTAGCTGTTCTCATTATAATAAGAGTTATGTTCATGTTGCTTATAATGATCCACATGCTATGCGTGCCTCTAGCTCTACTTTTGTTCATGGTAGAAGTAGGCCTAGGAGAAATCATGCTGTGTCTCATGTGCCTAGGAAAAATGTGCAATGAACCCACTACTGTTTTTCATGCTTGCAACACTTCTTTTGTTCTTTCATGTAAGAATGCAAAAGTAGTTGCTAGGATGTTGGGATCTAAATGCATGGGAGACAAAACTTGCATATGGGTTCCATAAACTATTTTGACTAACCTTGTAGGACCCAACAAGAGTTGGGTACCTAAAACCCAAGCTTAAATTCCTTGCAGGTTTATGCATCCGGGGGCTCTAGCTGGATAATCGACAGCGGATGCACAAACCACATGACGGGAGAGAAGAAGATGTTTACCTCCTACGTCAAGAACAAGGATTCACAGGATACAATCATATTTGGAGATGGGGATCAAGACAAGGTCAAAGGTTTGGGAAAGATAGCCATCACAAGCGAGCACTCCATATCGAATGTATTTCTAGTAGAGTCGCTTGGGTACAACCTTCTGTCCGTAAGTCAATTGTGTCACATGGGTTACAATTGTCTTTTTACAAATATTGATGTATCTGTCTTTAGAAGGAGTGATGGTTCATTAGCTTTTAAGGGTGTATTAGATGGCAAACTCTACTTAGTTGATTTTTCGAAAGAGGAGGCCGATCTAGATGCATGCTTAATAGCAAAGACTAATATGGGCTCGCTTTGGCATCACCGTCTAGCACATGTTGGGATTAAGAACCTTCATAAACTTCTAAAGGGAGATCATGTGTTAGGACTAACCGATGTCTGTTTTGAGAAAGACAGACCTTGTGCAGCATGTCAGGCAGGGAAACAGGTGGGAAGCACTCATCACAGCAAGAATGTGATGACAACATCAAGACCACTGGAGCTTCTTCACATGGACCTCTTTGGACCCGTTGCCTACCTTAGCATCGGGGAAGTAAGTATGGTCTTGTAATTGTTGATGACTTTTCCTGCTTCACTTGGGTGTTTTTTTGCAGGACAAATCAGAAACCCAAGGGACCCTAAAGTGCTTCCTAAAGCGGGCTCAAAATGAATTTGAGCTAAGGGTGAAAAAGATAAGGAGCGACAATAGATCCGAGTTCAAGAACCTACAAGTAGAAGAGTATCTTGAGGAGGAAGGCAACAAGCACGAGTTCTCCGCTCCCTATACACCATAGCAAAATGGTGTAGTAGAGAGGCAGAACAGGACGCTAATCAACATGGCGAGAACGATGCTTGGAGAGTTCAAGACACCCAAGTGGTTTTGGTCGGAAGATGTGAACATAGCCTGCCACGCCATAAACTGGCTCTATCTTCATCGCCTCCTCAAGAAGACGTCCTACGAACTCCTTAACGGTAACAAACCCAATGTTTCTTACTTTCGTGTATTTGGGAGCAAATGCTACATTCTGGTGAAGAAAGGTAGACATTCTAAATTTGCTCCCAAGGCAGTAGAAGGGTTTTTATTAGGGTATGACTCAAATACAAAGGCGTATAGGGTCTTCAACAAATCATCAGGATTGGTTAAGTCTCTAGCGACGTTGTATTTGATGAGACTAATGGCTCTCTAAGAGAGCAAGTTGATCTTGATGACATAGATGAAGATGAAGTTCCGACGGCCGCAATGCGCACGATGGTAATAGGTGATGTGCGACCACAGGAACAACAGGAGCAAGATCAGCCATTTTCCTCCACGATGGTGCATCCCCCAACTCAAGACGATGAACCGGTATCACAAGAAGAAGGGCATGATCAAGGGGGAGCACAAGAAGATCAAGCAATGGAGGAAGAAGCACCACGGGTCCCTCCAACTCAAGTCCGAGCAACAAACCAAAGACATCACCCCGTCGATCAGATTCTGGGTGACATCAGCAAGGGAGTAACTACTCGCTCACGCTTAGCTAATTTTTGTGAGCATTACTCGTTTGTCTCTTCTATTGAGCCTTTCAGGGTAGAAGAGGCCTTGTAGGATCCGGACTGGGTGTTGGCCATGCAGGAAGAACTCAACAACTTCAAGAGAAATGAAGTTTGGAGCCTGGTGCCATGTCCAAAGCAAAACGTTGTGGGAACCAAGTGGGTGTTCCGCAACAAGCAAGACGAGCATGGGGTGGTGACAAGAAACAAGGCTCGACTTCTGGCAAAAGGTTATGCCCAAGTCTCAGGTTTGGATTTCAAGGAGACTTTTGCTCCTGTGGCTAGGCTAGAGTCTATTCGAATATTATTAGCCTATGCCGCTCACCACTCTTTTAGGCTGTTTCAAATGGACGTAAAGAGCGCTTTCCTCAACGGGCCAATCAAGGAGGAGGTATACGTGGAACAACCCCCTGGCTTTGAGGATGACAGGTATCCCGACCACGTGTATAAGCTCTCTAAGGCGCTCTATGGACTTAAGCAAGCCCCAAGAGCATGGTATGAATGCTTTAGAGATTTCTTAATTGCTAACGCTTTTATGGTTGGGAAAGCCGATCCCACTCTTTTTACCAAGACTTGTGATGGTGATCTCTTTGTGTGCCAAATTTATGTCGATGACATAATATTTGGTTCTACTAACCAAAAGTCTTGTGAGGAGTTTAGCAGGGTGATGATGCAAAAGTTCGAGATGTCGATGATGAGCGAGTTGACCTACTTCCTTGGATTCCAAGTGAAGCAACTCAAGGACAACACCTTCATCTCCCAAACGAAGTACACTCAAGATCTTCTCAAGAGGTTTGGGATGAAGGACGCTAAGCCCGCAAAGACACCAATGGGAATTGACGGGCATGTTGACCTCAACAAAGGAGGTAAGTTCGTTGATCAAAAGGCATACCGGTCCATGATAGTTTCATTGCTTTATTTATGTGCTTGTAGACCGGACATTATGCTAAGTGTATGCATGTGTGCTAGATATCAATCCTACCCCAAGGAATGTCACCTTGTGGCCGTTAAGCGAATTCTTAGGTATTTAGTTTCTACGCCTTGCTTTGGGATCTGGTATCCAAAGGGGTCTACCTTTGACTTGATTGGATACTCAAACTGCGATTATGCCGGGTGCAAGGTTGATAGGAAGAGCACATCAGAGACGTGCTAATTTCTAGGAAGGTCCCTAGTGTCCTGGAGTTCCAAGAAACAAACATCTTTTGCCCTATCCACCGCTGAGGTCGAGTACGTTGCCGCAGGATAGTGTTGCGCGCAACTACTCTGGATGAGGAAAACCCTCTAGGACTTTGGCTACAATCTGAGCAAAGTCCCACTCCTATGTGACAATGATAGTGCAATCCGCTTGGCGGATAATCCTGTTGAACACAGCCGCACTAAGCTTATAGACATTCGGCATCATTTCCTGAGAGACCACTAGCAAAAGGGAGATATCAAGGTGTACCATATTAGCACCGAGAACCAGCTAGCCAATATCTTCACTAAGCCTTTAGATGAGAAAAAGTTTTGCAGGTTGCGTAGTGAGCTAAATGTCTTAGATTCACGTAACTTGGATTGATCTATAGCATACATGTGTTCTATGCCTTTGATCATGTTACTTTGTGCATTTCAATCAATTATTGTGCTAAAGTTGTACAAGTGATCCCCGGACCTCACAAGTCCATATGCAAATGATGCACATATTAAGGGGGAGATGTGCTACAACTTGACCCTTTGAGACTAACCTGTTTGTTTGAGTACACTTGATGTAGTCCCAAAGGCGCATTGAAAGGGAAAAGTGAACTTGGACGATGAAAAGACTTCCACTACACTCCGGTATTAGTGTACTTACTTCCAAGTTCACACTTGCAATCTCATTGCCTTTTTGCTCTTAATTGATATTTTTGGTGAGGCAATGGGGTTAAAAGGGCCAAAAATGATCCCGTTTTGGTGCTTAATGCCAAAGGGGGAGAAATTAAGGCCAAAGCAAATGGATTACCTACCACTTGTGAATTTCAAAAATAGTAGAGCTAGAATTTGCATTTTTCCCAAAATTCTCTTATTGCCAAATTTGGTCTCTTATGGGGGAGAATTTTGATTATGGGAAAAGGGGGAGTTTTTGGCACTTAATCAATTTCACTCTTGGAATATCTCTCTTTGTGCCCAAACAAGCGTGTTTGACTTAGAGATAGGAAAATGAATTTGATTTATAAAAACAAACCAAGTGGTGGCAAAGAGTGATCCAAATATGCCAAATCATTGGCAAAAATTAATTTGGTCTTCAATTGCATTAATGTTGCACTCTTTTTGTTGCTTTTTGATGTGTTGGCATAAATCACCAAAAAGGGGGAGATTGAAAGGGAAATGTGCCCTTGGGCCATTTCTATAATTGTTTTGGTGATTAAGTGTCCAATACAAATGTTTTGAACTCTTATGTGCTAAACAAGCAAAAGGTGCAAATCAAAGACAAGGTATGTTTCTAGACTTAGTGAATTGTTTCTGAGTACTAACATGGTTATCTAAGTGCTACAAACAGTGCTGAGGAGAGAAGAAATGAAATAGAAAAGACTTGGCTATGTGCAACCAATCTCCAGCTCGGCCTGGCACACCGGATAGTGTCCAGTGGTGCACCGGACAGTGTCTGGTGCGCCAGGCTGGTCAACGGTGAAGTGGCCGCTCTCGGGAATCGACGGAGTCGTACGGCTATAATTCACCGAACTGTCCGGTGGTGCATTGGACTGTCCGATGAGTCATCCGCGGTGAACTCGTCGCTCTCGGGAAAAAGGAACAAGGCGACGTGGCTATAATTCACCGGACGGTCCTGTGAGCCAACGGCGCCAGCGCCAACGGTCGGTCGCGCGATCAACGCATGACACATGGCTGCTCCAACGGTCGGCTGGGTGCACTGGACTGTGTAGTGTGCACCGGACAGTGTCCGGTGCGCCAACAAGCCCCGAGGAGCAACGGTCGGCTGGACTCGATTTGGAAGGAGACCATGCACCAGACATGCTAAAGTGGCTGTTCGGTGGCGCACCGGACTGTCCGGTGCGCCAATTGACAGAAGGCAAAGATAGCTTTCCATGTTGATCTCCAACGGCTCCTAGCTGCCTTGGGACTATAAAAGGAACCTCTAGGCACAGGGAGCAGACACACAAGCATTCTCTAAGCATACTAAGACATCCAGACTCCGCTCCCACGCAATTGATTCATCGTGTTAGTGATTTGAGCTCCATTCGAGTTGTGAACTCCCCGTGTTGTCATTTGAGCTCAAGTCTTCACTTGTGTGCGTGTGTGTACTGCGGATTGAATCTTGTGTGTGTTTCTTTTCCCTCCCTTACTTCTGTGTTTCTTTTGTAATCATCACTGTAAGGGCGAGAGACTCCAATTTGTGGAGATTCCTCGCAAACGGGAGAAAGACTATAAGGAAGAAATACTATAAGGAAGAAAGTCGTGGTATTCAAGTTGATCATTGGATCACTTGAAAGGGGTTGAATGCAACCCTCGTCCATTGGGACGCCACAACATGGAAGTAGGCATGTGTTACTTGGCCGAACCACGGGATAAAAATCGCGTGTCTCGTGTGATGCTTCTTGTGATTGCTTTGTTTGCACGAGAGTGTTTCATAGCCACTTGATTACACTAACTCCTTAACAATCAAGTTTGTGGCTATTTAGTGTTTAATTTTACAGGATCACCTATTCACCCCCTCTAGGTGCTCTCAAGTAGGTGAGCACTTGGACGAAAGTCATTTTGGAGACATGCTCTCTCAAAACTTGTGCACGCAATTGTTGGTATGGAGGGCTTGGCTAATAGATAAGCAGTGGAGGAGAAGCATGCACAGCGGAGATGGCAGGCCCAATATTGTGACCCTGACTACGACCGCCTCGGTGGTGCACGAGTGCACGTCCCACTCCTTGACCTTTTTCTCAACCACTCAAGATAGATAGACAAGGTCAACTATATAAACCACATAATTATCCCATCAGCTACCCATATGGTACTAAAGACAAGTCAATACTAGTTTAATAACGGGTTTTAGAATTATGAAGTATTTTAAATGGGTCAATCCCATAAAATACTAACAATTCCGACCAAACCCTAAACCATGCATTATTAAACAATCTTAAAAGGTCATATTCTTTGATATACCAGGGTTTTGGTGGAGACTCTTAAGTTGAATAACCACCTAGAATAGGAGTTACACTTGTTCACAATTGAGCAATGGAATATCCATTGATTTGATAGTTCTGTGTGAAGTGAGTTTCACTAAAGTTCTTTTCTGGTACTAGGTTGATACAAGCGCCCCTTAGGTTTGAAAATACAAGTCAAACTTTGAGGCCTTTCATGGGTATCTTGAGATTACCCACATCTCATAGACTGTGACTAGCAGTCAAACTCATATAAGTGTGCTCCTTCTAGGATGTTATGTAGGACAACATCTCTTCTTAGATAAGCCACTCAAATCACATTAATAATCAAATCAACATGTCATATATGTCATGTTTGGTATAGATTTTTCTAAAGAGCTTTTTTTTGAGAATCTAGATTCGTAGATAATTTAGCTATCACGAGAATCTAAATATGGACATAGCCCTACACAATTACAAGCCCTAGAGTTTCTTAGTTTTTTTTATAGATTTCAAATGCCTTTTCACATGCCTTCTAGACTTGATGTTATCCTTAGAACTATTCAATTTGATTACAATTGTCTGATTATCATAGTTCATGGAGATAGCCGGTATTTTTTTCAACTACTAGTAATCCATAAGGAGTTCACAAAGCCACTCAACTTCAATGGTGGCAGTATCTAATGTTGTGAGTCCTTCTATTGTTGACCTTGTTCATATGGTTTGTTTGCAAGATTTCTATGAAACAATGTCGCCTCCAAGTGATAACACATATTCACTTGTAGTCCAAATCTTATAAGCATCAAATATCATGTTCACATCACAATAACCCTCTAGTACCCTTAGTTATCTGATATAGTGTATGTCATAACTCATAGTACCTTTTAGATAGACTAATACCCTTTCAAGGGCATACTAACAATCATCCCCAAATTGGATACAAACTGGCTGAGTCTGCTCATTGCAAACGAGATGTCAGGCCTTGTTACACTAGCCAAATACACGAGAAAGTCAATTATTTGAGAGTATGTGAATTGATCTCGTGCTATTCTTTGGTATTTCCTTACAAACATGCTTGGATCAGAAGGAGTTGGAGTGAGTGTGCAGTCACTATATCTAATGTGACTCAACACATTTTTTATATACTGGGATTGCATAAGAGTACCTAATCATTTCCTCTTCTCTCCATAGTTTTATGTTAAGAATAACATCAGTTTATCGCAAATCTTTCATTTCAATGTTACTAGACAAAAAGTCTTTCACTTCCTCAATCGCATTAACATTGTTACCAATGATTAATATATCTTCCACATATAAACATAAAATAACACCTTCTCCCTGCCAAACTGGTAATAGACAAAATTATCAAATTCATTTATAACAAATACATCTGATATTAGAACTTCATCTGTTTTTCTGTGCCATTGCTTATGTTCTTGTTTTAGGTATGTAAAGATTTTCATAGTTTACACACCTTTCCCTCTTGACTATTTGCTACAAAACCATTATGCTAATCCATGTAGATCTCTTCCTCAAACACTCCATTTAGGAAAGCAGCCTTAACGTCCATCTAATGAACAAGAAGACCATGTGAGTCTACTATGGTAAGTAGCACATATATGATCATAAGAGAGACAACTAGTGAATAAGTATCAAAATAGTATTCACCTTCTTTTTGGTACAACACTTGGCCATAAGCCTCGCCCTACTGTTAATGAGGTCTACCAAGAATAAGAACTATCAAACACTTTTCAACTAGAGCATGCCCTAGCACTTGATTTCTTAGCCCATGATAGTGATTCCTGGTGAATAGAGATGAGAGCATAGAAAGAAAAAAGACAGGACATCCTTTAGAAAAAAGAGATATATTGGTCATGATTTTGATGAAAACTGAAAAGTAATCTTTTATTTATTTATATTAAATTGGTTATTTAATACTTTACCTATTTATTCTTTGTTTGAACAAGATGTCATGCAAGGTGTTGTTGAACACAACCAAGGGGTTCCTTCGAAGTAAGAAGGGGATCAATGAGAGCACCTTGTTCCATGGTAGTGCTTTAAGTACCAACAAGCATCAAATGCTTTTGAGGCACCTTGACCTAAGAGATGTGGTAATCAAATATTTTATATCTATCTTTCTATCAATAGTTTATCCTATTATTGAATTTATAATAGGAGGATAGCAAGGCGACCAGGAGAAGGACCAAGTTCAAGAGGACCAAAATGACGAAGTAGGAGGGCACCGAGAAAGAGCAGCAAGATAACTAGTAGGAGCAACAAGTTGTTGTTGTCGTAGACTAGGTTTCATTGCCAACAGATGCTAGTGCTAGTGCAATCCTCGCACACGGACATGGTTTCAATAAAAGCTATGTAGTGCCTCCTTCTATAGTGCCAACTCACATGGATGAAAAGATTGTTGTTAGACATTGTGTTGATCAGTGAGTCTCCTAAATCTTTCTTTTGTGTTGTTATTGCATAACATATATTAACTTATAGACTTCTATTGCAGGTCATGGGGCATGAATCATTTGATTTCCTTTGATATAAAATAAAGGTTAATTCTACCTTAGCTAGTCTTTTACTTTTTCATTGTCTCAGTTTAATGATGAAATCGAATTGTGAGTGAGTCCATGCTACTACTTGGGACCACTTCTTGGCCCCTAACTTGAACCATCAAAATCCTTAAGGAGTGCTGTGGCATGATTTTTGGTAAGATCCCTCTAGATGTAACAAGCAGTAGTTGGTATTATGAATTTGGCATATTGGTTTTGCAGTTACATTATGGTTGTTGCTAGATGGTGATTACAAGGACCAACAATATGTTGTTTTCCATAAAAATGTACAAAAGATTGTTAAGGACTCAATCTACTATATGATGCTTCAGACAAATAATGCCTATTTTTAGCAAGTTGAAGAGTGACCATGGAAAAGAGGTGATGATCATCAAAAGTGTACTTGACTAAGGAGCAATATCACTAGGTATAGAATGTTATGGTCATTGCCATGGATATTTTCATTGTTTCCAGTTTAAGCCTTGCATGTCTATTGTAGGTTAGAGTTAAATTTATGGAGAACTATGAAGAAGCATACTTTGATTTCTACTGACACTAGGCTTTAGAAGGATTCAAAATTAATTCTTTTGAACATAAAGTGTGTTGAGGCTCCACAACTATGGTGGAAACACACATATTTAAAAGTTAAATTGCATGGTAATGCAAACATCCATACATACTTGTTATGCGATATGTATGCTACTAACTCATATTTATAGGAAACTAAGATATGTGTTGTGCTAATTAACATAAAAGTGTACATAACTGGCCATAAGGGATGAGACCCTTCCAACCTAGAGGAGTTGTGCACTTAGAATTGCATAGAGCAGATGTTGAGCTATATGTAAATTAGTATTTCTTTGTGCTTGAATCATCTTGGGTTTAAAGTAACTTATGCATGACACACTGATAAGTTCCATGGTGTTTGTAATGTGTAGGCACAATATGGAGAGGAACTAGTGAATCAACTTGTAGAGGATTATGATTGGATAAAAGTGTCAATCGATTCAATTCCATGCATGCTATTAGATGCAGATTGAGCCATGGAATGTAAAAGATTTAGCCTCTGAAGTTGTATATATGCAAGTACTAAAATTATGTTCTAAAATGGTTTTGTTGATTCAATTTGAAGGTACTCAATGTTTGATGAATTTATTGACTCTAGAGAGGTTAGATCATAGAGGTTAGAATCATCTTCCTCCCAACAATCTAGGGCTACCAGTCAGCACAAGTCAGAGCATGTGTAGGAGGTTGCAAGGCTACATTAGGAGCTAAAGTAACAAGATTAGTTCTAAAGGGAACAACAACAATACTATGCTTCGTTCATATCACATCGACAGACCATGATTTAGGTAAGGTTGAGTTTCCAATTATTGTCATTCTAAGTGTTTATGAATACTAAGCACAATGATGCATTGCACTTGTAGGCAACATTACATCAACTAGAGATGAACATTGACTTTCCACAATTCCATCCTCTAAATATCTAGCTTGAGGAAGTCTAAACTTGCTTTCAGAAACTAATTTTGCTCAATTGGCCTTTTCCTTGATAAATTCTAGCAAAACCTACTCAAACTAGTGAAACATAGAGTAGTGTTTTTAAATTTGGATAATTGTAAATAAGTTTTGACATTTGTCCTTCTATTTGATGCATTCTAGAAAAACTTACTCAAGCTAGCAAAATATAGTACATTGCTTATAAACTTAAACAATTTAAACTAAGTTTGTTGGTTTGGCCTCATCTATACAATTTACAAAGGGATCAATGCCTCAAGGGCCTTAGATTTACCATACTTCACCTACCTAGATTCCAACACTTGGAGAGCATGTGTGTTTAGTGTTTGTTATATTTGTACATTTTAAATATTTTCATATCAATGTCTAATTATTTTAAATCGCACATTTTGATCTATGTTGTTAGGTTCGAGGGATGCTGGAACCATATTTGTAGATGCAATCTTCGGTGATGCTTATGGAGGTAGTGGACAAAACTCCAACTATAGGGGGCGCCGATGGTGACTAGCGAAGGTGTTCCACTCTCGTGACATTCGACCACATGACACTATAGTGGGGAGCTTCACAAGGTCTAATTTTGGTGAAGGCATGGGTCTAGTGGTATGATGGGGAGACCGAAGGAATTTTTCCCAACAATTGTAAATTATAAATAGCTAGCATTGTTTTAGATGACTACGAATTCAGCCATAAGTTGTATCTTCGCCATGAGTGTATTTTTCGGCTTAAAGAGGGCAAATGTGGCAATTTTTGTTATTAGCTATAGACAAGATCTTCCAAGTTGTTTGCAAAAGATTTTATCTTTCTGTCAATTCAAATCTTTTAATGACTAACAAAATATACAAAAGTACGCCATTATTTATGATGTATAATAAATATCATTAGATTGATTCTCGTAATAAAATTATTCAGACATACAAATTTTAATGCTATTTTCGATATTCTTAGATAAACAAGAAAATATTTGGCTCTCTGGATGCAAGATGTTCGTTTATTTTGGGATTCAGAGTCTATATTATTAATGACAATAAATTGCATGAACAATGCAATAATATACTACCATCTGAGGTTCGGTCATTCAATTTAGGATGTGCGCAGTGCACCCCTCCCTATTCTTGTTCATGTTTTATGGGCTACAATGCACCCGCTACTGCCACATTGTTGTTCCCTAAGCTGCAACAATTTTCCCTCTCATGCAAAATGTGGAGGAGCCCTAAACGCGCTGCACAATTTAGTTTTCATGCCCACAGTGATTTGTTGGTTACGGAAAAATTGATAATAGATGATGGGTCATTGTGGGAAATTATATTTTATGGTTGTGGTGGGGTATAGGGGAAAATTTAGAGGGAACCGTTGTGAAGGGGAAAATTAGGAGGTGAAATCTTGGTGATGTGGCGCAAAAGTGGAATATATGGGGTGGAATTTAAGGGGAACGATTGTGAATAGTCTTAAGTACATATGCCTAAAAGGTGGCAGAACATGTCCTTGACCATAATGTTATGCTTTACTACATACAACATCAAGGAAGTAGTAATAATCGAATGCTAGCGATATTTTGAGATCCAAACTTTTAGTCGATGCTCTAGGGCAGATGTATAATTAGATCAAAAAAGGACGGATGTATACGTTAACATAGGGTTGATATGTGCCTTAATTTGATTTGTGAAGGATGATTGTCAACAAGAGTAGTGCCTTGGGTCTAGTCGATTGAACTAACTGAGACATGAGGTTGCTGGTGCAACATGTCTCTTGTGTTGTGGTGAGAAGGTGTGGAGTCCGGAGATGATGGTTGATGGCTAAGGTAAAGGTCATGCATATTCGTACCAATTGACTAGGATCGGTGAACGAAGAATGATGGGCCTTGACCAAGGGACTTGAGAAGCCGGGTGATTACCCATGGTGGCTGACACTTGGGGACACTAACAGTCGCAAGGACATGGCAAAGCAGATCATGTCATGGACGTGGTTGTGGACCGACGGGACACATGCCTAAGACGTGGGGACACGATGGAGTACGCTACCCATAGGTGTTTTATTGGTTGAGCCTCAAAACCACCCAACATGATAGTTCACATGGTTTGCCAGGTTTGGGCCTCAAAACTCGGCGACATGGTTTCGGAGGGAATCTGAGGCTGCACATGGCGTCATTGCAGAGGTTGCGTTAAGGCGAAGCAAATTCATGAAGACTACGTGAGATCAAAATTCCAAGAGCTGGTCCATTTTGCCCCTAGCTGAGTGGATAGACTCTATGCATCTAGATGTTGTTTAGGAAAGAGGAATAACCCTCTATAAATAGGAGGGGAGGGCTAAACCATTCAGCTATCCCTTCTAGCACTTTCATTTCACTCACTTAGTTTGTAATCCTCCTCTCTCTCTTTAGCTAGGAGATCCTTAGTTGTTTTGTACCACAACATCTAAGCTTATGGTTTTTGAGGAAGTGTTGTCGTAACCACACCCAGTCCTCATGACGTTTCATTTTGTGCCAAATCTTTGCCTTCAGAAGTTTGGTGAGTGTTTTTTGGGGTTAATCTTTGGCTTAGAAATTGTTTAGGTTTCATTGCAACATCAGGTATGAGCTAATCCAACTTGTGGACAAGTTTCTAATATATTTTCTCTTCCAACAAAACCCTAACTAAACCCCAAGTCAAGTTAGAGTTTTCTAATCTGACCTAGATGTTTAAACCCTTTTGTGCTCAAATTTTGTTGACATCTTAGAAACTTCCTTGTGAAGGTGTGTGCAAATTTAGCTCAATCATTTGGATTGATTGTTCATTCTAAAACTAAATTTCAAGATGTAGAAAACAACATGAATTAGCGACATAGTTTTGGGTTGTTTCAGACTTCTCGATGTTCATTTCGTGATCCATTTATACTCATGTATGTCCTAGGAACTTTTACACATCTCGTGTGTGCTATTTGAAGTTTTGAATGTTGGGTTGTGAAAGTGCGTCTAGCCCTTGGTGTGTTCTGGTGTTTGAATGACAATGCAATTAAAGGTTTAATAAGGGCGTTAATTGTTGAACAAGAACATAATGAAAGGCATACAAGGTTCAACACATGAGGTCAATGTGATATTCCATATAGAAGCTGAGTCAGAATATGGATTATGGATATCACAATAGATGAAGGATGGATATTGATCAAGTTGGTAATCAATGAACATGATTTGGAGTAAGTTTGGTGAACTAAGGATAAAGGAAAGGAAGAACTTCGAGGGACTAAGCAAGGGAGAAGGTCAAGAGGACTAAGGTACCAATGCTAAGGTGAAGAAAAGATTGCTTGCAAGGGTCAAAGGTGATCAAGGTGTGAAGATTTATGTTGCATTAAAGACCACAACATTAGAAGATGTGACTTGAAACCATTGGAGTAACTCATATGGACTTAGATGGTTCAAGACATAAGTCTGAAGAAATCCTACCTCAAGTAGTGGTTATGACCACAAGATCAAGCTTGGTATCAAAGTCGGAATATGGAAGGGCTTTCATGTGTGCATATTTTGATAGACGAGACAAAAATGAGAATCCAAGGAAGAATCAGACTATGGATCATTCCAAAATTTGGAACAGTTCTTAATGACCATTGGAACATATTAGAGCTTAGAGATAAGGGAGAATTGATCTCTTGTGAAGTTTGAGGTTCTAAGTGAGATGTGAAGCAAAAGGTTAAAGAAGAGAAGTAAGCTGAGTTAAAGATAAGATAAAGATGAGTTCCATTAATTAGACCATTTGGATACACTTTAACTAAGTTTGTATAAGTCATAGGGAAGTACTTAAAGGAAGCCAAATTCATTTGAAAAAGATGTGCAAAAAGAATACCATGTTCTGCAGTCTATGGTGCACTAGATCGAGTGCGCAGAGAAGTCTGCAAAAGGCATTCGATGGCTTGGCACATGGGACCGATCTGATGGCACATCAGACTTTACCAGAGAGCATGTATTTGAGGACTTGGTGGCCTCGTGCACCAAACCTTGGGTCTAGTGGTGCACCGACCCTCTTGGGTCCAACGGCTACTTTGGCGCAACGGTCGGCACAATGGCTAGCTGAAGTGGCACTCGATCTAGTGGTGCACCGGATTGATGTGGTGCCATCTCCATATGGAAGGCACCAATCAGGATCCCGAAGAAGACACTATAGGACTTGGTCTGGTATGCACCGGAAGGCACCAATCAGGTTCTCGGAGAAGAGGTTACACGACTCGATCCAATGGTGCACCTGCAGAAGGTGTAGATTTCCTGGATTCGGTGCAATGGCTCTTTGGGACATGTGGGCTATAAATACACCCTCCTCGCCTCCAATAGCAGCAAGCAAGCCTCCACAAAGTGCATACACATATTCTAGCAAGTGTTAAGCCCTCTCTAGTGCATCTCTAAGTGAGATCAAGTGATTAGTGTGTAATCTAGTGATAGAGAAAGGTGTGGATGTTAGAGTGCTTGTGCTTAGATAAAAAGGTGCTAGTGTGATGTTGAGAAAGCGTTCGGATTATGTTCGTCATCTATCGTAGAGCTACCAAGTTGTGGTTAGCCTCAAGATTGTTGTAACACAATTAAATGATAGTGGACGTCTCGGATTATCAAAAGCATGATAAACTTGAGAAAAGGGAGGAAGGAGTTGAAATAGACTCCAAGCCAGTAGGATAACTCCAAAGTAGATATAGGCAAGCATTTGAGACTTGGTCGAACCACGAGAAAAGTCGTGTGTCTTGTCTCCTGCTTTATTTCTTGTTTGCACTTCTCATCTTATATTTTTTATAAGTATTTGTGAAGTGCAGGTATCACTTGGACAAGACATCATTCCACCGCAATCCACTCTTCAAGTGAAGTAAGAAAGTTCAATTGAGTTAAAGTTTTTATTAACACATATTCACCCCCTCTAGGCAACATCCAAGGTCCTAAGTACATCAAAAGGTACTTTCCTAGTGTGACAAAACCCCAAGTTAAGTTAGAGTATTTCGATCTGACTTAAAAATTTAAAACCTTTTTGAGCTCCAATTTTGTGGACACCTTAAAAATTCCCTTGTGAAAATGTGTGCAAAATTTCAGCTCAATCGGACTCCGTTTGGATCAATTTTTCATTCCAAAACTAAATTTTGAGATATTGAAAATAACATGAATTAGCGACACATTTTTGGGTTGTTTTGGACTTTTCGATGTCCTACGATCCATTTGTTTTGTTGGACTCATGTATGTCCCTATAACTTTTACACATCTCGTGTGTGCTATTGGAAGCTTTAAAGGTTGGGTGCAGTGTGACATTGGGGAAGCAAGACAAGTTGCCTGATCAAAAAGATTTTTATTAGTTCCCATTCACCCCCTCCGGTCGCCTGATTTGATCCTTCTGTATCATCATGGTCATATGTGCTATGCTTATTTATTCAAGTCGTTACTTCCTCTTTTCTGAAATATAAGTTACAAAATAGCTTTAGAACATATTATGTGGTAAGCCAAATGATTTATATAACCCATCTTGATTACAGTGTTTGTGTTGATGTTAGATAAAGGTACAAGTACATGTGAATGTTGTCTTTTGAATTATTTGTTCACCTAGAGGTCCTAATAAATTCATACAAATTTTAAACTCTAGATCCAACAAATTTCAGAAAGAAGGGATTATTAGTTAGTACCATCTAAACTTTTTACTCTCTAGGAACAGTAATGCTTCGAAATTTGGTTAATCTTTCGATCCAACTTTATTGGAGTAGAGCACAGTACATTGAAAACACTTGTTAATAGGCTATTCTCAGTGGTAATTTTATGGTGGTTTCATGCACATTTAATAGTGTGACATATTAAGATTTTTTAATGACATGGTACAACATTTAAGAGGATTGAGTTTCATGGGGATGAAACTAAATCAACTTGTTTCCAATGTCTTGTAAACCGTGTGAAAACTTCATTGAGGGCGATTTGTTTCATGTTCACATATTTTGCTAATTTCTATTAGTCATTGAGTTGTAGCATTTAATTGATATGTTAGTAGCCTATGAAATAGGGAAGTGAAATTTTGCATCGAGAGGCATTAATTGTTTCATTCTTAGTTTTATGACACTTTTGATGCGATGTGGCAGTGTTAGAAAGAGTGCTATCAAATTTTTATTGAGAACAGCCTTAGTTATGTTAGTGCCAATTCGTGGACTAATTAATGTTCCTTCTCCATGAGCAATGGAGCACAAATCACATCCGACAATGGAGTCGTTCTTGACAAAATCATCGTATATTGTATGGCTGTTTAGGCTTGGAATGAGATATATTATCTGTTTCACCAAGCAGAACCAATATAATTAATGTGGGTTGTTAATTATATATCAAATTTGTCTCCACGAAATTTAATAATTTTGATGGAAGATACCAATATATTGTACTATCACCACACGAACAATGCATATGCACGTTTAGTATTTTAATCGGATAATAATTAATATGGTGCAGGTAAGAACACACTGGCGATGATGGCACATGATGCGTGATAAATCTCAGCACCCCTTGTTTTAATTCTATTCTATTTTTTATCCGTACCTCTCGCACGCTCACATTCTTGTATTCTTCTATATGTAATGTGCATCTCTTGAGTGAGCAGTTGCAGTAGTACAGCGAAAAACCAGAAACTCCAATAACTCTTGAACAAAGCAGTCATATTAGAAAGCTGCATGTGCAATAAAACCGAATGGAATAAAGCAGGAAACAATCGTTAACGTACGTCCAAAACCTAATGCTGGTTTGTTAACAAAACGATGAGAGCTAGATGGCTATATATATATGTACACCAGCAAGTTAGGTCGCATGCATGCGCCACAAAAGCGCACATTTAATTTAAACTATTATCAACTTGTCAATGAGGGGCGCACGCGTTCACCGAATAAAAAATAAATACTCTCTCCGATCCGTTCCACAGTATGATTCGTTTGAGCACTTGCTTTTTATGTTTATATTTAAATACATGATTATAAATCTAGATATATGTGTAAAATACATATATTAATTATTATATAAATTTAATAAAAAACTAAAACGAATTTTAATTTGAAAGGGAGTAGTACGTAAACCTGGATCCGACATGTACCGTACCGTTATTATAACCCTGCACTTAACCATTGCTCTCGATCGGATGGCTATATACACTTGAGAAGTTTTATTTAGGACTAGTTTGAGAACCACATTTTTTAAAGAATTTCTATTTTCTCAAAGAAAACTAGTTCATTTTCCCATGGAAAAATAAAAATACCATGGAAAAATGTAGTTTCCAAACTAGCCCTTAGTGGTCCTTACGCACGGGGAGACATAATAGATGCATAAGTGGATTAAACTCAACAAGGGGATAAGACTTGACGCGCCACACTGTACAATCTACAAAGGTCGATATCCTTTAGGCACATGATCAATCGAGGCCAACAATGTCTGAAGGACCGGTGAGACGACCAAAAATGGATGAATGGTAGTCAATCAAATTTTTGCTGCCAAATAAGCACATATCGAAATATTGAAAAGATAGATTGAGTCGTTTTACCCGGTCTCAGCTCGATAATGGCTGGGCCTCGGCGCCACTTCTGGTGCGACCGTCTCCCAACCCAGTGGTCAGGCCTGTGGGCCGCGTGATTCCAGGGCGCCCGCCGCACCTGTCCCAACCCTGCACGTCGAAACCGGCGATGCATCAGTTACTATCTCTCGCTGCTTATTGGTGTATGTCCTCGGTCGACCGGTTGTAGCCTGGTGGGTCGGTCATCCTAGGCTTAGCATTGTTCAGTCTTCTCCCTCAGCTTGCTTTCTTAGGGCTTCGTTCGCCCCCTTGTCGTCGTCGCCTCGAACTGTCGCCACCCGCCGTAACCACCATGGGGTTCTGGAATTGCTCTATGGCCGATAAAATCGCTTGGACGCTCTTCTCTCGCATGGGCTCCTTCGCGAGGGTGACTACCAGCTCTCATGCTCTAAAGAAGTTCCAAATCCACTGGAGGGCTCTGTAGTTTCGTTCGTCCACTTCCATGAGAGCGGCTTCGTGATGCCCCCTCACCCTTTCTTGGTGGGGTTGCTGCACCATTACAAGATCTAGTTGATCACCTAAATCCAAATGGGGTTCAACATATGGCCGCTTTCACTACCCTATGCGAGGGATATCTCGGGATGTCCCCCCATTTCTACCTTTGGTGCTACTTCTTCTTGGCCGAGTTGCTCCATAAGCGGCCAACACCGGATGCCACGACGAGGGAGATCCAAATCGGGTGCGCGACCATCCACTTGTGGGGGTCACGATCCAAAGGGTACATCCCCTTGCGGTTATGTTCGTCCAACAAGGGGTGGCACAACCAATGGTTTTACCTATGCAACCATGGGGCTCCATCCACCACCGGCCATGGCCTTCTAGCTTTTCTTCCCGAGGCGCCCTTGGAGGCCACTCAAAGTTGGGCATGGGGTGTCCCAAAGGAAGGGGAGAAAATGATGGCTACGGCCATTGCGGTAGTGGCGATTCTTCATGATCGTGGGGTCACGCTGGCGGGCGTGATTGGGAATTACCTTTGTCGGGTGGTGGCTCCTCTCATGGCCAAATGGTTGCTACTTTTTAAGATGGTCATCGAGGCCTCGTCGGATGGCAGTCGACTGAGCGCTCTGCTTCCAAGTGATGCGGAGATCGCTCGCTGGCTCACGGAGGCCATGGAAGTTCACAAGGGTGCGGATGGGGTTGTTGTTCCATATGTCCTTCTAGTCCTAGGTTGCCCTCCAGTATGTCCCGAGCTAGGGCATTGTGGAGTTTGTAAATTTGTCTAGTTCCACTCTCCCCTCTTCTTCCTCCCTTTTTTTAGTTTTGGATCCTCCAACCCCATCTATCTCCTTTCTCCAGCCCTCTTCTTCGGTGTTGCGAGAGGACCCCATTCCCCTACCGAAGAGCACAGTGGAGAAAGAGGTTGCTCATGTGTGGGCAGAGCAGCAGCGGAAGGACAAGAAAGATAGGATGCAGAAGAAATGGAGGAGGGTCAAGCGTCATATGCGTAGGGACCGTGGTGCCAAGACTGACTCGATAGATGAGGACGAGGACGAGGATGATGAAGCTAGTGCAGGCTTTGAATTATGGGCCATTCCGAATACGTCCCTTGCTGTGTCGACAACGGATTTCGTCTTGACCTTTTCAGGTGGGGCGGCAAGCGACTTCCTAATCGTGGAGGAAGCCGACTTCCTGGAACTCCCCGCCCTATTCTCTAGGCCAATGTCTTTAGTGGCATTCGTATCCCTACCCGTCGAACCTCTGGTAGGCCGACTGTCTAAGGTTGCCTGCATGGGAAGCTTGTCTGCCTTGGGCCCATCGGCGACTCCTATCAAGGCTCCTCCGGAGGTGTCCGCTCCTCCCTCCAAAGCAGGTGGTGGGACTAGCGCTCTGGCCAGACGGCGTGGATGCACTATGCCCTCTGTGGGACAAAGGTTTGTTAGTGTGTGATCAGTCGGGCGAAGGCCTTACCGGTCCCCGCCATTCGACTTCTTATGTCGCCATAACTCCTGATCTCCTCCATCTTTTTTCAAGAGTTCCTCCTAGCATGTCGCCTTAATGTCATGCGTGTGGAAGGTGATCATCAAGAGGAGGAGGATAGTGGCCACCATCGGTGAGGGCGACAGGGAGGTGGTGTCGTTGAGTTCTTTCCTGCCAATGCTTTCATAGGGCCCCTTTAGTGTTGAGGCCCCAAGTTCTCTTCTCTTGACACCTTCGAGCTACTTAGGCCTGGCGAGGGTGATCAGGTTTTACCCTTTTATTTTCTTTTAGAGGGCCTAGAAGTCGACCTCGTCGGCACGACAGAGACTGCAACCTTTGAGGGGAGATCATCTCTCCCCACTTGCGAGGAGCCTCAGACCATGTCGGCAGGCTTGATGGTCGAGCTGGCGTCCGACTTGCTCCAGGCTACTCTACTAAGGGGGACGACCTCCTGGCCCTGTGCAGGGAGTTGAGTGAGGAGGGCGATGCGTCTGAGAGGGCATTGTGGGACGGCCTCGATCGATTTTCAATCGCCCGCCAAAAACTTGCGGTAAGCCATGTGTGGGTAGCTAGGTGTGGGACACATTCCTCCTGCTAATCCCCCTATCGCCTGACTTTTGTATTTCCAATCGCTCGTGGGAACACTAGCAGGTAGGCTCCACCTCCTATTGGACCAAGGGGAGGCATATGAGTGTTCCGCAAGCAATATTCTAGCGGTGAGAAGCGAGGCCACAGAAGCCCGCGCTCGTGCTGTGTCAATCTAGAATGCTTATGAAAACCTGATCGGTGTGATGAGGAGGGACACGGAGTTGGCGACCCTCGTCCATCTCAAGAGTGCAAAGGCGGACTCTCATCTTTTCATCCTGGAGTGAGGGAAAGCGGATGGCGAGGCCTAGGTCGTGGCTCTAGAAGTAGAGTTGAATGGCCGAACCAAGAAAGAGGAGAAGCTTCTGGCCTCCCTGCAGGGTAACCTCTTGTAATGATCTCTTCTAGGGCGGGTATTCGTTGCCTGTTCTTTTCTTATGGCTTACATTTTGTCTGTTCAGACATGTAAGGGAAATTCGATGTCATCGAAGGGGACTTCCTCGCGATGCATCGCCGCTCGGAGGAGCTGGAGAGGGATAGGTTTCTTCTGTCGGACGTGGTAATGCGATGCAAGGGCGCTTCGAGATGCTTGTAACGCCCTGAATTTGGGGGTAGAATTTTTTCTTTTTTATTACGCACCAAATTTAGGCGTTACTCTCTTTTCCCTTCACGTTTCGCTCCTTCTTCCCAGTTTTCAAAGCAGTATGGCGACTGGTGTCCGTATGGTGTGTAAACAAAAAACCTAAGTTGACATGGGTGTCGCATCATGCCGAAGCATATTTCTTTTGTCCAATGATTGTGTTTGATCACGCGTCCGTCTCGCCTCGTTTCGGATTTTGTTTTGCTATTGGATTCCGATCTGTGGTCGCGTGTGTTGTGGGCTTCTGTCCTAGCCCGCGACCCAGCCCAGCCCGACCCGGCCTGCCCTAGCTCGGCCCGGCCCTGGCCCGTGCGCCCCTGGCGCCCCACCTCCTCCCCCATGCACCCCCTCCTCTCTATCTCTCTGATTTGATTTTTCCCACGCAGCAACCTTCTCTCCCTCTCCCTTTCTTCCACCTCTCTCTCCCATCGCGTGCCCTAGGTGATCTGATGATGGTTATCGCTAGATTTTGGACCCCAAGGTGAGCCCCCATCTCCCTCTCTCTCCCTCTTCCTCTTCTTCCTCCTCTCCCCTGCTCGCGCGCTCTCCTGCCCGCGCTGCCCTTAGCCGCGCCCCCGCGCCGCCCCCTGGCCATGGCCCCACGCGCCCCCCGGCCGCGACCCCGGCGCGCCGCCCCTGGTCGTGACCCCCGCGCGCCCTCCTGGCCGCACTCGGCCCTGGCCGCGTCCGGCCCTGGCCGCGCCGTCGCTGGCTGCGCGCTCATCCCCGGCCACACGCCCCTGGCGCCCGCGCGATCCTTTCTCGCGTGTGTGACGTTTGAAATTCCGCTTGGTTAGTTTTAATTTACACTAGTACACAGAAGTTCTATAGTGACGGTCCTAAAACTATTTTCACTGGCGTTTTTCAGTGCCGCCAGTGCTAGGGGCCAGTGCAAATCGCCATTTCCACTGGCGGTTATTCAAGAACCGCCAGTGGAAATAGCATTTCCACTGGCGGTTTTCTTAAGAAACCGCCAGTGAAAATAGCATTTCCACTAGCGGTTTTATTAAGAAAACCACCAGTGGAAATGCTATTTCCACTGGCGGTTTGTTTTATTTAGCCGCCAGTGGAAAGGTTTCCCGCCTTTTTTAAATTTTCGTACTAAAATTTATATATTTACACACACAAACATATATATATATTGATATTGATAAACATGTAGTATTGATATTAAAAGCAACATGGAATTAAATTCTATCATACATTTACATACATCAAAGTCTTGTTTACAACCATGTATGCATCACACATTATATACATCAAAGTTTTCACTTAAGCTCTAATAACTATCTCAGCTAAGAGATAGTCTACTAATTTCTGTTAGTATTCTAAACTCTGGCAAAGCTAATGTTCCGGAAGCATCGTGATATTTCCCTTCTGCGGGAATGACCTCTTTCAATATGAATGTGCACAGGTCCTCAACTATGCCATACAATGCACCTTCAGTCAAGTTCTCCGGGCTTCCTTGTTGAAATTGCTGTAAAGGAAGTTTATAAACATCATCTATTTATACTCAATAATAACACATTTGCATCTTTAATGACATAAATACATACGTGACTATTACTAATAATACCTTGCCAGGGTTCGTGATGTATCGTCCGTTCATTCTCATGAACTCGCACACGTAGAACCCACATAGGACCGATCCGGGTGGTTGCTTGTGGCACTACATAACGGGAGATTGGTTATTTAGTTGCAACATTGTCCTATGTACGTACATGTATGATATGTATTCATAAATTCACATACTTACCGGCCAGTTATAATGGATGTCTAGTGGCACGCCTTTTTGGACGTGTCGTACTTTCCACCTTGTAGCTTATAAAAACTAAATGCCCTGTGATCTCAAATAGAATCACCATGTTATTCTACAATTCTCATCGATATAAGTATGCATGCATAGAAAAGGCTTACAGCTCTAAGATGCCGAGGAATTTTGAATAGGCCGAAGGCTCGGTGTGCAAGGAGTCGAGCACCAGCACCTTTCCAACCTTAGGATAAATGAAGAAGCATATCCAGTGGTCCCTGTACGAATCAAACTTGTGATACATGTGTATTGAAATTATTGATTTTATTTATGCAAAATCACACTTACTTAAAGATGTACGGGGCCACTATGGATTCCCTGTCTTGAAATTGAAGCATTGCGTGTCCTATGTAGGTGGCGTATCTTGCTTCAAAATCCTTCTTCAGATCCTGGATACGCACCTCAATTTCTTCGTCCGTTAGTTCCTGTAATGCTTCGTTGCCTTTTCCGATTCTAAAAGTGTGGTTATCCTCGCATATCTTTATTGGGTTGAGATACCCAACCCTTTTACTGGTACTAGCATTGGGATTGGTACCATAAAGGATCTCCTGCCGATCATGTTGCATTCTGCAACGCACACGTGCATGTCAGATATTGAAAATTTATACAACTCACTAATAATAACACATATATGTGGAGTATGAGTGACACTTACAATGCAAATATGGTTACAAGTTGCACGTCGAGTCTCTGAAGGTTCATCATTAACCACATGTCCTCGAATGCAACAACGGCTTTTTGATTTGAACCAATAAAAGCATGGGCTGGTATAGTAACACTGATGGTGTCGATGCCAACTAAAGATGCCCGCATGTACCAATCATGCAACCTTTTAATATTAGCCGGGACCTTCCTTAGTTTCTCAAAAGTGAGTAGTGGTCTGCCCGGCACATATTTTTTAGGCACATTTTTATAATCTGCCTTAGTTGGCTTCTTTATCTTTGCGGCCATTGCCTCAGCCTTTTTTGCGGACTCCTCGAGATCGGCCAAATCAACAGTGTCTGACGTGAGGCTCCGTCCAATCCCTTTCAAAAAACGAGCTGTGCCAGCAGTGGATTTACTCTTCTTTTTCTTCTCTAACGGGGACACTAATTTTGGTATAGAAACTTTAGATTTCTTTGATGGTCGTGGAGATGGCTGTGGAGAAGGTGGATCCCTGAAGGGCGATGTATGTGGCGGAGACGGTGGGCCACCATGAGGATGAGGAGAAGGAGGGTTAGAAAGAGGATGAGGAGCAGCATGTGAAGTTTGAGGAGGTGATGATGGATGTACAATAGGAACAACAATTTGAGAAGGCGGAGACGGTTGGGCCTGCGACGAATTCAACCAATCAACCAATTCGACATCCCTTCGAGGCCAAAGGATAAAATTCTTGATAGCTTGTCCAAGTGTCTCGATACCTTCGGGCCCAGGGATGTCTAGCATGTCGTCCTCGTATCCTTGGACGACTGTCGTCACTTCTACCCTGCAATATTCTTCTGGAATGTCGTTTCCATGGAACTTGCGTCCTGGGATCGCAAGGCCTGTGGCTACTTTCTTTGTACGCTGATTGTTAATACCATATCTTATAACTAGTGTGCATGCCACAGGCCTTGTGATGTCATCAACTGGATAGCGGACCTTATTTCCCGTTGACACGACAGAGCTTGGGATGGTCGTACCCTTGGTGGAAGCCGACGTTTGAGCTGCTGGAATTATTTGCATATGAGGAGTGGTCATCTATTGAACAGACATCGCACTCGCCATTGCCAATTGCTGCATCAATTCTGGAGGAGGATTCGATAGCATTTCAGACATCAGGCCTTTGAACTCTTTCTTGGCCTCCTCCTTAAAATAATTCGCCATCTCTTCCTTGTATCGATCATGTTTCTTGTACAGACCTTCCCATTGTGGTCCGAATCCTTCCTTCCATCCTTCCTTAGATGAGATTCCTCGTACACGACCAGGATGCTCAGGGTTACCGAGACCAGCCGTTAGAATGTCTCTCTCCCTTTGCGGCTTAAATGTTCCTTGGCTCTGCTTAGCTGCAATTGCATATATGTTTTTTGCCGCTTCTTTGACAGTGGGATCATCAAAAGGTACACCAGACTCAGTTTCCCTTGGTTTTCTAGCACGGATCCAATTAGTTGTCCTTTCACCAAGTTGCTTGGACAGCGTCGGCAACCCTGCAGCCTTCTTCTCGGCGTCTTCTTGTCTCCATTTAGGAACCTGACGCTTGTAACCACCTGTGCCAAGGTGGTGGTGGTATTTGTTCTTCTTAGATAGTTCCGAATTTGCCTCACTTAGCGATATGAAATCAGGGCTGCTCCTCTGCTCTAGAAATACTGCCCACTGACCTGCTGAGATTTTATATTTTTTTGTCGGGTCTAGGCCTTTCTTTGCAAACTTTGTATTCATCTCAGACCTCCAGTTTTGGAAATTGATTGCAAAATGCTTCATGGTGTATTTTTTCACGAGTTCTTCTGAACCCCCAGGCAAAACAAACCTCATTATTAGCTTATTCCACATTTGATTCTTGACATCATCTGATACATCTCTCCACTGTCGGATTGTGATGTCAAGATTATCTCTAACTAAGAACCCAAGTGCATTCCGGAACTTAGGCAGTGCCTCTTCTGGAGCTAGGGGCTGACCATTCGGGCTCACGTCTGCGATTTTATATGTCTTGTCAGGAAACTTGTTTAGCCCCCTGTCACCTCTGCTCCGATCGCTCTGCTTCCTTTTCCTTGACCTCTCGGTGGTTGTCTCGGTCGATTCCGGTGTGCCTTGGGCCGATTCCGGTGCGCCTTAGGTCGGTTCCGGTGCATCTTGGGTCGGTTTCGGTGCATCTTGGTATCGTGCCGCAGCTTTTTCGAGCATCGCGCGAAATTGAGACAAGACCTCCTATTCATGTAATAAAATGCACAAGAAATCATGCATGTGTAATAGACATTGTGAAATCAGCTAATTAATTAGGTACACACATGAAATTAAGGATGTGTAATTTACCTCATGGTCTTGTGGATCATAAGTAGGGTCACATTGCAACTCACGCGCAGCGGCCCTATCTTTCCTAGTGGTAGGAAAAGGGTCGCTAGGCGTTTCATATCCTTCACTGCTGGATTCTTCTTGAGCAACACTCTTGTCCATGTGGTCGGGCCCTAATCCTTGGTCCTTGGTTGGAGAACTCATTGAGCTATATATATACAAATACATATTAACACATATTAACATAAGCAATATTTAAATTCATATTAACAAATACCCTAATCCTTAACCACTAACACTAACCCTAAGCCCTAACCCTAACCCCTAATATTGTGATACGGATATTATCGAGTTACGTATAGAGAGGGAGAGAGGAGGAGTCGTATAGGACGTAGAGGGAGAGAGATGGAGAGTCGTATAGAACGTATAGAGAGGGAGAGAGAGAGAGGAGGAGTCGTATAGGACGTAGAGAGAGAGATGGAGAGTCGTATAGAACGTATAGAGAGGGAGAGAGGAGGAGTCATATAGGACGTAGAGAGAGAGAGATGGAGAGTCGTATAGAACGTATAGAGAGGGAGAGAGGGAGAGAGGAGGAGTCGTATAGGACGTAGAGAGAGAGATGGAGAGTCATATAGAACGTATAGAGAGGGAGAGAGGGAGAGAGGAGGAGTCATATAGGACGTAGAGAGAGAGAGATGGAGAGTCATATAGAACATATAGAGAGGGAGAGAGGAGGAGTCGTATAGGACGTAGAGAGAGAGATGGAGAGTCGTATAGAACGTATAGGAGGAGTCGTATAGGACGTAGAGAGAGTCGTAGGAAATGGCGTTGTTAATGAAGCTTTGATTTTTTTTGCTTTGCTAATGAAGCTTGATGCATACTCTTTGTGTGAGAGAGACCAAGGACAGGTGATTAGAACTCGCTCTGGTCAAGTGGGGTTCTGATGAGTTGCTCTTAATCGAAGCAACGCAAGTGTGTCGTACGTCGTCTTCTAATTTCACTAGCTAATAGTACTACAATGGAATATGTTGTTTGAGACAATCAGACAACTATTTGCCAGGGACATCTGGTAGAGCTCACATAACTCTATAAAGCTAAACAGATAAAAACTGAATTGCTCCGTGGCAGAAGTGAAGTGAATCTAGTCTACATTTTATACTAAAGAGTGGAAGCCAAAAAAACATGCTTTCCGCTGCTCTCTCCTCTCTCTCTCTCCCTCTCCCTTCCCTCCCTCCCTCTCCCTCTCTTTCCTCTCTCTTCCCTTTCCCTCTCTCTCTCCTCTCTCTCTCCCTCCACTCTCTTTCCTATATATACACTCCCTCTCCCTCCTCTCTCTTCTCTCTCTCTCCCTCCCTCCACTCTCTTTCCTCTCTCTTCCCTTTCCCTCTCTCCTCTCCTCTCTCTTCCCTCTCCCTCTCCCTTTCTCCTCTCCTCTCCCTCTCTCTCACTCTCTACAGAGACGCGCGCAAGGTTTACACCCTAAACCCTAAACCCTCTCCCTCTCTTCCCTCTCCCTCCTCTCTCTTCCCTCTCACTCTCTCACTCTTCCTAGGCCTAGGGTTTACACGCGCGGGCGGCGCGTGCACGGCGGTGGCGGCGTGCCCGAGCGATCATAGTCGAAGAAGGGAGAGAGAGAGAGGAGAACTTACCTACGGCGCGGGGACGACAGCGTGGACGACGGCGGCGCACGGCGGAGAAGATCGCCGGGGCGAAATTTCGGCAGCCTGACGGCGGGAAGTGTAAAAGACAGGGCGCCAAAGACTTAGCAAAATTTTCGGCCCCGCGCACGCTCCTTTATATAGGAGATATTTCTACTGGCGGTTGACACTACTGGCGGTTGTCATCGAGAACCGCCAGTAGAAATGCCTTCCACAGACTGTGGAGGCCATTTATACTGGCGGTTTTCGTTGTGAATCGCCAGTAGTAATATTTTTAGTATATTATTTTTTATTGTATATTCATACATTAAGTATATAAATTTTTATACATATTAAATATATAAATATATATTTAGTATACATAATATATATATTTATATATTACTTCTCTCTCCCTCCTCTCTCTCTCCTCTCTCTCCTCTCCCTAGCTCCTCTCTCTCCCCTCTCTCTCTCTCCTCTCTCTCTCTCTCTTCTCTCTTTCTCCTATCTCTCTCTCCTCTCTCTCCCTCTCTCTCTGCTCTCTAGAAAGTCACTAGAATGCCCGTTCTTGCAGTGTTTAAATACTACGTCGTCTCCTGGCTTCGCGTCTCTCGTCACCATTGGTGTGAAGTTCTTTCACAAGTATCAGATCTGGTAAACATCTTTCCAAGTTTTTTCACAGCATGTTCTTTGAAGATGCTTGTTTCTTACTGCCTGATATATATATTAGTTGAATAGTCCTCCCTGCTTTTATTTTACCTCGCGTTCTAGGTGATAAACCATGACCGGGAAAAAGACCACGGCTTCCTCTGACGGCGGCACTCCAAAGAAAGCCAAGGTGGTGGTGGAGGGTGAGGAAGAGGCGGGGTTGGAGGATGAGGAAGAGGCGACTGTGACACTATCTGTGGAGAAGGAGCGCTGAAGAACGGGAATTCTGGATGTGCAAAGTGCTGCATCCGCACGGACAGTAAGTGCTGGACCTGCTCCGAGCGCATTGGCAACAATAGCTCTCTCTCCCTCTCCCTCTCCTCTCTAGAAAGTCACTAGAATGTCATGTAAAATTACATGCTTCGGTTTGTCGCTAACAATAATCAATTACATGACATGTCCTAACAATAATCAATTACATGACAACTATATAATCTAGGGAGCTATTGTTCTGCCTTGTCCATCGTGGCGTACCTAGGGCATCGAATTGCGTGGGATGCTTCGCTCAACGTTCCTTATCTTGGTTGGATGGTCTATGAAAAGAGACATGTCGTTGAACTGGTTAAAATCCTCTAAATCAGATACACCATCAACTCCTATAGCTTGTTGTTTTCCAGGAAAAACTACATGCTTCGGTTTGTCGGTGCTTTTCTTCTCATTGTTAGAAATGATCTGTTCAGCATAGAAGACCTGTGTAGCACGATTAGCAAGGATCCATGGGTCATCTTTTTAACCTACCTTACTTAGATCAAGAACTCTGACCCCATAGTTGTCTACCGTGACATGTTTGTCTTCAACCCATTGACATCGGAAAACCGAGATTTGAAATGTACCATAGTCTAGTTCCCATATGTCCTCAATAATGCCAAATTATGTAATAATCTCACCAGTTTCATCATCTATGGCCTCGCATCGAACACCACTGTTTTGTGACATGCTCTTTTTGTCCTTGGACTTGGTACAAAATGTGAATCCACAAATGTCATAGGTTTGCCATGTTCTGACCTGGCATGATGGTCCAGATGCCAACCCCTTGATGGTTTTTTCTTCTATTGTTTCTCCACGTGGAATGTCCTTCACCATTAGCCATGTGTTGAATCGCTGCTTATGTTGCTTCATTACCCAATCAGCTGTATGCCCAGGATTTTGCTCGTGAAGCTCACTGATGTGTTGTTGGATAAATGGTTCTATTATCGCTAGCTGATGTATGATGCTGTGATGTGCCTCAAGTACTGTATTGTAATCTGGTGGGATGAAAGATTTCTGTCCCATCCTCCCACTTCCATACAATCTACCCTCGTGTCGTGACGGAGGCAGACCTATTGCAACCTGGTCTTTTAGGATACTATTGCAGAATGGACCTCCGGACTCAATGGCCTCTTCGGTATAGTACCCCTCTATCATGGATGCCTCGGGACGAGCACGGGTTGATACATAGCCATTCAATATTGACATGAAACGCTCGTACGTCCACATTTCATGCAAGTACATAGGACCCAATGCCTCTATTTGTGGCACCAAGTGCACCACAAGGTGCACCATAATATCAAAGAACGATGGAGGAAAACAAATCTCAAACTGTGATATTGTCTCCACTGCGAATTCCTGAAGAGATGCCAACTCATCATGGTCAATTACCTTTTGTGAAATTCTGTTGAAAAAGTAGCACAACCGTGTGATTGCCATCTTTAAAAACAAAGGATTTATAGCCCTGATGGCAATAGGTAGGAATGTAGTCAGCATGACATGACAATCATGTGAGTTGTAGTTGGTGACAATCAGGTCTTCCATTGACACAATACTTCGTATGCTAGAGCAGAATCCGGATGGGACTTTCAAATTCTTAAGCCAAACACACATCGCATGTTTCTCATCTACATTGAGATTGTAGCTTGCTGCTGGGAGATGATACTTCCCATTTTCTTGAAGAACAGGATGTAGTTCCTTTTTTATGCCTAAATTTACCAAGTCCATGCGTGAATTGAGCCCTTCTTTTGTTTTGCCCTTTATGTCTAGCAAGGTGCCAATTATGCTTTCAAACACGTTCTTCTGAACGTGCATACCATTGATCGCATGCCGCACATCTAACTCTTTCCAGTAAGGCAAGTACTCGAAGAAAATAGACTTTTTCTTGAATATAGCCCCCGGAGCTAGTTTGGCATCCTTCCTTGTTTTTCCGTCTTTTGTCTTCTTCCCGAAAACAAACTTGATATTCCTGACTATTTCAAAAACTCTATGACCTTTATTGTTACCCGATGGAGTAGTAGAATGTAGTTCACCATTATTGTCAAAGTACTTATCCATCTTTCGCATGCGGTACCTGTGTCCTTCCAATAAAAAGCGTCTGTGCCTCATGTACACTATCTTCTTAGATGCAGTAAGGGACACGTAAGCAGTTTCATCAATGCATACTGTGCAACCAACCTTTCCCTTAAACTGGCCTGATAATGTGAAGAGCGCAGGGTAATCGTTGATCGTAACAAAAATAATTGCTCTCAGCGTGAATGAATCTTTACGATACTCATCCAACATTTGAACACCCGTTACCCACAATATTTTCATATCCTCCATTAAGGGCTCTAAAAATACATCCATATCAACTTCAGGTTGTGTAGGTCCAGAAATAAGCATGGTTAGCAAAATGTACTTCTGTTTCTGCATCAACCATGAAGGAAGGTTGTATATGGTGAGGATCACTGGCCATGTGCTATGCTTGCTGCTCCTTTCAGCAAATGGATTCATTCCATCAGTACTTAGTGCGAACCTAACATTTCTTGGTTCATCGGCAAAGTCTCGGTGGTTCTCATTGAAATCTTGCCACTGCTTCCCATCGGCTCGATGTCGAAGCTTCCCATTGTTTTTGTGCTCATCAGAAGCATGCCAGCTCATAAGTTTGGCATCCTCAGGGTTAGCGAACAAACACCTCAATCGATCGACGACAGGGAGGTACCACATCACCAAAGTAGGAATCTTTTTGAGCGCATAATAGTCTACTTCTTCTTTTTCTTTGCTCGTGGATTTTGAAGTCTTCTTTTTGGCTTTCTTTCGCTTCTTCCCTTTAGACACAGATGCAACACACTCTTCCTCTCGATAGTCTTTATTCGTCTTGTACCTACTTGCACCACACTTTGGGCAGCTCTCCAAGTCTTTATAATCATCACCTCGATAAAGGATACATTGATTTCTACACGCGTGGATCTTCTCTACGCCCATAGTGAGTAGACTGATTAGTTTCTTTGCATAGTACGTGTTAGCAGGCACTTTGTTCTCCTTTGGAAGCATGTCTGCGACAATACTCAAGAATGCATCGAAGCCAACATCAGACAGACCATATCTAGCTTTTAACATCAACAGCTTTAACACAGACCAGAGCGTCGTGAACTCTTTGGTACAGCCCTTAGACTCGTCGTACAAAGGCTCTTCTGCTGCCTTCTTCAGGGACTCCATACCTTTCGTGAAGAACATCGATGGATCTATATGACGATGCAACATTGCCTCTAACAACTCTGCATCTTCCTCGTCCATAACATTTGGCAGAACATGGGTTCTTTCACGTTCATTTCCTACAGCGTAACCATGATCAGTAACATTTGGCACTACATGTTCGCTCTGTGGAAGAGGTTGTTGTGTCTCGTGAACGAACTGAAAGTTGTCGTAGATGTTCGCAGGGTTTCCAGCTGTATAAGGCGAAGAGCTACCCTCTCCATGCTTTGTCCAAATTATGTAATCCTTCACAAAACCTCGGCATACCAGATGAGATATGATTTGTTCTGTGTCATCAAATACAACAGCATTTTTGCAGTCCTGAGAGCACCTAGAGGGGGGGGGGGTGAATAGGTGATCCTGTAAAACTTGAAACTTAAGCCACAAAAACTTGGTTAAGTGTTAGCACAATAATCGCCAAGTTGCTAGAGAGGAGTCTCAACAAAACACAATAACCACAAAGATATCAATCATAGAGATGGCACGGTGGTTATCCCATGGTTCGGCCAAGACCAACGCTTGCCTACTCCACGTTGTGGCGTCCCAACGGACGAGGGTTGCAATCAACCCCTCTCAAGCGGTCCAAAGAACCACTTGAATACCATGGTGTTTTGCTTTGCTTTTCTTAATCCCGTTCGCGAGGAATATCCACAACTTGGAGCCTCTCGCCCTTACACTTGAAGTTCACAAAGAAGCACGGAGTAAGGGAGGGATGAGCAACGCACACAAGACACAAGAATCAGAATGTCAACACGCACACAAGTCGCAACAAGAGCTCGCAACACAACCCGACAAGTTCACAACTCAACAATAGCTCTAGATGCTATCACGAAGAAACAAATGCGTGGAATCGAAGTCTTGGTGCTTAGGAATGCTTTTTGTATGCTTGTTGTCCTCCTCCATGCGCCTAGGGGTCACTTTTATAGCCCCAAGGCAGCTAGGAGCCGTTGAGAACATTCCTGGAAGGCAGATCTTTCCTTCTGTCGACTGGCGCACCGGACAGTCCGGTGCGGATATCCTTCCTTATTTGGCGAAGCCGACCGTTGGTGTCTGAGAGCCGTTGGCGCACCGGACACTCTCCGGTGCACACCGGACAGTCCGGTGCACCAATGTGACCGTTGGCTTGGCCACGCGTCACGCGCGGAATCCTCGGCCGACCGTTGCCCTGGCTGACCGTTGACTCACCGGACAGTCCGGTGCACCACCGGACAGACCGGTGAATTTTAGCCGTACGCCGTTAATCATCTCCCGAGAGCGACGAGTTCGCCTGTGAACGGCTCACCGGACAGTCCAGTGCACCACCGGACAGTCTGGTGAGTTATAGCCGTACACCGCCGTCGATGTCCCGAGAGCAACCTGTTCGCCAGAGCCAGCCTGGCGCACCGGACACTGTCCGGTGCGCCACCGGACACTGTCCGGTGCACCCAGACTGAGCAGACTTTGGCTGAACAAAGTCATCTCATTTCCAATTCAATTTTTCCTGTTTCCAGCACTTAGACACAATACCTTAGTCCATAAAACAATGTACTAAGTCGAGAAACATACCTTTTGACATGATTTGTACTTTGTCCACCACTTTACATAGATTAACACAAAAGCACTTGTGTTGGCACTCAATCACCAAAATACTTAGAAATGGCCCAAGGGCACATTTCCCTTTCAATCTCCCCCTTTTTGGTGATTTATGCCAACACAACATAAAGTGACTAGAACAAGTGCAATATCAATGCAAATGAAAACCAAAAGTTGTTTTGAATCAAATTTGGCATATATGGATCACTCTTTGCCACCACTTGGTTTGTTTTTGCAAATCAAAACCAAATTCCTATCTCTAAGTCAAATTCACTTGTAGAGACATAAAGAGAGGTATTCCAAAGGAAATTGATCAAGGATTTCAAAAACTCCCCCTTTTTCCCATAATCAACACTTCTCCCCACAAGAGGCCAACTTTTGACAAAAGAGACAATAAAAGAGTTTTGACAAACCAAAAGCTCTAATCTAGTATTTTCAAAATTTCTCAAGTGGTAGCTGATCCATCTATTGCTTTGGCCTTTATTTTCTCCCCCTTTGGCATCAAGCACCAAAACGGGATCAATCTTGGCCCTAGAACCCCATTGCCACACCAAAATCTTCAAATAAGAATACAAAGGCAATAAGAGTACATGAGATGAACTTGGAATAAGTTACTCTCTCATCGGAGTGCAGTGGAAGTCTTTCATGGTCCAAGTCCACTGTTGGGGGCCTTCGTCCTCCGAAGGTCATCAAAAACATGATTTGACAATGTTTTCCAAGTGGATTATGTGAACAGGTACCTTCGGACTCAGAATTATGAACATGAAGTACGGTCAGGACGAAGCCTGGACCAGACGAAGGACGAGCTGATTACCAAGCTCCACGAAGGATGATGCACAGCCGAAGCTGTGCGCAGGGAAGCTTCGTCGCGATAGCAGAAAGGGGAACCGACTTAAAGATGAAAAGACTACGTGGGCCTTGACAGATTTCCATAAGTCATTAACAAATGTAATGGACGTGGATGTAATTTCACGTGGGCTGCGTCCCGCGTCTATAAATAGATGAACAGTACTCCCGTACTGTTCACGCTGACTTGGCATTTGCTTTTGCGTCACGCTTGTACTTTTTACCTTCTCTCAGGACCGAAGGTACATTTGTAATTTGAAATCATTTCTATTTTTCCATGTTAATAAAATAGAAATGATTTTATGTTGTCTATATTATATTTTGTGCTTTATATGAATCCTTCGTCATTACTTGTTATATTTACGAAGGTATGTCCCTTATGACCTTCGTCCGAAACTCATTATTTCCCGAAGGGGCATAATGTTTCGAAGGACGAAGGACTTTAACATTTAACACTTTTTATGTTGCCTTGTTCTTAACTCTTAGCATTTGAGAACAAGTCCCCAACATTGGCGCCCACCTCCGGTGAACTCACTTCCACTTCGAGTTTTTTGAACACCTTCGGAAGCTATAGACCTTCGCTATGGCACCAAAGAAAGCTTCAGCGGCTGGGGCTGCAGCACTGCAACCGCTGGACCCCAACCAGGAGACCGTCTCTCTTCGGGAGGCCCGAAGCCAGAAAAGGAAGGCCGTCAGCCCGACGCTTCAGGAAGATGAACTAGACCAAGAAATCAGGGATATGGAGATGCTTCATCAACAGGTGCAGAGGAAAAAAGAGAAGATGACCAGGTTAGCTGAGCTGCAAAGGCAGATAGACGAAGCTTCTGAAGAAGTCCGTCATCTTACCCACGATGAGCAAGACCGAAGGCCTCAACAAAAAGACCTTCGCCAGGAGGGTTTCTTCAACGAAGATGACTGGTATGAAAATTTCCATCATGGAAATTTTGTTTTCGATGATGCTTCTCCTCTGTCCGCTGAGTTGCAGGCTACACCTTGGCCTCCGTCCTATAAGCCACCCCAGCTTCCCATGTTTGATGGTCACTCAGACCCGAAGCAGTTCTTGATGAGCTACGAAGCAACAGTGTCTTCGTATGGGGGCAATGCTGCAGTCATGGCAAAGTCTTTCGTTATGGCCGTCAGGAGTGTTGCTCAGACCTGGTATTCCTCCCTTCGACCAGGAACTATCACCTCATGGCAGAAGCTGAAGGATATGTTGTTAACCAGCTTTCAAGGATTTCAGACGAAGCCGGTCACTGCCCAAGCCTTGTTCCAGTGCACTCAGGAACATGAAGAATACCTTCAGGCGTATGTCAGAAGGTTCTTGCGTTTGAGGGCGCAGGCACCAACGGTGCCCAATGAAATTGTCATCGAAGCCATGATCAAGGGGCTTTGTCCTGGACCTGCAGCTCAATACTTTGCTAGGAAGCCTCCTCAGACTCTGGAGAAGCTGCTCCAAAAGATGGACGAGTACATTCGTGCCGATAATGACTTTCGCCAAAGAAGGGAGGAAGCCTTCAGATTTTCTGAGATGACCAGGGGCTTCGGAGGAAGATTCTATCCGAGGCATGTCAGGTCCATCCACAACTCCACTCAAAATGATGACAAGGGGAGTCAGCAGAACAGGCCGCAGTGCTCCTCACAGGCTTCGGGGCAACAACAAACTTTCTTCCGGCCATCAGCTCCAAGAGGCAAAGGCGCCAGGGGCTTCGGCGGGAGATTTGGAGATCAACCAAGGAGGATATTTTGCTTATTCTGTGGTGAAAACAAGGGCCATACCACCAGGATGTGCCATGTCACCATCCAGAAACAAAAGGAGCTAGCAGAAGCTGCAGCGCAACAGGGCCAGCCGAAGCAGGTCATGCATACTGCTTCGTATCATCAGCCTTACATCCCGGAATACGTGGGCAACCACCCTGCAGTTTCCGTAGCTTCGGCGAGTCAACCTCAGGCTTCATGGCAACAGCCCCCGCCTCCACCTCCGCTGCGATAAGGCCAACAGCCAGAAGGGAGCCAATATGTTCCGCACCAAAGGGATCTCAGAGAGCAATCTGAAGCTCGCACAGTCAATAGTACTGTGCCAGAGTCGAAGCACATTTATTGACATATATCCTACTTTGATAGCAGTCTTTTCCGTTTAAGTTCTATTTTCTGTGTAATAAAGAACATTTCAGTTTTCATATAGTAGTTTCGTGGTTGGTTATGAGGAAAACCTATCTTCTCCACAGGCTTAAGTTGCTGAAGCTTAAAAATTTGCGATAATAAGGAGGGCCTTCGAATTATTAAAAATCCTTTGAAGCAACAAAAAGTCGTTCTAAGGAACGCAGAGTAAGTTGCTGAAGTTACAAAAAAGCCGTTCCAAAGGGAGCGCAGTGTAAGTTTTTTGCTCCAAAGACGTTCCTAAGGGAATGCAGAGCATACAGCGAAAAGTCAACGCTGATTCCGCCTAAGTAAAAGGCGAAGAAGCTCCAAAGACGTTCCTAAGGGGATGCAGAGCTTATACCGCCTAAGTAAAAGGCGAAGAAGCTCCAAAGACGTTCCTAAGGGAATGCAGAGCTTATACCGTCTAAGTAAAAGGCGAAGAAGCTCCAAAGACGTTCCTAAGGGAATGCAGAGCTTATAAAGATATTTTGTGTGTATCTTCGGAACAAACGTCATTTGCATAACATAACATCATCACATCATTTTGCATAGCATAAGCATCATACATCATGTTGCATATGGCAAAAGAAGGGGACACAATATCAACCTTCGAGAGGATGCTTTAAGAAAGTGCAAATTGTGTAAAGTCACGAGGAAATACAATGATAATCTTCGGAGTACAGCTTCGGAGAAAGTTTTTCGAAGCATGGATGAGCTTCATCAGAGAAATATCGAAATTGTACAGCTTCGGAGAAAGTTTTTCAAAACGTGGACGTGATTCATCAGAATAGTTTTAACGAAGAATGTCTTCTTCACGAAGCATGAAAAGAAGGGAAGGTGTTTTTTCGCCGAAGGCTCAAAAATGGTATGTATGTAGAATTTCATGCATCGTAAAGAATTGAATAATGAAAAGAGACCTGTATATTACATTCAAATGTACAAAATATTACATAGATCACATTTTAAATGTTTTTCTAAAAACACCTAGTCTTCTCTTAATACTACTTCGGCAGCCTCATTTAGAAGTTGTTCAACAACTTTATCCATGATAGCTTCGGCCATTTGTTTGATTTCGTCATCCTCCTTAGTGTGAGGGTCAATTGACGATCCGACAGGTTCTGAGGAAGCAAAATATTTTTGCATTACTATTGCAAACCGCGAGCAAAGTTTGAAATAAAAATTACAACACAACAAGAGCGACTGATTAATACCTTTTTGCCCTTCGGCAACTTCTGTCACTTTCCTAGCATCATGGATGCCTTTTTCACTCCTTTGAATGATTTCTTGCGCCATTTCTCGGCCGCCGTTGTCCCAGATATCAGTAAAGAATTTGCCACCAACCACGCTTGCTTCGGCCGAGGGGTCTTGGATGTCTTCGGAAGATAAGGCAGCTTCGGACTGAGCTAAAGATTTTACATGCCCGCAACCTTTCTTCTCCAAGACAGTAGCAACTCCCCTGGCGCCCGAAAAAGCGCAGATGTCGCCACGGCTACTCAGGATTTCCTCGAAGGCCTCTGCTTCGTGACTGATCCATTCTATTGGACCTTCGGGATTGCCTCTTGAGAAATTCTCTTCACTGGAAAATGCGCCCACGCTGGCGAAGCTGGTTTTAATTTTCTTTACGCATTCCATGGATTTTTCGTAACATTTTTTCTTAGAGGACCGAAGCTCTTCCACGGTTGCTTCCAAATGATCAGCCCATTGGTCGCTGCATTCCCGTCTTGTTTCTTCAAGTATGCGTTCTTCTTTCGCCCGGGCCAATTGTTTCTGAAGATCTTTAATTTCGCGTTTCTGAGCTTCGGCCTGAATCTTTGCCGCAGCTTCGTCCTTTTTTATCTTGTCTACTAGTGTAACCAGAATTTTATCTTTTTCTAGAGCTTCGTTTCTCAGTTTTATAACTTCTGATCGTAGATTGTTGAATGCAATTTCATAACTCTCATCTTCGGCACTCTTTTGTGCTCTCAATGCGTTGCTCAGGATTAAACCCTATAAAAAAAAGAAAAGAATCCATATAAGAATAAAGGAATGAATTACGTATTGTAAAATTTTTTCAAAAGTCTAATTCCCAAACCTTTAGGCTATTATATGCAAGACTATCCGCGAGATCTTCCTTCGTCATAGCGCATAACCCAGCTTCGAGCTTCGGGAATCCCATACTTCTAGCCATCTCTCGGCAGACAGACAGTTCTTTATTATCAGGAAGGCAGTACAGGAAGTCATCTTCATTTGTCCCGTTAAACACTACTGCCCCCTTCGGATATTTTAGTTCTCTGGCATAGTAGTTGGCTTCGTAAGTCTCTTCTTCAGATAATTTCTTCCCCGAAGCATGTCGTACGATGTAATCGCGTATGCTGGCAGGAGCTTCGGGGGCGGTAGTGTCAATTTCTTCAACCAAATTTGGTTCTGATATTTTTGTTTTCAAGGATTGTTCTTTGGTGGGCTCTGAAGGCCCAGCCTCAGCTTCAGGTTGTTGCTTCGAAGCTTCGGCAACTACAGCTTCGGTAGACACTTCAGCAACTTCAATAGTCTTCTTTGGGGTTGTGCTTGAAGACTTAATTGTCTCCAAAGCATCTAGCACGTTTACCATTCTTTTTCTTTTCGGGGTCACCGACGGCCCCTTTTGATTTTTTATTGTTTCGACATTTACCGAAGGACTTAAGATTTCTGATATTTTTGGCTCTTCAACCTTCGGTTTCTCTGCTTTTTCTGCTGAAAGCGCTTCAGTCTTTTCTCCCATCTTCGGCACTGGAGCTGGTTCTGTAGCTTCAGAGGCCAAAGAGATTTCACCAATAAATTCTGGCACTGTGGCCGGCTCAATAAAACGCGCTCGGTGAGTGGGCACCTTTATCTTTTTCCTTTGCGGCACTGGCTCATTAGTAGCACTCGTGGTAGCTTCTGCCGCAGTAGAAGTATTTTTCCTTTTGCGACTCAAAACCGGATAGTGGTAGTCAGGGTAGACAAACCCGACTGCGTCAAATACCCGGTTGAGCCTTTTCTTTTTTCGGCCTCCGAAGGCTGCTGATAACGCAGTGTTCTCGGCCTTCGAATATGCCCCAAGCAGTTCGTCACTTAATGTTTCAATGCTTTTCAACCAGTCATCATCAGGTTCAACAAATTTGTCTGCATATTTGAATGTGTATTTCAGTCTGACCAATCCGCCTTCGTCGGACTCTTTGATGGTCTCCTTCGGCATTTCCCACTTTCCTGCAAGTAGCCACACCCTGAAGGCAATATGTTCTTGGACCAAGTCCCTTGACCCAATGAAAGAACAGACCACGCCGAAGGCTCTTTGGCATTCCTCGGCTGCTTCATCCATTTCAACCTTCAGCCTTCGAAGTCCGAAGCGTTGCCAGATGGGGCGCATAATGATACTCTTGACATCTTCTTGTGCCGTTAAGTCGCTCTTTACATAGAACCATTCAGTCATCCAGGCTCCGGGCCATCTCTTCCGAAAGGTTGGCACAGGGCGGCTTGACCCGGAGCGGGCACCGAAGCTGTAGCACCCAAAGTTGTTGTGATATTGTTCTTTCCCCCAGGGCTTCGTCTCATATAACAACTCATGAATGTTGCAAAAGCTTTTAGCATTTGGTTCTAAACCTTGGCTTCTTGCAGCCCAGACAAACATCCCCATTCTTAAGATAGCTTCGGGAGTAATTTGATGGAGGTAGACTTGAAATGTCCTCAGGACTTCAACAACAAAGTTGCTTAGGGGGAATCGAAGCCCAGCCTTGAGAAAGCTTCGGAAAATTACGACTTCATCTTCTTCGGGGGTGGGAGAAGTCTTTTCTCCAGCATCAGCCCTCACAATAGATATATCTCGAAAATACCGCCCCCTCATATTATCAATATGACTCTGCTTGATAGTGGTTTTCCCAAAACCGTGTGACTTGGTCGCCATGGTCGATCTTCGGACTCTTCCCCACCGCTTTCTACATCAAAACTGTCGCTGTCATCAGTATCTTCGGACAAACCTTCAAGAATTTCCTTAGTGATTTTCTCTGTATTGGTCTCCGCCATCGCTATAAGAAACCCCAAGTTCTTCTCTTCGTCAAGACTCAGCTTCGTCTCAGCAGGGATCTTCTTACCTTCAGACATCTTCGGAAGCGCTAAAAAACTGTTTTCAAGGCCGAAGCTTTAAAAACAAAAAGATCAGCAAATCTTAGTACACAAGAGCTAAAAATGTAGTGGGCCGAAGCAGATGGCAAGCGTGCGTACCAAATAAGTTTGCGGTATGATCTTATTTATACGCCCAGGGCGTTGAAAATTGAAAGACCCCACTTGTCAGTGAATGTTGCTATTCTAGCAAAGGGAAGGTGTTTTTTCGGACCTTCGGCTCAAGGCCTTCGTCCATATCGCAATCTGAATTTATCATTAACAAATTAATATTGCGAGGGGCTACTGTTGGGGGCCTTCGTCCTCCGAAGGTCCTCAAAAACATGATTTGACAATGTTTTCCAAGTGGATTATGTGAACAGGTACCTTCGGACTCAGAATTATGAACATGAAGTACGGTCAGGACGAAGCCTGGACCAGACGAAGGACGAGCTGATTACCAAGCTCCACGAAGGATGATGCACAGCCGAAGCTGTGCGCAGGGAAGCTTCGTCGCGATAGCAGAAAGGGGAACCGACTTAAAGATGAAAAGACTACGTGGGCCTTGACAGATTTCCATAAGTCATTAACAAATGTAATGGACGTGGATGTAATTTCACGTGGGCTGCGTCCCGCGTCTATAAATAGATGAACAGTACTCCCGTACTGTTCACGCTGACTTGGCATTTGCTTTTGCGTCACGCTTGTACTTTTTACCTTCTCTCAGGACCGAAGGTACATTTGTAATTTGAAATCATTTCTATTTTTCCATGTTAATAAAATAGAAATGATTTTATGTTGTCTATATTATATTTTGTGCTTTATATGAATCCTTCGTCATTACTTGTTATATTTACGAAGGTATGTCCCTTATGACCTTCGTCCGAAACTCATTATTTCCCGAAGGGGCATAATGTTTCGAAGGACGAAGGACTTTAACATTTAACACTTTTTATGTTGCCTTGTTCTTAACTCTTAGCATTTGAGAACAAGTCCCCAACATCCACCTTTTCCCTTTCAAACCTTCTTTGAGACTAAAACAAGCAAACTCAAGCACACGATTAGTCTCAAAGGGTCAAGTTGTAGCACATCTCCCCCTAAATATGTGCATCACTTGCAAGAGGACTTGTGAGGTCCGGGGAGTGTTTGTACAACTTGAGCACCACAAGTAAGCAACAAAATGCATAAGGAACCTGATCAAGGCATAAACACATGTATGCTATAAATCAATCCAAGTTCCGCGAATCTAGGATATTTAGCTCACTACGCAGCCTGCAAAAGGTCTTTTCATCTAAAGGCTTAGTGAAGATATCAGCTAGCTGGTTCTCGGTGCTAACATGAAACACTTTAATATCTCCCTTTTGCTGGTGGTCTCTCAAAAAGTGATGCCGGATGTCAATGTGCTTTGTGCGGCTGTGCTCAACAGGATTTTCCGCTATTCGGATAGCACTCTGATTGTCACATAGGAGTGGGACTTTGCTCAGATTGTAGCCAAAGTCCCGGAGGGTTTGCCTCATCCAAAGTAGTTGCGCGCAACACTGTCCTGCGGCAACATACTCGGCCTCAGCGGTGGATAGGGCAACTGAAGTTTGTTTCTTAGAGTTCCACGACACCAGGGACCTTCCTAAGAATTGGCACGTCCCTGATGTACTCTTCCTATCGACCTTACATCCAGCATAGTCGGAATCTGAGTATCCAATCAAGTCAAAGTTAGACCCCTTTGGGTACTAGATCCCGAAGCAAGGCGTAGCGACTAAATATCTAAGAATTCGCTTCACGGCCACTAAGTGACACTCCTTAGGATCGGATTGAAATCTAGCACACATGCATACGCTAAGCATAATATCCGGTCTACTAGCACATAAATAAAGCAAAGAACCTATCATGGACCGGTATGCTTTTTGATCAACGGACTTACCTCCTTTGTTGAGGTCGGTGTGTCCGTCAGTTCCTATCGGCGTCTTTGCGGGCTTGGCGTCCTTCATCCCAAACCGCTTTAGCAAGTCTTGTGTGTACTTCGTTTGGGAGATGAAGGTGCCGTCCTTGAGTTGCTTCACATGGAACCCAAGGAAGTAGTTCAACTCGCCCATCATCGACATCTCGAATTTCTGCGTCATCACCCTACTAAACTCTTCACAAGACTTTTGGTTAGTAGAACCAAATATTATGTCATCGACATAAATTTGGCACACAAAAAGATCACCATCGCAAGTCTTAGTGAAAAGAGTTGGATCGGCTTTCCCAACCTTGAAAGCATTAGCAATTAAAAAGTCTCTAAGGCATTCATACCATGCTCTTGGGGCTTGCTTAAGTCCATAGAGCGCCTTAGAGAGCTTACACACGTGGTCGGGGTACCGTTCATCCTCGAAGCCAGGGGGTTGCTCCACGTACACCTCCTCCTTGATCGGCCCGTTGAGGAAAGCGCTCTTCACATCCATTTGGTACAACCTGAAAGAATGGTGAGCGACATATGCTAGCAAAATACGAATTGATTCTAGCCTAGCCACAGGAGCAAAAGTCTCCTCAAAGTCCAAACCTGCGACTTGGGCATAACCTTTTGCCACAAGTCGAGCCTTGTTCCTCGTCGCCACCCCGTGCTCGTCCTGTTTGTTGTGGAACACCCACTTGGTTCCCACAACGTTTTGCTTGGGACGAGGCACCAGTGTCCAAACTTCATTACGCTTGAAGTTGTTTAGCTCCTCCTGCATGGCCAACACCCAGTCCGGATCTAGCAAGGCCTCTTCTACCCTAAAAGGCTCAATAGAAGAGACAAAAGAGTAATGCTCACAAAAATTTACTAATCTAGAACGAGTAGTTACTCCCTTGCTAATATCGCCCAATATTTGGTCGACGGGATGATCCCTTTGAATCGTCGCTCGAACTTGGGTTGGAGGTGCCTGAGGTGCTTCTTCCTCTTCAACTTGAACATCCTGTGCTCCCCCTTGATCATGCGCCTCCACTTGAGGTACCTGTTCGTCATCTTGGGTTGGGGGATGCACCATAGTTGAGGAAGAAGGTTGATCTTGCTCCTTTTGTTCCAGTGACCTCACATCTCCAATCGCCATGGTGCGCATTGCGGCCGTTGGAACGTCTTCTTCATCTACATCATCAAGATCAACAACTTGCTCTCTTGGAGAGCCATTAGTCTCATCAAATACAACGTCGCTAGAGACTTCAACCAAACCCGATGATTTGTTTAAGACCCTATACGCCTTTGTATTTGAATCATAACCTAATAAAAACCCTTCTACAGCTTTGGGAGCAAATTTAGAGGTTCTACCTTTCTTCACAAGAATATAACACTTACTCCCAAATACACGAAAATAAGACACATTGGGTTTGTTACCAGTTAGCAGCTCATATGAAGTCTTCTTGAGGAGGCGGTGAAGATAGACCCTGTTGATGGCGTGGCAAGCCGTGTTCACGGCTTTCGACCAAAAACGCTCGGGGGTCTTGAACTCTCCAAACATAGTCCTCGCCATATCGATGAGCATCCTGTTCTTCCTCTCTACCACACCATTTTGCTGAGGTGTGTAGGGAGCGGAGAACTCGTGCTTGATCCCCTCCTCCTCAAGGAACTCCTCCACTTGAAGATTCTTGAATTCGGACCCGTTGTCGCTCCTTATCTTCTTCACCTTGAGCTCAAACTCATTTTGAGCTCTCCTGAGGAAGCGCTTGAGGGTCCCTTGGGTTTCAGATTTATCCTGCAAAAAGAATACCCAAGTGAAGCGGGAAAAATCATCAACTATAACAAGACCATACTAACTTCCTCCTATACTCAGATAGGCGACGGGTCCGAAGAGGTCCATATGAAGCATCTCCAAGGGTCTTGATGTGGACATCACATTTTTGGTGTGATGAGAGCCTCCCACCTGTTTCCCTGCTTGACAAGCTGCACAAGGTCTATCTTTTTCGAAGTGTACATTAGTTAGACCTATCACGTGTTCTCCCTTTAGAAGCTTGTGAAGGTTCTTCATCCCCACATGTGCTAAGCGGCGATGCCACAGCCAGCCCATGCAAGTCTTAGCAATTAAGCATGCATCTAGACCGGCTTCTTCTTTTGCAAAATCAACCAAATAAAGTTTGCCGTCTAGTACACCCTTGAAAGCTAGTGAACCATCACATCTTCTAAAGACAGACACATCTACATTTGTGAAAAGACAATTATATCCCATTTTGCATAATTGACTAACAGATAACAAATTATATCCAAGCGACTCAACTAAAAACACATTAGAAATAGAGTGCTCAGATGAAATAGCAATTTTACCTAACCCTTTTACCTTGCCTTGGTTCCCATCACCGAATATTATTGAATCTTGGGGATCCTTGTTCTTGACGTAGGAAGAGAACATCCTCTTTTCCCCCGTCATGTGGTTTGTGCATCCGCTGTCGATAATCCAGCTTGAACCCTCGGATGCATAAACCTGCAAGGCAAATTTAGGCTTGGGTCTTAGGTACCCAACTCTTGTTGGGTCCTACAAGGTTAGTCACAATTGTCTTAGGGACCCAAATGCAAGTTTTATCTCCCTTGCATCTTGCCCCTAACTTCCTAGCAATCACCTTCTTATTCTTTCTATAAATGGCAAAAGAAGCATTGCAAGCATGATATATTGTGGAAGGTTCATTAACTTTCCTAGGAACATTAGCAACATTTCTCCTAGGCATATTATGAACAACATTTCTCTTACCAACATTTCTATCATGCACATAGGAAGAACTAGAAGCAAACATGGCATGAGAATCAAAAGCATCATATGCATTACAACTCCTATAAGTATTTCTAGGTTGTCTCCTATCATGGTACATAAAAGCATGGTTCTTTTGCACACTACTAGCCATAGGGGCCTTCCCTTTCTCCTTGGCGGAGATGGGGGCCTTATGGCTTGTCAAGTTCTTGGCTTCCCTCTTGAAGCCAAGACCATCCTTAATTGAGGGGTGTCTACCAATTGTGTAGGCATCCCTTGTAAATTTTAGTTTGTCAAATTCACTTTTGCTAGTCTTAAGTTGAGCATTAAGACTAGCTACTTCATCATTTAGTTTAGAAATGCACTCTAGGTGTTCACTACAAGTATTAAGATCTTTACACCTAGTGCAAACATGTTCTACACAAGAGTTAGATTTACTAGCTACTTCTAGTTTAGCATTTAAATCATCATTAACACCTTTTAAAGTAGAAATGGTCTCATGACAAGTAGATAGTTCATAAGAAAGCATTTCATTTATTTCAACTTCTAAAGCATAAGATTTTTGTGCCTCTACAAATTTATCATGTTCTTCATACAACAAATCCTCTTGCTTTTATAAAAGTCTATCCTTTTCATTCAAGGCATCAATCAATTCATTGATTTTATCAATTTTATTTCTATCCAATCCCTTGAACAAGCTAGAGTAATCTATTTCCTCATCGCTAGACTCATCATCACTAGAAGAATCATAAGTAGTACTGTCTCGAGTACATACCTTCTTCTCCTTTGCCATGAGGCATGTGTGACGCTCGTTGGGGAAGAGGGATGACTTGTTGAAGGCGGTGGCGGCGAGTCCTTCATTATCGGAGTCAGAGGAGGAGCAATCCGAATCCCACTCCTTTCCGATATGTGCCTCACCCTTGGCCTTCTTGTAATTCTTCTTCTTCTCTCTCTTGTTCCCTTTTTCCTGGTCACTTTCATTATCGGGACAGTTAGCAATGAAATGACCAATCTTACCACATTTGAAGCATGAGCGCTTCCCCTTGGCCTTGGTCTTGCTTGGTTGTCCCTTGCGACCCTCTAACACCGTCTTGAAGCGCTTGATGATGAGGGCCATCTCTTCATCATTGAGCCTGGCCGCCTCAACTTGTGCCACCTTGCTAGGTAGCGCCTCCTTGCTCCTCGTTGCCTTGAGAGCAATGGGTTGTGGCTAATGAATTGGACCGTTCAACGCGTCGTCCACGTACCTCGCCTCCTTGATCATCATTTGCCCGCTTACGAATTTCCCAAGGACTTCTTTGGGCGACATCTTGGTGTACCTGGGATTCTCATGAATATTATTCACCAAATGTGGATCAAGAACGGTAAAGGACCTTAGCATTAGGCGGACGACGTTGTGGTCCGTCCATCGCGTGCTTCCGTAGCTCCTTATTTTGTTGATAAGGGTCTTGAGCCGGTTGTATGTTTGGGTTGGTTCCTCGCCCCTTATCATCGCGAATCGTCCAAGCTCGCCCTCCACCAACTCTATCTTGGTGAGCAAGGTGACGTCGTTCCCCTCATGAGAGATCTTGAGGGTGTCCCAGATTTGCTTGGCATTGTCCAAGCCGCTCACCTTATGGTACTCGTCCCTGCACAAGGAGGCTAACAACACAGTAGTAGCTTGTGCATTTCTATGAATCTGTTCATTAATAAAAATAGGACTATCCGAGCTATCAAATTTCATTCCATTCTCAACATTCTCCCATATGCTTGGATGGAGAGAGAACAGGTGACTACGCATTTTGTGGCTCCAAAATCCGGAGGACTCAAAGTGTGGAGGCTTGCCGAGAGGAATGGAGAGCAAATGTGAATTTGAACTCTGAGGAATACGAGAATAATCGAAAGAAAAATTCGAATTAACCGTCTTTTGTTTCTCGTAGTCATAGTCATCCTTTTGGGAAGAAGTGGACTCATCGCTGTCGTCGTAGTAGACGATCTCCTTGATGCGTCTCGTCTTCTTCTTCTTCCCATCTTAGCGTTTGTGGCCCGAGCCCGAGTCGGTAGGCTTGTCATTCTTCGGCTCGTTGACGAAGGACTCCTTCTCCTTATCGTTGATCACGATTCCCTTCCCCTTAGGATCCATCTCTTCGGGCGATTAGTCCCTTTGTGAAGAGAACGGCTCCGATACCAATTGAGAGCACCTAGAGGGGGGTGAATAGGTGATCCTGTAAAACTTGAAACTTAAGCCACAAAAACTTGGTTAAGTGTTAGCACAATAATCGCCAAGTTGTTAGAGAGGAGTCTCAACAAAACACAATAACCACAAAGATATCAATCACAGAGATGGCACGGTGGTTATCCCGTGGTTCGGCCAAGACCAACGCTTGCCTACTCCACGTTGTGGCATCCCAACGGACGAGGGTTGCAATCAACCCCTCTCAAGCGGTCCAAAGACCCACTTGAATACCACGGTGTTTTGCTTTGCTTTTCTTAATCCCGTTCGCGAGGAATCTCCACAACTTGGAGCCTCTCGCCCTTACACTTGAAGTTCACAAAGAAGCACGGAGTAAGGGAGGGATGAGCAACACACACAAGACACAAGAATCAGAATGTCAACACGCACACAAGTCGCAACAAGAGCTCGCAACACAACCCGACAAGTTCACAACTCAACAAGAGCTCTAGATGCTATCACGAAGAAACAAATGCGTGGAATCGAAGTCTTGGTGCTTAGGAATGCTTTTTGTATGCTTGTTGTCCTCCATGCGCCTAGGGGTCCCTTTTATAGCCCCAAGGCAGCTAGGAGCCGTTGAGAACATTCCTGGAAGGCAGATCTTGCCTTCTGTCGACTGGCGCACCGGACAGTCCGGTGCGGATATCCTTCCTTATTTGGCGAAGCCGACCGTTGGAGTCTGAGAGCCGTTGGCGCACCGGACACTGTCCGGTGCACACCGGACAGTCCGGTGCACCAATGTGACCGTTGGCTTGGCCACACGTCACGCGCGGAATCCTCGGCCGACCGTTGCCCTGGTTGACCGTTGACTCACCGGACAGTCCGGTGCACCACCGGACAGACCGGTGAATTTTAGCCGTATGCCGTTAATCATCTCCCAAGAGCGACGAGTTCGCCTGTGAACGGCTCACCGGACAGTCCGGTGCACCACCGGACAGTCCGGTGAGTTATAGCCGTACACCGCCGTCGAAGTCCCGAGAGCAGCCTATTCGCCAGAGCCAGCCTGGCGCACCGGACACTGTCCGGTGCGCCACCGGACAGTCCGGTGCACCCAGACTGAGCAGACTTTGGCTGAACAAAGCCATCTCATTTCCAATTCAATTTTTCCTGTTTCCAGCACTTAGACACAATACATTAGTCCATAAAACAATGTACTAAGTCTAGAAACATACCTTTTGACATGATTTGTACTTTGTCCACCACTTTACATAGATTAACACAAAAGCACTTGTGTTGGCACTCAATCACCAAAATACTTAGAAATGGCCCAAGGGCACATTTCCCTTTCAAGTCCATGCATGGACAATATATGTGCTTTGTCTTTGTTCTCCAAGCATGGTTCATGGCGACAACAATAAACTTATGGACCTCAGATATGTATGATGGATCTAGCCTTGATAAGTTATACATCCAAGATATCCTCTCCATCATCACCTGTAAAAAAAGTAACATAAAACACACAAGACACACAAATTGGCAACAGAAACATATACCAATATTTCCTAACAACTAAATATATCATGGATAAAGAAAATTGGCAAAAGAAACATGAACAACCTTTCTGTTAAAGAAAATTGGCAAAAGAAACATATACCAATATTTCCTAACAACCAATATTTCCTAGCAACTAATAAACAAAAAATCTTAATACCCAACCCTATCTCTAGCACATGGTGAAAGCCTAGTTTCAAAATGTAGTTAAAATTGAGCAAAAATGAATAATAATTGGCAATTGAAACATAATTAAACCAACCTTTCATAACAATTAATAAAAACAATCTTAATTACCAAACCTATCATCCTCCCTCTCCATACAACACATTCACCATTCATTAAGCAACTAAATATGTGTCAAGGATAAACTTATTTGAGAACTAAACATGAAAAAGGAGAGGGAATAGACAAAATCTAACCATCTTAAGCAACCTCATTTGAGGAAATAGAGAAAATAACCTAGCTATACTCTTCTCTCTCACATGTAAAACCCTAGATCCAAAATGTGGCTAAAATTGAGCAAGAATGAAGAAACATTGACAAAGAAACATAAACCAACCTTTCTTATCCACCTTCTTCCAAAAAATGAAGACTAAAACCTCCCCCCTTGTATTTTGTGAAATCTGGACCTCCAAAATTGCCTCCAATGGAAGTTGGCTGCGAGCTACAGCTCCTGTCGGGGGGAGGAAGAGTGGTATTTATAACAGATAGTTCACTGGCAGTTGGCTTGAAAAACCGCCAGTGGAAACCTATTTCCACTGGCGGTTCTCTTAACACAACCGCCAGTGGAAGTAGGATATTTCTACTGGCGGTTCTGTTACACCAACCGCCAGTGGAAACTAGATTTTCACTGGCGGTTCTGTTACACCAACCGCCAGTGGAAATATCCTATTTCCACTGGCGGTTGTGTTAAGATAACCGCCAGTGGAAATAGGTTTCCGCTGGCGGTTCCCAAGCCGGGCCCACCTGGTTTTTTTACTGGCGCGCGGTAACTGAAACCGCCAGTGATAATTTATGGGTGCCGCAGGCTTTGAGCTCTTTTCTACTAGTGTTAATTTAATTTAATCTAGTGTGCTGCGTCGCGCGCTTCGTCGCGCGACAATTCGGTTTAATTTTGGATTATTTAGCGTGCTGCGTCGCGCGCTTTGCCGCGCGATGATCCAATTTAATTTTAGATTATCTAATAGGCTACGTCGCGCGCTTCGTCGCGCGATGATTTATTTTAATTTCAGATATATTAGTGTGCTATGTCGCGCGTCTAGTCGCGCGACATTTCATTTTAAATTCAGTTTAAGTGACGTATGTTGTCGTGCGCTTAGTCGCGCGACGCTTGACGTTATTTTCATAATAATTCAAGTGCCTCATGGCGCGTCCGTCGCTCGACGAGTCGTTTCATTCTCCATTTTGTCTAGGTGTTGTGTCACGCGTTTCGTCGTGCGACAATCCTTTTAAACTTACTTTGGTCTGTTTATAATGAATTAAACACGGAATATGACTTTATCCTATGAATAGTGTGATGGCCAAATTAATACTATTCTGTTTAGATGAGTACTCTAATTTATAATCATGTAACGTGATCGCTCTTCGGCCGTAGCCTCGACCATTACTCTCTCTTTCTCGCTTAGTCGCAGGTGTGAGCCCTGCATCGAGCATCTGTTTATTTATAATATTTTATTGCATGGTGTACTGTTTTTTGTATTAAATTTGTGGAATGTATGTTTGAACTCGTATAGATAATGGTCAGTTGATGGAGTCTGAAGGAGTTGCAGGTGTGAAGACCCTGAGCAGCAGCTGGTTGGTGAAGGCAAGTGTCCCTTGACCCATCTATGTCCTACTCATTCTTATAATTCACTCCTCGCATTTAAACAATTTATACCTAAGAATTGACTAGCTTTTGTTTATCTTGTCCTTGTTTACCTATTTTGGTTGGGTTATTTGGTTTAGCTATCTGCTAATGCTTCACATTAATCAATGAACATGATGAGATTATCTATGATACGATGTTTTCCTTTTTGATTATGATGATATACTTGTGGCATTTAAGGGGACTCGAGCTGTTTCTCGAGTGCCTCTCCGTAAGGACTGGTTCGTTGGATGACCGCCCGGGAAAACAGTGCAACCATGAGGGTGGAATGGGACGTCCTTAGCTGAATAATTAGAGGAACTGAGGTGAAGTTCGCTTCACCGTCGTGCCGTCAATGGGGCTCGGTGTATGCGGCTCGCTCTGCCAAGGGTGGTTTGCCCCTTGGGGAGGAGTGCGGTACATTTAGGAAACCTAACGGGTGGCTACAGCCTTAGGGAATCTTTGTAAAGGCTACATAGTGAAACCCTGCCTATTCACCTTGGTAGTGTTTAAGGGTTTGGTTGGCCCGAGGCAAGAGGGAATCATGACTTATGGATAAAGTGCGTAACCTCTACAGAGTGTTATGAAACTGATATATCAGCCATGCTCGCGGTTATGACTGGCCAAGGGAGCTCCATTGATTAGAGATACATTGATTAGAGATACTTTGATTAGAGATACTTTGATCAGAGAAGGTTGGTTTACAGGTGGTGATGAGGATGATGGTTATGATTATGCTTATGGTAATGGTGTTGGCGATTTGTTCTCAAATGCTATGAGTTAAGAACAAGGCAACACAAAATGTTAATGATTAAAGACTTTCGTTCTTCGAAGCATTATCTCCCTTAGGAAATAATGATCTTAAAACGAAGGTTATGAAGGACGTACCTTCATCATCTTTGTATATAATAATGAAAGTAAAAGCATATGAAACATGGAAAATAACATGAATAATCATATGACATCATTAGGATATTTTTATTATATCATCATGAATAAACATGAACAATATCAAAATACATTTGTACCTTCGGCTTGATAGAAGGTAAAAATCCAAGTGTGACGTGCAAGTGAATACAAGTCAGCGTGAACAGTACAATGTTACTGTTCATCTATTTATAGGCATAGGACGCAGCCTGTGTAAAATTACATCCATGCCCTTGATATTTACTATTGACTTAAGGTCAATCTATCGAGGACTATATAGCCTTTTACTCTTTAAGTTGGTTTCATTCTCCACCGCTAAGCCGAAGCTTCTCCACGCGTAGATTTGAAACTGGTTAGTCTTCTCCATGCTTTTCATATCGTGTACAGCTTCATTCCGATGCCGAAGGTCCCTGTGAATGTATTATACTTGGAAAACATGTTAGTTGTGTTTTTGAGGACCTTCAGAAGATGAAGGCCCCCAACAGTAGCCCCTCGCAGTATTAATTTGTTATAACAATGAATTCAGACTGCGACGTGAACGAAGGCCTTAAGCCGAAGGTCTGAAAAAATACCTTCCCTTCGCTAGAATAGTGAAAGTCAATGACAGCCGGGGCCCGCCAAGTTGCAAAGCGCTAGGCGTATAAATAGGAACCCATAGCGGCAGCATTTGATACGCCATTTCTGCTGTTTGCGTTATTTTCTCAGATTTTTAACTTCTTGCTTACCAGCTCTTGCTTGATTTTCGAGCTTCGGTTTAAAGACATTTGCTCCAAATCTGAGTAGAAGAAGATGACTGAGGAGAAGAAGATGACTGAGGAGAAGAAGCTGTATGGAGAGAAGAAAGTTGTGGATCCTTTTATTGTTGGGTTTTATGAGTCTATGGCAAAAACAAACACAGAGAAAATTACTAAGGAGATAATGGAGGGTTTGTCTGAAGATTATGATGACAGTGATAGTTATGATGTGGAAAGTGGAGACGAAGATTCTGAGGACCGGCCCTGGCGGCCAAGCCATACCATCTTCAGAAAATCGACCATCAAACAAAGTCATATTGACACCATGAGAGAGAGATATTTTTGCGACATGTCTATTGTTAGGGTTGGAGGAGACAGCACTACTCCTTCTCCTGAGGAAAATGAAGTTGTTATTTACCGAAGCTTCTTGAAGGCAGGCCTTCGGTTCCCGTTGAGCAGATTTGTGGTTGAAGTGTTAAAGATATTACAGATCTTTCTTCATCAGATTACCCCCGAAGCTATAATTAGGATGAGGATGTTTGTTTGGGCTGTAAGAAGCCAGGGGCTGGAGCCGAGTGCGAAGTGCTTCTGCAATATGCACGAGCTATTATATGAGACAGAGGCTACTGGCAAAGAACAGTACCAAAACAACTTCGGTTGTTATGGATTTATTGCTTACCCCAATGCAAGCTACCCGGTGCCGACATACCGGAAAAGATGGCCCGGGGCCTGGATGGAGGAGTGGTTTTATGTTAAAAATGATCTGATTAAAAGGGAAGACATCAAGGAAATTATCCAGCGCCCCATCTGGTCTCGCTTCGACCTTCGAAGGCTGAAGGTAGCTATTGAAAGTGACATCAAAGCATGTCAGAAGGCCTTTAGAAATGTTTGCGCCTTCATTGGCACAAGAGATATAATTTAAGAGCACATAGCGTACAAAGTGTGGCCACTTGTGGAGAGCTAGGATATGCCGAAGGAGACTACTGCCGAATATAGTGAAGGTGGCCTAGTTCGATTGAAATATACCTTCAGATTTAGAGAGAAGTTTGACGAACCAAATGATGACTGGTTGAAATGCATTGAAGCTACCAGCGATGAGCTGCTTGGGACATATTCCAAGGCCAAAGATGATGCCATGTTTGCAGCTTTCGAGGGTCGAGGGAAGAAAAGATTGAACAGGGTGTTTGATGCCATTGGCTTCGTATACCCTGATTATCACTACCCACTGCGAAGGCAAGGAAAGAAGAGAAAAACTGCCGCTTCGACCACCACTGTTGTGCCGAAGGGCAAGAAAATAAAGGTTCTGACCCACCGGCCGCGATATATTGAACCGGTCGTAGTGTCTGAATTTGGCGAAGGGACTTCTTCAACTACCGAAGCAAAACAAGTTGCTCCTGTCATGCAGAGCACTAAAGAATCAATTGTAGTGCTGAAGGTGCCTACAGTCAGGCCAGCCGAAGCCAAGGATGATACGGCCAGAGAGCTAGAATTGGAGAAAATAATGATGATGCCAAAAATTTTGAGCCCACCGGCAGAGGCAGTGTTGATGAAGATGACAAAGGCTCCTGCCACAACTCCCAAGAGGAGGAGGATGGCCAGCGTGCTAGACGCTGTCATGGAGACTACAAAAGCCTTGACCACTGCTCCTATTAAGAAAGTTGCCAAAGTTGCCAAGGTCCAGGTCGAAGCCGAAGCTAGGCCTACAGTGCCCATTAAAACGAAGGCTGCCGCGTCTGAAGATAAAGCTGAGCAACAAACTTCAGATACTAGCATGGCAGCGGGGCATGATATGATGGAAAAAGCAAAATCTCCTGCCCCGAAGCTCCGGCCAAAGATGTTGATTACATTATTCGACATGCTTTGGGGAAAAAATTATCCAACGAAGAAATCTTAGAAGCAAGACACTACGCCCAAAAACTAAAATATCCGAAGGGGGCCTTAGTGTTCAATGGCACTAACAAAGATGATTTCATGTACTGTCTCTGGGACAACAAAGAAATATCCGTTTGCCAGGAGATAGCTAAAAATATGGGATTTCCAAAGCTTAAGGAAGGCCTTTCGGCCATGTCGAAGGATGATCTTGCTGATAGCCTTGCATACAACAGTATAAAGGTATAGAAGTTAACTTTAAAGTTGGAAATGAAGTATTTCATTGTTACGCTTAATTCTTCCTTTTTCTTGCAGGGCTTAATTCTTAGCAATGCCTTGAGGGCACAAAAGAGCGCTGAAGACGAAGGTTGCACAATAGCTCTCAGCAACCTTCGCTTAGAGGTAATTGAGCTGAGAAATGAAGGTTTAGAGAAAGACAAGATTTTAATTTCATTGGTGAATAAAATAAAAGAAGACAGAGCTAAGTACAATGCTCAGGCCGAAGCCCATAAAGCCGAGGTTGAAGACCTTCGGAAACAACTGGCCGAAGCCAAAGAAAATTGTGAAGTCGCGAAGACCAGCTAAGAGATAAGTGAATGGTGGAAGGCCAGGCTGGAGAAAAATATTGAGGAGCTCTGCGAATCCAAGGAAAGGTGCTTCGAAAAATCCTTGGAATGAGTGAAAAATTTGAAGAGCAGCTTTGCAGAAGTTGGTGCCTACTCCTCTGAGGAGAACTTCATTCGAGGCGACCCCGAGGGCGTTATTGAGTGGATAAGCGGGGAAGCCGAAGCTTCTGAGGAAATTCTGAATGATCACGGAGATATCTGTGCTTTCTCCGGCGCGGGGGATTGCGACTATTTTGGAGAAGGCTGGATGCGATCACGTAAAAACTACAGCTAATGTCGAAGCTGCCTTCTCCATACATGATACAAAAGATCCTTCAGTCGTAGTGACTTTTATGGGCTCTGATGTCTGGGTGAACGGTGGCCGAGAATTGGCCCATAAAATTATAAAAAAGAATGAAAAAGACACCCACGACGCCCGAGAAGAAGCTAGGCGAAGTGAAGAGGCTGCTGAGCGCGAAAGGCGCATAGGTATTGTTTTTTGAATTTTAACTTCAGTACTTGCTTTGTGGCTTCGAACTAATAGTTTATCTATTACATCTGAGCTATCACCGCTGCCAGAGCCGTACAATCCCCTGGCCGATCCGGAGATGAAGGAAGCAGTAGACTTATGAGCCTTGCAAATTCTATTATCGACGAAGTTGTCGACAAATTATTAAACGAAGCCGCAGAAAAGATCCTTAGAGAAGAATAGACTTTGTTGTAATAATACTTTGTAACATTTGGTGTATGGAACAATTGACGAGACATGTAAATTACTGTAATATATTTCTTTACGATGCGTGGAATTTGCACACGTACCGTTTTTGAGCCTTCGGCGAAAAAATACCTTCCCTTCTTTTCATGCTTCGTAAAGAAGGAAATCCCTTCTATAGCAAGTCTGATAAAACTGTATTTCCGAAGATTACTTTGTGCCTCAGCACATTTTCATTTTGACGAAGCATTTTGTTGGGGACTTATTCTCAAAGGCTATGAGATAAGAACATGGCAACACAAAATATTAATGGTTAAAGACCTTCGTCCTTCGAAGCATTATCTCCCTCGGGATATAATGATCTTTAGACGAAGGTTATGAAGAACGTACCTTCATCATCTCATTGTATCATAATGAAAGCAGAAGCATATGAAGCATGGAAAATAACATGGATAATCATATGACATTGTTAGGATATTTTATTATATCATCATGAATAAATATGAATAATATCGAATTACATTTATACCTTCGGCTTGACAGAAGGTGAAAATCTATGTGTGACGTGCGAGTGAATACAAGTCAGCGTGAACAGTACGGTGTCACTGTTCATCTATTTATAGGCATAGGACGCAGCCTGTGTAAGATTACACTCATGCCCTTGATATTTACTATTGACTTAAGGACAATCTATCGAGGACTAGATGGCCTTTTCCTCTTTAAGTCGGTTTCATTTTCCACCGCTAAGCCGAAGCTTCTCCATACGTAGCTTCGGAACTGGTCCATCCTTCTCCCAGATCACGCTTTTCATATCGAGTTCAGCTTCATTCTGAGGTCGAAGGTCATTGTGAATGTATTATGCTTGGAAAACATGTTAGTTGTGTTTTTGAGGACCTTCGGAAGATGAAGGCTCCCAACACATTTGCCAAAGATTTGCTTCGTATTCAATTTTTGTGCCGTCAATACAATATTGTAACACCCCTGGTGTTACTATAACTAAAACTTGAGCATGGCATCATGAGCATGGGCATTGCATATGTTTGACATACCTAGAGTGCATTCACTAGGTAAAAATTTCAAACAAGTTGTATTGTTTTAAGTGTTTTTGCAAATAGCACCCTGGTTCAGGAACTTAACCCTAAATAGTGGTTAAAGGGGTAAAGCTTAACCCAAGTTAAGAAAACCTAAAGACTTTAGGGTAAAAGTCATAAAATGACTCTAAAAACAAACTTGAATTCCTTTTATACCCCTGGGATACCAGAAACCCTAATTGGAACCCTGGGAAACCCTAAAACCAAACCCTAGGGACCTAAGTGCAAAATTTGTCCACTTTTGGGCTAAAGTGCAAAAACCAAGTCAAATAAGTGTTTTAAGTCAATTGGATCACAAATATGTGGATTTGAAGGCCAAACCCTAAGTTTTGGACTTATTTGCAAAAGAGCCCTATTTGAACTCTTTTGATTAAGTCTGAAATTCAGTGTGTTGTGCCCATCTTTGTGACTTTGTAACTTACAAAGTATAGGGTTTTTGCCCTAGGTCACCACATCAAAGTTGAAGACCCATTATAGGAGAACAACTTTGCTAAAGAGTGTGAGCTTAGTTGTTATGAGAAATTTGGAGAAAAACCCCATCAAAGTTTGACTGTCAGGTTGTTTTGATCTGAAATTCAGTTTAGCAGGGGGCTGACATCAACTTCCAGCTCAAATCTAAGCATGATCCAGTGCTCAACTCAGCTTAATCCCTATAATCGAATTGTAGCTGGTATGTAGCACTACAACTTTGATGCAGTGACTTGGGGGTGTTGCCACAGGAATTGGGAAGAAAATTGACCCAAAACATCGCATGTCAGGTGCACTGAAGGGGCGCTTCCATGGTACAGTACCTGACTAACTGAAGAAGATTCTAATCGTGCTCGTCGCTGGTAGCCGCCGCCGTTGATCGCGGCTCGTCACGATTCGTGCTCTGTGGTCCTTGGATAAGCGTAGCTTGGTAAAGATCTTTACCGCCGGTGAGCTGGCCACCACTCCGACGACCCCCCCCCTGTCTTCCTTCTGCTTTGCGGCTGGCGATAAGTTCGCCATCGACCGCCGCTTCCCGACCGTGCGCCGCGTGGCCTAGCCGTTTCACAGCACCGCCGTGACGCCCTATGACTGTCCCATCATCGCCGAGAGAGTTGCCACGGCGGTAGACACGTATTCACCGCGGCCAGCACTTCTTCCTCACCTCCGACCGCCGCGCGTCCTCCTCAAATTCACCGGCCACCGCCCATGGAGCCTATAAATTGAGGGCGGGGATAGTTGCGCCATATAATCGTGAAGCTGTAGCACCCGCTCCCACCCTCGATCGTCCACCAGCTCGCCCGAATTGCGCACTTCCCCCAAATCTGTTTTCCGCCGCCGTAGAATCGGGCTCGCCGTGGTCAGCCCTACACAGGTCAGCCCCGGTCCTCTGCTCCTTCGTTTGAGCATTCTCATGCCTCTGTGATGCTCCCCGACCCCTTTAATTGGACTTGACCGACGCCCATCGCCGGGAACACAACCATATTGCCGCTTTGCTTACGGCCACCGTGGCCGGAGCTCCATAGTTCATCATTCGTGCAATTATGTTGGGGGAAACGATCTTTAGAACTCGAATTTGGTTTAATCCAAAGCTGGGCGCTAGTACTTGTCCCAATCGACCGGTCCAAGACCTCGCCGGAGCACGGCCACGCTTGCACGCCGTCGGGGACGTGAAACACAAAATAGACAGAAACCCGAGGGCCTTTTCGTGAAGTGTCAGTGACTCTGCGCAATAGTAAACGACCCTGTTCTGGTTTAATCAAAATGTCGAGGGCCTCTGCGCAAAACCTCCCTCGCGGGCGCGCGCGCGAATCCGCTCGGGCTTGGGCCGCCTGGACTTGAAATCGGCCCAGTACTGCTCCTATTTTTCCTTTTTCTTTTTCAGCAGAACTTTGAAAAACTGTAGAAAATGGTAGGAAAATCCTAAAAATATGAGACCAATTTTCCTAGGCTTGTTATTTTCCATAGTATTTAATAAAAATAGTTTTATGATTTTTAGTTTGAACAGGGAATTTTAGGGTATTCAAAATAGCCTAAACCATTGATTCTGGATTTTTAGAAAATAAATAATTAGTCCAAAATTTCCCAAACTTTTTATGTGAGCTTTTCACATTATTTAGAAGCCATGGGTAGAGTTTGGTTTGATTTGGACCTTGTTTGATCACTAAACCCAAAACCACCCCCGCTGCTCCATGAACTCCTTTACTGACTCCGGAAACCCTAGGTTCTCGGAGTACCGTGAAGGAAAGTTGTACTCAAGACTTAGATAATAAGTTGATATTATCTTTGCATCCTCATAAGCATCCCATGACATCCATTCTTATGCATGTATATGGTTATATTAGAGCACGAAGAAGAAGAAGAAGTCTCTGAAGAAGGGATACCACCCACCTCTGATCCTCAAGCAGACAACTGCTTTTATTTTGATATTTGTGGATCCGAGCAGGACACACCTGATAACAAAGGCAAGCCCCGGTGCATTTGCCACCTTCCTTGATGTTTTTAAAATCTTTCTCACTTGCTTGCTGCATTAGGTGATAGGAGTTGATTGATTAAACAATTCCTGCATTACCTTCCTTGATCTTGATTACCCTCCTTGAAATCCTGTTTTTACAAAAAGGTTTTACTATGCTTAGTATTGCTTTAGAAAAACAAAAGGATTTGTTTTACAAAAGATGTTTGGCAAAGTGGGAGGGATGTTTTCGAAAACAAAACTTGATGGTGGATCCATCATGGCCATGATGGGTCCAACATCGGAAAAGATGTACCTCTGTCAGGTAGCAAGTTTTTGGGTTAAAAGATTAAGCTGAGACCGGGCGGGTGACTTGCACGAGAAAGAGAGTCTCGGTGTAGTGTCTCCGTCTGAGTCGATTAAGGACCGTCTCGATGTAGGCCTGCTGACCGAGGACCCTTTAACTGGTCACATGCCTCGTCATGGGTAAGCCTTGCCTCGGGCAGACTAAGGCCGGAATAAGATAACACGAAATGGGAGTGGAGCGGTGGCGAGAGTAGCGTGTACCCTCCGTGGCAAGAGGCTGGACGGTGGTGTATCTGTGCTCTCGGTTTGCGTGAACCTGATCCGGTCTTAAGAACCCCGGTGGCGGGTTGACATATGCAAGGGTTAAGTGCTACATATGTCGTGTGATTGGAGATCCTCAGCTGAGTATAATCGATTCGGATCGCCGTACCTCCGCGGTTATGGAGACTTGGCCACTGACTTACACGTAGCATTCCACTAAAGATGATGGGTTTTTGTTAAAGAAATTGGCTAGTGCAGGACCAGTGATTGAACTAGGGTAGAAAGAACTCTAGTGCAGGTAATTTTACCTAACTTGACAAATAAAATTGGATTTTTAAGGATCCACTTTAGTAAGCATTTCTGCAAAATAGAGTCCTTGATTATTGAGAAGCCTTACCTTGACTCCCCTATAACCAGCATACCCTTGAGAGTCTTTTCCTTAGTCGGGTAAGACTTGCTGAGTAATTCCATACTCAGGGTTTATCCCTTTGTTGTTTTTAGGTGGGGAAGTAGCAGACTTTTGCTGCTTCTGTGCCAAGGTGGTTCCCAAAGAAGAAAAACAAGACTGAAGTGCGGGAGGACTCGGTCCTCCACCTAGGATCTTTGTTTTTATTTAGCTTCCTGGGAGAAGTTTGTGTCTCCCTTGGTTTGTATAATTATTACTTTTATGCACTCACTTTTAGACTGGTCTGTAAATAAATAACTCGAGCTTGCTTTTGAAATAAATGTAAGTTTATGTAATTCGCTTCCGCATATCTTTATCTCCGATGATCTGTAATGTCTGCAAGACGGGTGAAACGTTCCTGGTAAGGTCGGAAAAGATACCGAGCTTGTCAAGTGACTTAGGAACATCTACAGGGTGTCTGATGTCTGTTAGACAAGGACAACTGTAGGTGGGCCTAATTACTTGGGAGGTTCCGTCACAGCTGGTATCGGAGCGTAGCCCTTCTTTGCAGATATTAAGGCATCTTCAAAAGATTTTCAAAAGTCTTACCTAAAGATTCTTTTCTCTTCTTACCTAAGTATTCTGAAGAGTTTATCTTAAAGACCAGATAGGAAGAGTGCAACGTATAGAAGGTTGAATCGACCAAGGTTGATTCTGTACTTACTCATGCATCATGCTAAGAATTATGCTAATAACATTTTCCCCTTAGAAAGATGCCGCCACGCACAAGGCTAACGGCACGTAAGTCAACGGGACCAATTGGAGTACCCCGGCATCAACTAGCCCCTCGACACGAAAGCAGTAGCAGCGGGAGTAATGACCCCATAGGAGACCTGGAAGCCGAAGTGAGTCGACTTCAAGCAACACTGCGACACAGGACCAATACTTGGATCGCAGACGGAGATAGAATCAATGAACTAAGAAGGGACATCCGTCACCTGCAGGATCAGCTGGCTGATCGGGACTTAGCACTTGACTGGGCAGTACAGTCACATATGTTGGCATGTGCTAAGGAAGCAAGGGCTCAGGCCCGAATTAAAGAACTTAGCTCAGCTGTCGACAACCTGCAGGTCTACTGCAATACGTTGCATGAGGAGGTCCATGTGCTATACTCACAACTACACCCTAGTGAGCCTGCACACTCTGCTGAGACGGAAGCCGGACCCTCTCACGTTGCGGGACGCGCGTTGGGTGGGGAGTTAGATCTTTTTGAACCCGTCCTTCTTTGAGGTTGGTGGACGTCTGGACTCCCACACCTGACAATGAAGCCGCCAAAAGCAACGGAAAGCAGGACTAATGGTGTAATAAAGTAGAGTAGTGTATTGTAGGGTGTACTGTTGTATAATAGGTTAAACTTTTGTAAAATGGGTAATGTATCCTGTTGTGTAATATCGAGTCTGTATCATTACTCTTTATAGTAATGTAAAATGGAAGGTTTTCTTTGGCATATTATGTTTATTCAAATGTTTTTGCCTCAGATGCCGACCAGGACTCGCGGACAGGACGCAGCCGGAACATCTGGGGGTCGGGATGTTACCCCGAATCCACCTCCCGTTCCACCCACGCTAGCCGAGGCAATTGCTGCCTTGGTGAATGCTACCGCCGACAATACCCGCTTCCTTCGGGAAATGGCGGGTCAGCAGCAGCTCCAGCAACAAGCAGGAAGAGGTTTTCAACAAGGTCCCCGTGAGACTACTTATCTGGATTTCTCCGAAACTCGTCCGCCTCTCTTCATCAAAGCAGAAGACCCGCTCGAAGCCGACGAATGGATACGAGTCATTGAACAGAAGTTTGGCCTTCTTCGTTGTTCGGAAACCCAGAAGCCATTGTTTGCGGCACAGCAACTCCGAGGCCCTGCCAGTACTTGGTGGGGAAACTTTGTGGCTATCCAACCGGACAACCATCAAATTACATGGAACGAATTTAAAGCAGCATTCCGCGAGCATTACATTCCTGAGGGAGTGCTGCACATGAAACAAGAAGAGTTTATGAAACTGAAACAAGGGGGAGATACTATTAATCAGTATCTCAACAAGTTCAATCACCTGTCACAATATGCAATTGATCAGGTGAATACGGATTTGAAGAAAAGGAACTGTTTTATGAGAGGTCTGAATGACCGGATGCAGCGAAAAATGGCTGCATGTATTGATCTTACATATGGAAAGGCTGTCAGCACAGCCTTATCTGTGGAGGCAAAATACGCCAATTCTGGGAAAAATAAGGGATTCAGTGGTGATAGGCCTAGTCAGGGCCCGGTAAAGAGGCAACGGTTTATTCTCCGGCCCTCTAACCAGAACCGTTCAAGTGCACCATCTTTCCCTTTCAAGCAGCCCATAATTATTCGTCCCAACAAAGCCCCTACTGCCCAAAGTTAGCCGGGTGCCCCAGGCACTCGATTCCCTGCTCTGCCAAGTTCTTCAACTGGATGTTTTAACTGTGGCAAATCTGGGCATTTTATTAAAGATTGCCCCTATCCTAGGCAAAATCAGGCTAATAATCAGCAAGGATCGGGGAATGCAGCTCCAGGCAAGGGAAGTACTTCGGGCAAGAATGTCAAGAAGACGGGGCGAGTATATTACACTCAAGTGGCTACCACACCGGAGGGAGAGCCGGTGATGATGGGTACGTTCCCTGTGGCCAGTCACCCTGCAATTATTCTTTTTGATTCTGGTGCTTCGCATACCTTCATTAGCAAGACATTTGTGGAGCAACATCACATTGCATGTCATGAATCAAAAGAGGGATTTAAAATTCATTCACCTGGGGGACATATTTTTACTAGAGAAGTGGCCTATGAAGTGCCAGTAACAATGGCCGGACGGAACTTTCCTGCTAACATGATGTTCTAAGAGGCCAGGATATAGATGTAATTTTGGGTATGAATTGGTTAACTCAACACAAGGCAATTCTCAACACTGAACTTAGAACCGTCAGGTTGAGTTATAATCAAGAAGAAATTCTCTTGTCTCTCCCCAAAACCAATCCAGCCAAAGCTTCTGGTAGAATATTTGAAGCCATTGTACCGGAGATCAAGAACATTTCGGTAGTATGTGAGTTTCCAGATGTATTTCCGGAAGATTTGCCTAGACTACCCCCTGAAAGAGATGTAGAATTCATAATTGAGCTAAAGCCCGGTACGGCTCCCATCTCCCGAAGATCGTACCGTATGCCCCCTAATGAGTTAGCAGAATTGAAGATTCAATTACAAGATCTACTGAATAAGGGATTTATCCGGCCAAGCTCGTCCCCATGGGGTTGTCCCGCCATTTTTGTTAAGAAGAAGGATCAAACCTTGCGCATGTGCGTGGACTATCGGCCCCTGAATGAGGTCACTATCAAGAATAAGTACCCTCTTCCAAGGATCGATATCTTATTTGATCAACTGACTGGGGCGAGGGTATTTTCCAAAATTGATCTCAGGTCGGGCTATCATCAAATCCGTATTCGGCCCGAGGATATACCGAAGACCGCGTTTACTACGCGGTATGGATTGTTCGAATACCTAGTAATGTCTTTCGGGCTCACCAATGCTCCTGCCCACTTCACCTATTTGATGAACTCGGTGTTCATGCCCGAGTTGGACAAGTTCGTGGTGGTCTTCATCGATGATATTTTGATATACTCTAAAAATGAAGAGGAGCATGCTCAGCACCTACGGATTGTATTGACGCGCCTGAGGGAACATCAGCTATATGCCAAGTTCAGCAAGTGCGCGTTCTGGCTGGAGGAAATTCAATTTTTGGGGCACGTGTTATCAGCTAAAGGAATTGCGGTAGATCCTAGCAAGGTCAAGGATATTCTGGAATGGAAACCCCCAACAACTGTTCACCAAGTCCGGAGTTTTCTTGGACTAGCTGGGTATTATCGCAGATTCATCCCCGATTTTTCTAAGCTTGTGAAGCCAATCACAAGTTTGTTGAAGAGTGACATTAAGTTCAATTGGTCTTCTAAGTGTAATGAAGCCTTTGAGCAATTGAAGACATTATTAACCACTGCTCCGGTATTGGCTCAACCGGACATCACTAAACCTTTTGATGTATATTGTGATGCGTCAGGCAGTGGACTCGGCTGTGTGCTGATGCAAGAGGGCCGAGTAATTGCATATGCTTCAAGGCAGTTACGCCGACATGAAGAGCATTATCCAACACATGATCTCGAGCTAGCTGCTGTGGTTCATGCCCTGAAAATATGGCGTCACTATCTGCTGGGAAATATTTGTCACATATATACAGATCATAAGAGTTTGAAGTATATATTTACCCAGTCAGAGTTAAATATGAGGCAAAGACGATGGCTTGAGCTCATTAAAGACTATGAACTGGAGATCCATTATCACCCAGGCAAGGCCAATGTGGTGGCAGATGCATTGAGTCGTAAGACTTCCTGCCACTGCCTTATGGTAAAAACCTCCGGGAATACTTTATGTCAAGAAATGGACAAGTTAAACCTGGGGATAATCCAGCAAGGGACTCTGAATCAATTAAAGCTTGAGTCAACCATTTTGCAAAAGATAATTGATGCTCAAAAGGATAATCTGGGCATGAAGCACATACGAGAGAAGATAAGGGCTGGAACAGCCAAATGTTTCAAGGAAGACGATCAAGGTGTGTTATGGTTTAACAACCGCATAGTAGTGCCAAAGAATGAAGAACTCCGCCAGCAAATCCTAGATGAAGCGCATCTTAGTCGCTATTCTATTCATCCTGGAAGCACTAAGATGTACCAAGATTTAAAGCAACATTACTGGTGGACAAAGATGAAGATTGAAATTGCACGCTATGTGGCTAGATGTGACACTTGCAGACGTGTCAAAGCCATACACATGAAAACTGCCGGTCCATTGCAGTCATTATCAATACCAACATGGAAATGGGAAGACATAAGCATGGACTTCATTGTGGGATTGCCCAGGACCGTAAAAGGGTATGACTCTATTTGGGTTATAATTGATCGGCTTACAAAGATTGCTCACTTTCTGCCGGTCAAGACAAATTCCCCGGTTACTGTTTACGCCCAATTGTACATTGCTCGTATTCTTAGTCTGCATGGTGTTCCAAAGACCATAGTGTCGGATCGTGGACCTCAATTTGTAGCCAAGTTTTGGGAAGCACTTCACAAATCCTTGGGTACTAAGTTACTCCACAGTTCGGCCTATCATCCTCAAACCAGTGGGCAGACTGAGAGAGTGAACCAAATACTGGAAGATATGCTACGGGCATGTGTCCTGGATTTCTCAACAAAGTGGGATGAATGTTTACCTTTGGCGGAGTTTTCATATAATAACAGTTATCAAGAAAGTATCCAGATGGCACCTTTTGAAGCTTTATACGGACGTCGGTGTCGAACTCCGCTAAATTGGTCTGAACCTGGTGAAAGGTATTTCTTTAGGCCTGATATGGTAAAAGAAACCGAAGAAAAGGTTCAGAAAATAGTTCATAATATGAAGAAGGCACAGGCTCGTCAGAAGAGTTATGCAGACAAACGGCGAATGCCCTTATACTTCTTAGAAGGAGACTACGTCTACTTAAAGGTTTCACCAATAAAGGGAGTATCGCGTTTCGGGGTAAAGGGAAAACTTGCACCCAGGTACATTGGTCCATTCCCTATTCTTCAAAGATATGGGCCAGTAGCGTATCAACTCCAACTCCCCGAAACATTGTCTGCTGTGCATAATGTGTTCCACGTGTCACAATTGAAGAAGTGTCTTCGGGTTCCCGATCGAACCGTTGAAGTGACTGATGTCGTCCTGGAACCAGATTTAACGTACTCGGAACATCCCATCCGAGTTCTGGATCAAAAGGACAGGGTTACCCGGAGAAAGACTCTCAAGTTTTATAAGATACAGTGGAACCAGCATTCGGAAGATGAGGCTACATGGGAAACCCAAGACTACTTAGATAAGAATTTCCCAGGCTTTCTAGCCTCTTGTAAGTTGTAAAGTTTGTATAGCTGTGTAGTAAAGGAATGAACCCCCACACCACCCCTGCCTTGTACCAGAAATAAGGAAATAAAAATGTGACACATTTCCTTTTCCATTACTCACCCTAGGACTTCAAATCTCGGGACGAGATTCTTTTATGGGGGGAAGGATGTAACACCCCTGGTGTTACTATAACTAAAACTTGAGCATGGCATCATGAGCATGGGCATTGCATATGTTTGACATACCTAGAGTGCATTCACTAGGTAAAAATTTCAAACAAGTTGTATTGTTTTAAGTGTTTTTGCAAATAGCACCCTGGTTCAGGAACTTAACCCTAAATAGTGGTTAAAGGGGTAAAGCTTAACCCAAGTTAAGAAAACCTAAAGACTTTAGGGTAAAAGTCATAAAATGACTCTAAAAACAAACTTGAATTCCTTTTATACCCCTGGGATACCAGAAACCCTAATTGGAACCCTGGGAAACCCTAAAACCAAACCCTAGGGACCTAAGTGCAAAATTTGTCCACTTTTGGGCTAAAGTGCAAAAACCAAGTCAAATAAGTGTTTTAAGTCAATTGGATCACAAATATGTGGATTTGAAGGCCAAACCCTAAGTTTTGGACTTATTTGCAAAAGAGCCCTATTTGAACTCTTTTGATTAAGTCTGAAATTCAGTGTGTTGTGCCCATCTTTGTGACTTTGTAACTTACAAAGTATAGGGTTTTTGCCCTAGGTCACCACATCAAAGTTGAAGACCCATTATAGGAGAACAACTTTGCTAAAGAGTGTGAGCTTAGTTGTTATGAGAAATTTGGAGAAAAACCCCATCAAAGTTTGATTGTCAGGTTGTTTTGATCTGAAATTCAGTTTAGCAGGGGGCTGACATCAACTTCCAGCTCAAATCTAAGCATGATCCAGTGCTCAACTCAGCTTAATCCCTATAATCGAATTGTAGCTGGTATGTAGCACTACAACTTTGATGCAGTGACTTGGGGGTGTTGCCACAGGAATTGGGAAGAAAATTGACCCAAAACATCGCCTGTCAGGTGCACTGAAGGGGCGCTTCCATGGTACAGTACCTGACTAACTGAAGAAGATTCTAATCGTGCTCGTCGCCGGTAGCCGCCGCCGTTGATCGCGGCTCGTCACGATTCGTGCTCTGTGGTCCTTGGATAAGCGTAGCTTGGTAAAGATCTTTACCGCCGGTGAGCTGGCCACCACTCCGACGACCCCCCCTGTCTTCCTTCTGCTTTGTGGCTGGCGATAAGTTCGCCGTCGACCGCCGCTTCCCGACCGTGCGCCGCGTGGCCTAGCCGTTTCACAGCACCGCCGTGACGCCCTATGACTGTCCCATCATCGCCGAGAGAGTTGCCACGGCGGTAGACACGTATTCACCGCGGCCAGCACTTCTTCCTCACCTCCGACCGCCGCGCGTCCTCCTCAAATTCACCGGCCACCGCCCATGGAGCCTATAAATTGAGGGCGGGGATAGTTGCGCCATATAATCGTGAAGCTGTAGCACCCGCTCCCACCCTCGATCGTCCACCAGCTCGCCCGAATTGCGCACTTCCCCCAAATCTGTTTTCCGCCGCCGTAGAATCGGGCTCGCCGTGGTCAGCCCTACACAGGTCAGCCCCGGTCCTCTGCTCCTTCGTTTGAGCATTCTCATGCCTCTGTGATGCTCCCCGACCCCTTTAATTGGACTTGACCGACGCCCATCGCCGGGAACACAACCATATTGCCGCTTTGCTTACGGCCACCGTGGCCGGAGCTCCATAGTTCATCATTCGTGCAATTATGTTGGTGGAAACGATCTTTAGAACTCGAATTTGGTTTAATCCAAAGCTGGGCGCTAGTACTTGTCCCAATCGACCGGTCCAAGACCTCGCCGGAGCACGGCCGCGCTTGCACGCCGTCGGGGACGTGAAACACAAAATAGACAGAAACCCGAGGGCCTTTTCGTGAAGTGTCAGTGACTCTGCGCAATAGTAAACGACCCTATTCTGGTTTAATCAAAACGTCGAGGGCCTCTGCGCAAAACCTCCCTCGTGGGCGCGCGCGCGAATCCGCTCGGGCTTGGGCCGCCTGGACTTGAAATCGGCCCAGTACTGCTCCTATTTTTCCTTTTTCTTTTTCAGCAGAACTTTGAAAAACTGTAGAAAATGGTAGGAAAATCCTAAAAATATGAGACCAATTTTCCTAGGCTTGTTATTTTCCATAGTATTTAATAAAAATAGTTTTATGATTTTTAGTTTGAACAGGGAATTTTAGGGTATTCAAAATAGCCTAAACCATTGATTCTGGATTTTTAGAAAATAAATAATTAGTCCAAAATTTCCCAAACTTTTTATGTGAGCTTTTCACATTATTTAGAAGCCATGGGTAGAGTTTGGTTTGATTTGGACCTTGTTTGATCACTAAACCCAAAACCACCCCCGCTGCTCCATGAACTCCTTTACTGACTCCGGAAACCCTAGGTTCTCGGAGTACCGTGAAGGAAAGTTGTACTCAAGACTTAGATAATAAGTTGATATTATCTTTGCATCCTCATAAGCATCCCATGACATCCATTCTTATGCATGTATATGGTTATATTAGAGCACGAAGAAGAAGAAGAAGTCTCTGAAGAAGGGATACCACCCACCTCTGATCCTCAAGCAGACAACTGCTTTTATTTTGATATTTGTGGATCCGAGCAGGACACACCTGATAACAAAGGCAAGCCCCGGTGCATTTGCCACCTTCCTTGATGTTTTTAAAATCTTTCTCACTTGCTTGCTGCATTAGGTGATAGGAGTTGATTGATTAAACAATTCCTGCATTACCTTCCTTGATCTTGATTACCCTCCTTGAAATCCTGTTTTTACAAAAAGGTTTTACTATGCTTAGTATTGCTTTAGAAAAACAAAAGGATTTGTTTTACAAAAGATGTTTGGCAAAGTGGGAGGGATGTTTTCGAAAACAAAACTTGATGGTGGATCCATCATGGCCATGATGGGTCCAACATCGGAAAAGATGTACCTCTGTCAGGTAGCAAGTTTTTGGGTTAAAAGATTAAGCTGAGACCAGGCGGGTGACTTGCACGAGAAAGAGAGTCTCGGTGTAGTGTCTCCGTCTGAGTCGATTAAGGACCGTCTCGATGTAGGCCTGCTGACCGAGGACCCTTTAACTGGTCACATGCCTCGTCATGGGTAAGCCTTGCCTCGGGCAGACTAAGGCCGGAATAAGATAACACGAAATGGGAGTGGAGCGGTGGCGAGAGTAGCGTGTACCCTCCGTGGCAAGAGGCTGGATGGTGGTGTATCTGTGCTCTCGGTTTGCGTGAACCTGATCCGGTCTTAAGAACCCCGGTGGCGGGTTGACATATGCAAGGGTTAAGTGCTACATATGTCGTGTGATTGGAGATCCTCAGCTGAGTATAATCGATTCGGATCGCCGTACCTCCGCGGTTATGGAGACTTGGCCACTGACTTACACGTAGCATTCCACTAAAGATGATGGGTTTTTGTTAAAGAAATTGGCTAGTGCAGGACCAGTGATTGAACTAGGGTAGAAAGAACTCTAGTGCAGGTAATTTTACCTAACTTGACAAATAAAATTGGATTTTTAAGGATCCACTTTAGTAAGCATTTCTGCAAAACAGAGTCCTTGATTATTGAGAAGCCTTACCTTGACTCCCCTATAACCAGCATACCCTTGAGAGTCTTTTCCTTAGTCGGGTAAGACTTGCTGAGTAATTCCATACTCAGGGTTTATCCCTTTGTTGTTTTTAGATGGGGAAGTAGCAGACTTTTGCTGCTTCTGTGCCAAGGTGGTTCCCAAAGAAGAAAAACAAGACTGAAGTGCGGGAGGACTCGGTCCTCCACCTAGGATCTTTGTTTTTATTTAGCTTCCTGGGAGAAGTTTGTGTCTCCCTTGGTTTGTATAATTATTACTTTTATGCACTCACTTTTGGACTGGTCTGTAAATAAATAACTCGAGCTTGCTTTTGAAATAAATGTAAGTTTATGTAATTCGCTTCCGCATATCTTTATCTCCGATGATCTGTAATGTCTGCAAGACGGGTGAAACGTTCCTGGTAAGGTCGGAAAAGATACCGAGCTTGTCAAGTGACTTAGGAACATCTACAGGGTGTCTGATGTCTGTTAGACAAGGACAAATGTAGGTGGGCCTAATTACTTGGGAGGTTCCGTCACAAATATGATGTATGATGTAATGTTATGCGAAATGATATGATGATATGATGCAAAATGATGGGGATGCCGAAGACACATACCCACGCGCCCACACTAGAATACACAAGACTCTGCATCCCCTAGGAACGTCTTTTGAGTCTTTAAGCTCTGCATCCCCTTAGGAACGACTTTTTAGCTTCTTCACCTTCTATTTCGGTGGCATTTAAGCTCTGCATCCCCTTCGGAACGACATTTGAGCTTCTTCACCTTATATTTCGGTGGTATTTGGCTCTGCATCCCCTTAGGAATGACTTTTAAGCAGAAAACTTACGATGCGCTCCCTTAGCAACGACTTTTGCAGCTTCAGATTGTAATTTTTGGCTCTGCATTCCCTTATGAATGACTTTTGAGCAGAAAACTTACACTGCGCTCTCTTAGGAACGACTTTTGAAGCTTCGGATCGTAATTTTTGGCTTTGCATTCCCTTAGAAACGACTTTTGAGCTTCGAAATTTATTTCGTTCCCTTAGAGACGTCTTTTCGAGCTTCGTAAATCTATGAGGAAGATATATTTCGCTCTAGTGTAGGCACAATTATTACAAGAAATTGAAATTAAATTCTTCATTACTTGTTTCTCACATAGAAAATAAAATGGCATAAAAGATAAAAGTACATCAAAGGTAGGATATTCCTCAGTATATATGCTTCGACTCTTGTACAGTGCTATTGACTTTACGAGCTTCGGACTACTCCCTGAAGTCGCGCTGCTATTGGGTGTGCTGGTGCCCTTCTAGCTGCTGGCTTCGGGTATGAGTAGGTGGCAATGGTGGTGGCAGTGGGAGCTGAGGCCTGGAAGCTTGTGAATGACTTGCCGAAGCAACAGAAGCTGCAGGTTGATTGCCCACATATTCTGGTATGTAGGGAGAGTAGCACGAAGCAGTATGTAAAACCTGCTTCGGCTGATTCTGCCACGCTTCTGCTTCGGCTATCTCTTTTTGCTTCTGAATGGTGACCTGGCATGTTCTTGTAGTGTGGCCCTTGTCTTCACCATAGAATAAGCAATAGAGTTTTCTGGGTTGATCCCCATATCTTCCTCTGAAGCCCCTGCCGCCTCTGCCCCTTGGAGCTGGTGGCCTGAAAGAGCTTTGTTGTTGCCCTGAAGATTGTGAGCTATGTTGTGGCCTCTAAAACTGGCTTCCTCTGTCATCACTCTGAGTGGAATTGTGGATTGATCTGACATGCCTAGGGTGGAGTCTTCCTCCAAAGCCCCTAGTCATCTCAGAAAACCTATAAGCTTCTTTTCTTCTCTGGCGGAAATCATTATCGACCCAGATGTACTCATCCATCTTCTGAAGCAGCTTCTCCAGGGTCTAAGGAGGTTTCCTGGTGAAGTATTAGGCCGTAGGTCCTGGCCAAAGCCCTTTGATCATGGCCTCAATGACGATTTCATTAGGCACCATGGGTGCTTGTGCTCTTAGACACAAGAACCTTCGGACATATGCCTGGAGGTATTCCTCGTGGTCTTGCATGCACTGGAACAAAGCTTGAGCAGTAACTGGCTTCGTCTAGAACCCTTGGAAACTAGTGATCACCATGTCCTTCAGCTTCTGCCATGATGTGATTGTTCCTGGCCGAAGAGAGGAGTACCAGGTTTGTGCAACATTTTTTACTGCCATGACGAAGGACTTCTCCATGACTGCAGTATTGGCCCCATATGAAGATATGGTTGCTTCGTAGCTTATCAGAAACTATTTCGGATCGGAGTGCCCATCATACATGGGGAGCTGGGGTGGCTTGTATGATGGTGGCCATGGGGTAGCCTGCAGTTCTGCTGACAGAGGAGAAGCATCATCAAAAGCAAAATTTCCATGATGGAAATCATCATACCATTCATCATCATTGTAAGAATTGTCCTGACGAAGCTCTCTGCGTTGAGGTCTTCGGTCCTAGTCATCTTGAGTGAGATGACGCATTTCCTCAGTAGCTTCATCGATCTTCTTCGGTAGATCGGAGAGACGAAGCATCTTCTCCTTCTTCCTCTGGACCTGCTGGTGGATGGCTTCTAGGTCCCTTATTTCTTGGTCCAGCTCCTCCTCTTGAGGTGTTGGACTTGTAGCCTTCCTTTTTTGACTTCTGGCTTCATGCAGTGTTTCCTGATTGACGTCCAGTGGCTGCAGTGCAGCCCCTAGCCCTGAAGCTTTCTTCGACGGCATGACGAAGGTCACAGCTTGCCGAAGGTGGTCGAATGAGTTCACCGGAGGTGGGTGCCAATGTTGGGGACTTGTTCTCAAATGCTATGAGTTAAGGACAAGGCAACACAAAATGTTAATGATTAAAGACCTTCGTCCTTCGAAGCATTATCTCCCTTAGGAAATAATGATCTTCAGACGAAGGTTATGAAGGACGTACCTTCATCATTTTAGTATGTAATAATGAAAGTAAAAGCATATGAAACATGGAAAATAACATGAATAATCATATGACATCATTAGGACATTTTTATTATATCATCATGAATAAACATGAACAATATCGAATTACATTTGTACTTTTGGCTTGACAGAAGGTAAAAATCCAGGTGTGACGTGCAAGTGAATACAAGTCAACGTGAACAGTACGGTGTTACTGTTCATCTATTTATAGGCACAGGACGCAACCTGTGTACAATTACATTCGTGCCCTTGATATTTACTATTGACTTAAGGTCAATCTATCGAGGACTAGATAGCCTTTTCCTCTTTAAGTCGGTTTCATTTTCCACCGCAAAGCCGAAGCTTCTCCACGCATAGCTTCGAAACTGGTTAGTCTTCTCCATGCTTTTCATATCGTGTACAGCTTCATTCCGAGGCCGAAGGTCCCTGTGAATGTATTATACTTGGAAAACATGTTAGTTGTGTTTTTGAGGACCTTCGGAAGATGAAAGCCCCCAACAAATGGTAAGTGGTATTCTTTCCGTTTGGAAAGGGTACTTTGGGTTAACAACTTGGGTTAATGCTAAAACCTGGGTTTCTACTAGTAATAATAACCTGACCAACTAAAAGCAACTACTTGACTTAACCCCACATAACGCTAGTCCACTACAGCCAAACGGGACAATTGCTAAGTATGTTGATGTGTACTCACCCTTGCTTTACACACCAAACCCCCCGCAGGTTGTCCACATTGCAACCACTACTTAGGAGAAGATGAAGTCGTCGAGGAGGACTTCCAGGAGTTCCAAGAGTACAATGAGTTCTAGGCGTGGGTTTGTGACAAACCCCTAGTCGGCTGCCTGTGAAGGTCGTGTGTATCTACGTTTCTTTTCCGCACTTTGATAACTATTGATGACTATGTGGATGTCTCGGACATCACGATGTAATCGGCTATTACCTTGTTTTATGCTATTATTTGAGCACTGTGTGATGATGTCTAGTTATGTAACTGCTGTGTACGTGAATTGCTGATCCTGGCACATACATGGTTCGCATTCGGTTTGCCTTCTAAAACCGGGTGTGACAATGCTTCCCTCACTTGAGTCTGAATCAGTCGTCTCCCGCCTCAAAGGCCTCGCTAGTCAGTTCTGGGAGCTCGAGAAGGAATCCTTCTTTCACGAGATCTGCCAGGCTTTTGCCATCATAATGTCTCACTATGAAAGAGGAAATCAAGCTAAAGGAGCTAAGCAAAGGCTATTGCGACGCTTGGAGCGATTCAGACTTTGCCAGCATGGTAAAGACTGCCGAGCCTATCGCCTGGGAGCTCGGTGCAGCCCTTCACGACACTGCTCAATATAGGGGGAGCCAAGGTGGGCATGCGCCTTCATGACGACTCTGGGAGAAGAAAGAGGGTCTTTCTCTCCCTGTATCTTATGAGACTCCTCGCACCCACCTGTGTCTTTCGGTGCCTCAAAACCAAAACATGGTTGACCATTTGAATATCGTTTGCTAACAATGATAGAATTCATGGGGCGCTCGGCACATATTGGCCATGGTGAGCCTCCCTCGTACTTGGCTTTACAGGCTTTCACCGAAAGTGTTGCATCCAATGATCTTTCCAATTTCAATGATGGGCTCTCCACGCCACTCGTGCAGGTTGAGGCTTAGGGTGACTCGGGCATCTGAAACGGTGTTGGGGCCTTCAAACAAAGTTGGTCGAGAGGGCACCACCCTGACTATGCCGTTTTCCCGGCTGATGTCATTATGGAGGCCACCGCCGGCCCGTGCTCCCCTCTGTAGAGGGGACGGGCTTCTGGGACCCTGATGGTTTCTCTTTCGCTGGTGAAGGGGAAGGTAAGGCTCCCCTACTTGGAGCACCAACTGTCGGTGTTTTGTACCTAGCTTCGACAAGTAAATTTATTATGTGTGTTTCGGGCTCTGGAGGGTGTGCATGTAGAGCTCAAGATTTATACTGGTTCAGGCAGAACGTCCCTACTTCTAGTCATACGTGGCTTGCGCTACTGGCACCATTGATGATCAAACACGTAGTAGGGGTTACAAGCAGCCGAGAGAAGGAGAAGGCGCTCCCAGGTCTCTTATCGGGGTGGAAGTGGTGCTTAGAATCTACAATGTGGAGTCCTAGCTAACTCTTGGCTTGGCGAGGATTCGGCCTCCTAGTCCTCATCGACGCTCCTCCTCCTGTTCGTCCTTGTGGGCTCGTCTTCATATAAAGGCATCCAATCGTCTCCAAGTCTGATCCCTCTTGATTCCCTGACCTAAGGTGACCCTCTCCCTTTTATAGTCCGGGAGAGGGGTCGGCCAACGGTGGTTTCTCTAGGAAGTATCCGTAAGGCAGGGGTAAAACCAGTGTTTTACCCTGGGTGAGGCCACGTGTACTCGTGGGGCCTAGGGCTACCTGTCTATCGTGTATTTATCGTGGTAGATGACGTGGGAGCGGCGATGGTCCCAGACGCCATTATTCGGGCTACGCCAACCCGTAGCTTTCATAGCCTAGGGCTCGGCGCATCCCATCATGTAGTGCCCTATAGGAGGTCTACGCTCTCAGGCCTACTCCAATAGGCCATAATTGTGCCGTAGGCTGAGAGGAACGAGGGCCATTAATGCGCCACAGTCAGGGGCTCGTAGGTCATGAGTGTTATGTGGCCCGAGGGGTCCGTAAGTCAAGAGTGGGAAGCGGACCGGTGCCCATGTTGTGACTCGGTGTTAGGCGTGGTTAATGAGGCCAGTCATTTATGACGGATTAGTCTATGGTCGGACACAGGATCCACTTGAGTGGTTCCCTTCCGACACACATGTCCTCCCTTATTAGGTTCCGCCACGCCCGACCCCAGGCTCGGTGCCCTGGGGTTCGATTGGGGGCGGGTCCTTCCAGGGTTGGCTGCCTGCCTCTTCCAACTGACTAACAGGCCCCAACGGTCAGGGGCTCTTTCCTCAGCGCGCTCACTGGCTGGCGGGTCCTAGGGACCGGCGGTCATTCCCCCGACAGTCGGTTTACGTGTTTTGTATATTCATTTACGCAACAACAATAATCTGTTTAGGACACATTTTTTTCCTTGTATGCAAATATCCGATACTAATCATCCAGGTGTTGGGGGCTTGTTCTCAAATGCTTCGGTCCTGAGGAAGGCAGGAATACAAGTGTGATGCGAAGGCAAATGACAGGTTCGCGTGAACAGTACAGTGGTACTGTTCATCTATTTATAGGCGCAGGTCGCAGCCTGTGACAAATTACAATTATGCCCCTTACAAATGTTTACAACATTGACTCAGACCTATATGAATAAAAAGGTCATTCTATCTCTATGTCGGTTTAAAACGCCGAAGCTCCATGAAAGGGAACCTTCGGCCATCTCTTGGAGACGACTCTAGCCGAAGCTGCTTCTTCGTGTGAGACCTTCGGCGCACCGAAGCACGACCCCAACAGTAGCCCCTTTCGCGGTGCTAGATCGTTTTTCGTAACGAGCTTGACCCGTGAAAAAAAACTTCTTCAGCTTCGGGAAGCCGAAGGTCCAAAAAACACCTTCCCTGAGCTCGTTGCGGAGAAACGATCCGGCTTCCGAGCACGTGCCAGGCCCACCTTGCAGAGTTACTGTTTGATCTTTGCGGTCCACTGCTCAGCGAGTACAAGTGACCGCCCGTCTGGTGTAAAAATCTTGCCGCTTCGCCTTCTTACCTGCAGTACTATATAAACAAGCGGGTAGGTGTGAAGTTATCACAGCATTCATTGCTATTTGCACTGTTTTGCTGCCAAAATTTTTCACCATAACCGAAGCTTGGCTCTCAGAATCGAACGAAGGTCAGTTTCAACGTCTGCTTCGTCAGAAAGGAGAGCTTCGGATTAAAGGAAAAAAGAAAAAAGTTTCTGACTTCACCAAACTCTGAATTAAATGGCGAGAGTGCGGTCTACTGCCAAAGTTGCACGCGAGGGAGACGAAGCCGAAGGTTCGGACACTGTGCCCATCTCCGAAGCGATGCAGCGCTCCGGTCTAGTGACCGCGGAAGAAAGGCCTGCTGCCGAAGCAAACCCGACAACAGCCGAAGAAGAAGAAAACATTGATGGGACTGACTCCGAAGATGACTACCACATTGCTACGCCCAGCAAACCCAGTCACCTGGATTTTGGGAAATCAACTGTTTCAAAAGCTGATCTTTCGAAGATGGTGAAAGCAGGTTATTTCAATGAAGATCAGAAGAAGCTACTCCGCTTCGGGGGAGAAGAAACCACCCCGAAGCCAGGGAAGGATGAGATTGTTATCTTCAAAAGCTTTTTAAAGGCTGGGCTGAGATTTCCTCTGCACAATATTATTGCAGAGATATTGAGGAGGTTTGGTATCTTTTTTCATCAATTGACTCCTAACGCCATCGTTAGGCTCAATGTTTATATCTGGGCCCTTCGGAGCCAAGCCGTGGAACCGTTTGCTGACAGCTTCTGCCGAGTTCACGAATTACACTACCAAACAAAGGCCAGAAAAGATGGGCTACATGATAATTTTGGTTGCTATAATTTTGCCTACCGAAAGACAACAAAATGTCCTGTCATCAGCTACCGAAGCAAATGGCCAGCAGGCTGGAAATCCGAGTGGTTCTATGTGAAAGTTGACGAAGATATAGAAAAATTGGTACAAAGCCCTTTGGAGTTAATCTTCGGAGAGACGAGGCCACGATGCCGCATCGGCGATCTAAAAGGTCCCACCTGGGCTGCTCTGGGTGAATTTGAAATCATTTCAAAACATATTGGCACCAGGGATCTAGTTCAGGAATTTTTGGCATTCAGAGTCTTCCCTACTCTAAAAGAGTGGGAAATGCCGAAGCTGAAGGGAGAAAAGAAGAAGGGGGAGCTGGTCCGTCTGCCCTATCACTTTAAATTCAAGAAGTACTTTAAGAAGCCCTGCAAAGAGTGGTTAGACACAGTTGAGACAATGTGCAATGAAATCTTGGGAAATTACTCCAAAAAAGAGGATCAATTAATGACAGCGGCCTTCGGCGCCCGACCGAAGCGAAGGCTGAACCGAGTATTCGATGCCCTGGGCTTCGAGTACCCAGACTACGAGCAGTTGAACAAGGGTGCCGAGGGCCTCAAAAGGAAAAGAGTAACTGAAATTCTGACAAAGGATGAAGAGCAACCAGCAGCAGAGAAGAAAATCCCGAAGAAAAGGAAAATATCAAGTCCAAAACGGAAAATATCCGAAGAAGAGAGGACCCCCACACCGCCTTCTACCAGCGACGTGGAAGAAATTTTAAAGGTAATGACTGAACCTATGCCCACGAAGCTAAGTCCATTAGGGCTCCAACTGACGAAGCTTTTTCAAAAGGTGGACGAGCCGGATCAGGCGAAGATGAGCAAACCCAAACGGCAAAGAATCATTGCGGTAACTGAAGTTATCGATAAGACACCTCCAAGAGCTTCAGTTCAGAAAACAGCAGCTGCCGAAGGCACCAAGAACATTGAAGTCGCCCCTTCGGAGGTCGCGGCTAGCGAAGCCGCTACAGCCGAAGAGGTTAATTTAGAAACAACCATTGAGGATATTAACAAAATTTTGGAAGACATAGATGCAGAAGAAGCCGGTGCTGCTACTGAAAAATCCATGGCCACAGTGCCTGAAAAAGGAAAAGAAATAGCCGAAGATACTTCGGATGACGAAGCTTACTCCTTTCAGAATTTAATTGGGCAAAAACTGACAAAGGACGAAATAGAAGAACTTAAAGAATATGCCAAATCCTGCGGCTACAAGTCAGGTGCCCTCCTATTTGGAGGTGTAGATGATGAAAAACTAGGCTGCATTCGAGACCAGACTGGTGCTAAGGTAATCGGTACTCTATCAAAGAGTATCGGTTTTCCGAAGCTAGAGTCAGACATCAGCCGCTACCGACGACAACATGTCGTTGGTAGTTTATTTTACTCCAACTTCAAGGTGAACAACTTGCCACCTAACTTTTGTCGCTTCTAATAAAAACATGTCTGACGAAGGTTGTGTTCGTACAGAGTATGCTGCTGAGCAAAGCCTTGCAAATGCAACAAGATCTTGAAGATAAAAAGCATGAAGTTATAATTGGAAATTTGGAAAACAAAATAAAGGAGCAATCAGATGCTTTCGAGAAAAAGAACTTTGAGCTCCAGGCAACCGAAGGTTTATTGGCGGAAGCTGAAGCAAAAATATCAGAACTGAATACGAAGCTTCTCCGCCAATCTGAGCAATTCGAACGAGAAAAACAAGATCTTACTGCAAAACTTGAAGTCGAAGCTCAGCAAAATTCAGATTTGAGAAAACTACTGACAAATCTTCAAGAAAACTGCTTGAAATTTAGCAACAAGTGCATTGAACGACTAAGAAAGATTTTTTACTCAGTTGGAGCCAGTAGTGAAAAATTCACCCCCTCAGCTGAAGATCTGCCGAAGACCTTCGAACATATTGAGGGGGAGATTGACGAGCTCGACGAAGTCATAGCTGGGCATGGTGACTTCTGTGCCTGGGTGGCTTCTCGGGGTACCGCTGCTGCATTTCTGAAGGCCGGCTGCGAACACGGAAAAATTGTCAACAGGCCCAACTTCACCTTATCTCCATCAATCCTGGATGATATGCCTGACCTCGCCCGAAGTATCTCCAATAGATTTATAAAAATAATATGGACAAAAGGCGGGCGGGAGAAAGCTGGAGACGAAGCACGAAGTCATCTTGAACCAGTAAGAAATGATACTTCGGAGTTACCTTTTCCTTTGCTCTTGATTTTTACTTATAATTCCTTGATTTATGTAGGATGACGAAGGTGAAGATGACGCCTAAGTTATGTCGCCGAAGCTGTTGCCGAAGCTGAAACTTAATGAGGATCAGTAGAAATATGCTATAGAAAAACTCAGGATATTTTTGTAACAATTCTTGTAAATACAATTAGACTGTCTTCAAGGAACCTTGTACATACCTTGTAATATATTCTTACCCTTCGCTTGAGGCGCTTTGGTGTGGACGAAATCAGTATTTTGAGCCGAATGCGAAAAAACACCTTCCCTTCTTTTCGTACACAACGAAGCATAAAAGACCAACTCTCTTTTGTATACAACGAAGCTGAGCAACGAAGCTTTTCTCTTTCGTACATAACATAGCATAACGAATCATAAAAACCTCTTCTCCAAAACTTTTCTTTTACACAACGATTCATAAAAAGCCAATTCTCCCTTCTGCCGAAGCAACCACTTTGGTACACAGATGCTATGAATGAATGCTTATGCATGCAAATGTTATGATGTAATGCAATGCGCGAATGAATGTCCGAAGCATATGTCCGAAGCCACATTGTCAGCCATTACTTAGAAACAACCACACACTAGCTCTGCATTCCCTTAGGAACGACTTTGGAGCTTCTTCGCCTTTCACTTAGGCAATATCAGCGTTGACTTTTCGCTGTAAGCTCTGCATCCCCTTAGGGACGACTTTGGAGCTTCTTCGTCTTTTACTTAGACGGTATAAGCTCTGCATTCCCTTGGGAACGTCTTTGGAGCTTCTTCGCCTTTTACTTTCGGCGGAATCAGCGTTGACTTTTCGCTGTAAGCTCTGCATCCCCTTAGGGACGTCTTCGGAGCTTTTTCTTTCTCTTTTTCAGTTTCGGCACTCGATGGTGCGCTCTCAGCTTTTACATTTACATCTTTTGGGGGATTTTGCTCTTATAAAACTAAAAAGGAAAATTACATATGATGGCCCCATTAAAAACCTTTCTCCCCCTTTAGAAAGGAAAAGGGTGCCATAAAAAAGAAAAGATAAAATTACATCAAGTTATACATAGAACCGCCGAAGCTCATCCGCATTCCAAGATCTTGGAATTTCATTGCCGTCCATGTCCTTCAGTCTGTACGAACCAGGCCTTGACGAAGATGCTACTAAGAAAGGCCCTTCCCACTTCAGTTGCAACTTGCCCACTGTATCCGGGTTGGCCACTCTTCGAAGCACGAAATGTCCTGGCTCAATATTTTTTAGCCGGACTTTTCTATCTCGCCATTTGATTGTTTCAGCCTGGTATTTGTTGATATTTTCCACGGCCTGAAGCCTGATCCCTTCTAAGGCATCTTTTTCCACAAAGCAAGTATCTTCGGCACCTGATTCTGCCGAAGCTACCACTCTTATTGATCCAGCTTTAGCTTCTTCTGGAGTTATTGCTTCGTCACCAAATAATAACTTGAATGGGGTAAAGCCTGTAGACCTTGATGTTGTGGTATTGTGGCTCCACACCACTTTGGTCAACTGATCTGGCCATTTTCCCCTTGGTTGATTAAAAATTAGCTTCATTATCCCTGTCATTATGATGCCGTTGGCCCTTTCAACAAGCCCATTCGACTCCGGATGCCTGACTGATGCAAAATGGATCTTCGTGCCAATTTGATCACAAAAATTTCTGAAATCTTCGGAGTCGAACTGTGTTCCATTATCTACAGTGATAGCCTTCGGCACTCCGAAGCGACAGACAATATTCTGCCAGAAAAATTTTTGGACAGTGGCCGAAGTTATTGTGGCTAATGGCTTCGCCTCAATCCACTTGGAAAAATATTCCACAGCTACTATAACATATTTTAGGTTGCCTTGGGCCGGTGGCAATGGACCCAACAAGTCAAGGCCCCACCTTTGCAATGGCCAGATGGGTTGTATCAGCTGTGTTAATGACGAAGGTTGTTTTTGATCTCTTGCACATTTTTGACAACCTTCGCACTTTTGGACTAACTCCGCTGCATCCGAAGCTGCCTTCGGCCAATAAAATCCTTGGCGGAACACTTTTCCAAGTAACGGCCTGGATCCAATGTGGGATCCGCACAAGCCTGCATGTATCTCCTTCATCAACTCTATACCTTCGGCCCTAGACAAGCACTTGAGCAGCGGGGCACAAACTCCATGTTTGTATAACTCCCCTTCTATCATGATATAGGGACGAGCTCTTGCCTCTATCCTCTTATTATAAGCTTCGTCATCTGATAGAAAGTTTCCCTGAAGGTAAGAGATTATTTCTGTTCTCCAATCTTCACTGTAGACAGGAGAAATGTTAAGGACTGCTCTTTCAAGTAGCTCCACTGAAGGTGCCTTTATTGTTTCGAAGAACACGTCCGAAGGTAGTGGCAGCCCCTGTGCTGCAGACTTGGCTAATAAATCAGCATGCTCATTTTGTCCTCGAGGGATATTCTTAACAGAAAATCCTTCGAAGGAAGCTTCGATCCTTCGGACCGTGTCTAGGTATTTTTCAAGCTTCGGGTCCTTAGCCTTGCAACTTTTATCAATATGACCCGAAACAACCTGGGAATCAGTTTTAAGAATTGCCCTTCTGATCCCCATTGCCTTTAGTTTCCGAAGACCCAGGAGCAAAGCTTCGTACTCAGCGATATTATTTGTGCAGCTGAAGTCAAGTCTTGCTGCATAACAAGTTTTAACCTTGGACGGAGAGACCAACACAGCAGCTGCACCTGCTCCGAAGGTTCCCCAAGAGCCGTCACAGAACACTGTCCATGCTTCGGCATCTTTATTCGCTTCTTCGTCCTGAGCCCCTGGCGTCCAGTCGGCAATGAAATCTGCCAATGCTTGAGACTGAATTGAGGATCTATGCACATAATCAATGTAAAATTCATTAAGCTCCGCAGCCCACTTTCCAATACGCCCGGTAGCTTCTCTATTCCTCATGATGTCCTTCAACGGCTGCGAAGAAGGAACAATAATGTTGAATGCCTGAAAGTAATGCCGAAGCTTCCTGGATGCCATTAAAACGGCGTACAACACCTTCTCCAGCTCTGTATAATTTTTCTTTGAGACACTGAGGACCTCAGACACAAAATATACTGGGACTTGCTTCTTGGCTTGTCCATCAAACTTTTCCTGAACAAGTGCCGCACTTACCGCTGAGTGCGAAGCTGCCACATACAACAACAGAGGAGCCCCTGGTGTTGGTGGAGTTAATGTTGTGAGATCTATTAAATATTGCTTCAGCTCTTCGAAGGCTTTTTGTTGACTTGGGCCCCATTGAAAGACTTCGGCTGACTTCAGCACCTCGAAGAATGGTAAGTTTCTTTCCGCTGATCTGGATATAAATCTGTTAAGGGATGCCAGCCTTCCTGTCAATCTTTGGGCCCCCTTTCTTGTGGTTGGTGGCTCCATTCGAAGTATAGCTTCAATTTTATTTGGGTTAGCTTCGATTCCCTTCGTTGAGACCAAACATCCAAGAAATTTACCCTTCTTCACTCCGAAGACACATTTTTCTGGATTCAGCTTCAGCCCAGCTTGTCTGAAGCTGGCGAAGGTCTCCTGCAAATCAGCAATATGATTTTCTTGCTTCGTGCTCTTTACGATGATGTCATCAACATAGGTCAACACGTTTCTGCCTATCTGAGATTGGAGAACCTTCGCAGTCATTCTGCTGAAACTCCCTCCAGCATTCTTGAGCCCCTCAGGCATCCGAAGATAGCAATATGTACCACTTGGGGTTATGAAGCTAGTCTTCGGCTCATCTTCCTTCTTCATCCAGATTTGATGATAGCCTGAGTAGCAGTCCAGGAGACTCATGAGCTCCGAAGAAGCTGCTGCATCAACTAAAGAATCTATCCTTGGCAGCGGGAATTCATCCTTCGGACAAGCCTTGTTGAGATCTGTGAAATCAATACACATTCTCCATTTGCCATTGGCCTTCTTTACCATAACAGTGTTAGCTAGCCACTCTGGGTACTTCACTTCTCTGATAACTCCTGCACTGAGGAGTCTTTTCACTTCATTGCGAGCCCCTTCGGCCTTATCATCAGACATTTTCCGAAGCCTCTGCTTTCGGGGTCTGAAGGATGGATCAACATTAAGCGAATGTTCAATAACATCCCGATTTACTCCGCAGAGATCATTAGCTGACCATGCAAAGACATCTTTGTTGTTGAATAAAAACCTTATCAAGGTTTTCTCCTGGTCTTCAGATAATTGCGAGCCCAACAACACCTTCTGCTCTGCTACATCCTCACACAATAACATGGGCTTCGGCTGATCTGCTGAAGCTGCCTTCTCCCTCCTGAATTTATACTGTTCACAAGCTTCAGCTCCATCTATATTATGGATTGCCTTGGAATCAGTCCAGCTTCCTTCGGCCCTTCTAGCAGCTTCCTGGCTTCCATGAATAGCAATAGGTCCTTGGTCCGAAGGTATCTTCATGCAGAGATAAGCTGGGTGAAGAATTGCTTCGAAAGCATTAAGAGTTCCACGACCAATGATAGCATTATAAGGATACTCCATGTCAACAATGTCAAACACAATTTGCTCAGTCCTTGTGTTGTTGACAAATCCGAAGGTTACCGGCATGGTAATCTTCCCAAGGGCCACAATCTGCCGCCCCCCGAAGCCACAAAGAGGGTGCGTAGCATCATGGATCTTGTCTTCAGGCTCTTGCATTTGTCTGAAGGCTTTAGCAAATATAATGTCAGCTGCACTGCCTGTATCAACTAGGACATTGTGGACCAGAAATCCTTTAATCACGCAAGAAATAACCATAGCATCATTGTGAGGATAATCCTTAAGCTGAAGGTCTTCCTGAGAGAAGGTAATTGGAATATGAGACCATTTTGACTTGATGAAAGGTCCCTGCACTCCAACATGCTGCACCCTTCTCTGAGCCTCCTTCTTCTGCTTCTTGTTAGCCGGCTCTGAGCAAGAACCGCCTGTTATCGGGAGCACCAGCTTCGAAGCCGAAGCAGCTCCAGCTTGGTTGTTGAACGAAGCCATCAGCTCAGAAAAGTGGAAGTGAGTTCACCGGAGGTGGGCGCCAATGTTGGGGGCTTGTTCTCAAATGCTTCGGTCCTGAGGAAGGCAGGAATACAAGTGTGATGCGAAGGCAAATGACAGGTTCGCGTGAACAGTACAGTGGTACTGTTCATCTATTTATAGGCGCAGGTCGCAGCCTGTGACAAATTACAATTATGCCCCTTACAAATGTTTACAACATTGACTCAGACCTATATGAATAAAAAGGTCATTCTATCTCTATGTCGGTTTAAAACGCCGAAGCTCCATGAAAGGGAACCTTCGGCCATCTCTTGGAGACGACTCCAGCCGAAGCTGCTTCTTCGTGTGAGACCTTCGGCGCACCGAAGCACGACCCCAACACCAGGTTAATCATAACTATTATTGCATATATAACTTTGACAACACAGACATATAAAATTTATGTTATGCATGTCTCATGATATCACACTCGTGTTATCTACTCTCCACTAAATGAATCACTGTCAACGTCATCCACTCTATTTTTTTAAGTTGCCATCTTGTTCCAATGAGCAGCTACACTTCCAATTTTGTTCTTAGATCCAGAAGGTCGCCCTCTCTTGTGCACAACAAGGTTAGCCAATCGAACCCTATTCTCCTATATAGATAGACAAGTACGAGTGTTGTGACCATCAGCAATGCCACATCTTTTGCACTTTTGGTTCTTCTTCTTTCTACCTTTCGCACCCAACTTAAGATCTTTTTGTTCACTCCCTTTGATTATTTTGCCCTTTGGCTTTGCGTTATTTGGTCTAGCGAAGCTTATCCCGTCAACTGCAAAATCCAATTTCTACACCCAAAAAATAAGTTCATCAGTATAAAATTGTGGAAATACATGTGCATCCTTACGACTAATCTTACCTTTCTAGTTTTCACATTAGGTGCGCAACCATTACCCGCATGCCTATCATCGCCCTGACTCAAGTTTTCATGTTGCACACAAGACCAACTTAGTTACTTTCATACTCGATAACATAGTTTTTACTAGCTACTGTTAAAACACCTAAATCAATTGAAGTGCATATATTATTGAATTATTACTTGTCCCTCTATATTTAGTGGCATAACACATTGCACATAACTCCATTAGAGACCATCTGATTTTCCTACGAAACACAAAACAATGTAAACCACATTAGATAAAATATGTAACAAATAGCACCCGCGGGCTACAAATGCACATAGGAAAACATTTTATGATATTTATGCATGTTCTGTTGCCATCTCTTTCATGAGCCAAATTTTATCCTTCTACGTCACCTATTTCAACCCCCTCGCCATGTACCATGCAAATTTTGATAAAAAAATTTGAACATGGATGAATCATATAGGAACAATAATAATAACACTCAACACATACATGGATGCCATCTCCATCACTTATCACACAACTGTCATCACCCCCTATATCTGGCTCCAAATGTGAAAGTACATCTAATAGCTCATCCATCACCTCTAGGGTTGTATCATTCAATGCCTTGGAAAGAATAGCAATATGTAGAACTTTCATCGCCTTTTTATGCAACATCTTTTGTCTATATGATTTAATATCCCCATCCTTTCCCTTCAAATTCCTATCATCTCTCGAAAAAGTCATATCCTATCTAGCTGACTAAGTGTATCGCTAAAGAATGTATTCCTTAGGTATCCGTTCAATCTGTAGATGCATGAATGTGCGTAAGAGATGCACACAAAGCAAGCCTTCCATAAAAAGACAAATAACAATTTGGTTATTTTTTCTCATATATACAGTTATTAATATCTCAACTATCAGTAAATAACCATTACTGTATATAACATACATGTATGCTCCCAATACTTGCACTCACATGTATACTTCCCAGCTACTAAATCAGCAATGACATTGAATTGGAGTTGTCCCCATACAATTTTATTTGACCTTGTAGTATGTTGCACTAACAATCATTTATGCCACCATCTAGATCATGCACTATCATGTATGCAGTAGCATATTTCATTGTCTTATCAAATCTATTCATTATTGCCTTGGTGTATGTCCTTGCAACCCTGATCTCAAACATACACTTCGTGTATGTCTACTTTTGACCCTGCATATTAAACAATTAGAATTGTTACACATTATGTTAAATAGTATAAGAAAATAACATCATTTACTCACGATGCACCCTATTGCCTTCTTTGCCTCTTTCATTTTCCTAAAATGTAGAAGCTTCTGCATATCCTTTGCAAATTGATGAAGCAGAGTGTTTGCATCAACATGAGCGCCCTTCACAAGCCTGTTCATGCTCTCGCTATGTTGTGTAGAGACCATGAGTCCACAATAATACCGTTTGAAAAATGCAGGTACCCACCCTTTACAAATTGCATAGAGATTGTTAAGAGTAATGTTATCGTGGACATGGAAATTTTCATGCATCATTGCCATGTAGACTCAAACTCCATCTCAGTTAAAGGATGATGTATTATAGATTGGAACCTTGTTTTAAAATCCACCTCTTCAAACCTCGCATACAACTCATTTAAAAAATGCATATACCTATTTTGCACATGCCATAGACATAGATGATGGATTGTGTTTGGAAAGACCCTGCTTCGAGGTCCCTTATTTCTTGGTCCAGCTACTCCTCCTGAGGCGTTGGACTTGTAGCGTTCCTTTTTTGACTTCTGGCTTCACGCAGTGTTTCCTGATTGACGTCCAGTGGCTGCAGTGCAGCCCCTAGCCCTGAAGCTTTCTTCGGCGGCATGACAAAGATCACAGCTTGCCGAAGGTGGTCGAATGAGTTCACCGGAGGTGGGCGCCAATGTTGGGCACTTGTTCTCATATGCTATGAGTTAAGAACAAGGCAACACAAAATGTTAATGATTAAAGACCTTCGTCCTTCGAAGCATTATCTCCCTTAGGAAATAGTGATCTTCAGACGAAGGTTATGAAGGACGTACCTTCATCATCTCAGTATGTAATAATGAAAGTAAAAGCATATGAAACATGGAAAATAACATGAATAATCATATGACATCATTAGGACATTTTTATTATATCATCATGAATAAACATGAACAATATCGAATTACATTTGTACCTTCGGCTTGACAGAATGTAAAAATCTAGGTGTGACGTGCAAGTGAATACAAGTCAACGTGAACAGTATGGTGTTACTGTTCATCTATTTATAGGCACAGGACGCAGCCTGTGTAAAATTACATCCATGCCCTTGATATTTACTATTGACTTAAGGTCAATCTATCGAGGACTAGATAGCCTTTTCCTCTTTAAGTCGGTTTCATTTTCCACCGCTAAGCTGAAGCTTCTCCACGCGTAGCTTCGAAACTGGTTAGTCTTCTCCATGCTTTTCTTATCGTGTATAGCTTTATTCTGAGGCTGAAGGTCCCTGTCAATGTATTATACTTGGAAAACATGTTAGTTGTGTTTTTGAGGACCTTCGGAAGATGAAAGCCCCCAACAAATGGTAAGTGGTATTCTTTCCATTTGGAAAGGGTACTTTGGGTTAACAACTCGGGTTAATGCTAAAACCTGGCTTTCTACTAGTAATAATAACCTGACCAACTAAAAGCAACTGCTTGACTTAACCCCAGATAACGCTAGTCCACTACAGCCAAACAGGACAATTGCTGAGTATGTTGATGTGTACTCACCCTTGCTTTACACACCAAACCCCCCCAGGTTGTCCACGTTGCAACCACTGCTCAGGAGAAGATGAAGTCGTGGAGGAGGACTTCCAGGAGTTCCAAGAGTACGATGAGTCCTAGGCGTGGGTTAGCGACAAACCCCCAGTCGGCTGCCTGTGAAGGCCGTGTGTATCTACGTTTCTTTTCCGCACTTTGATAACTGTTAATGACTTTGTGGATGTCTCGGACATCATGATGTAATCGACTATTACCTTCTTTTATGTTGTGTACGTGAATTGCTGATCCTGGCACGTACATGGTTCGCATTCGGTTTACCTTCTAAAACCAGGTGTGACGTAGGTGGTATCAAAGCCGTGTTGACTGTAGGACCGCTAACCTAGAGTAGAATGGTCGTTCTAAGGATTATATACCCCCTATTATCTCCTTGACTTTGGTATCCCTTCAAAAGTTGGTCATATCGACCAAATCTATGTTCTATTTTATATATTATACCTTGCTGATTTTTTTTGTTTTATTCTAATTCCTAATTTTTTATGGTTTACTTGCTGGTCATATTAGCTCTGTTCTCACTCTTATGCTTATGGTGTCTTTTGTAGATGGCTCGTCTTAGACACACCACACGGAAGTCAGTCATTCCTTTCTTGCATTATCGTCTCGTGGAGCGTCCGCTTCGTCGTCCGGTGACTGGTCAGTCTAGCCATTTGGAGAGGCTGCACTACCGCCTGCACGACGAGCAGGAGCGTCGGCGCCAGGAGTTGGAGCAGCAGGGCTCTTCTTCCTCATTTCTGTAGGAGGTAGAGGAGCTGCTCTCCTGTGCCCCTCTTGAGGCACCCCCTGCACCACCATTGGGCGTCCCGGCCACTGGAGTAGCTACTGGAGGAGACCCCGACAATGGAAGTGACGATAGCAGCTCGAGCCACAGCACCGACCTTTTAGAGGAGCAGGAGCCGGAGGGATGGGTTGCTCGACCCATCACTCATAACGCCGTTAGCGGGTGTCACTTCCATGATGCGCTCGACACCTTGCTACGCCAGGCACTTGACCGGTGTACCTGGTCTATCGAGTATCGCTGTGTTGTCTTCTAGCACAGTCGCGGGTTTACCCGGACCACTAGGAGGCGACTTGCTTGGTGCGCCGTCTGGAGAACAGTCTCCTGGGTGCGGAGGTCTGCTCAGAGCATTACTCTATTTCTGAGCGGGACTCAGCTAAGGCGGCCATGCAAGATGCCGCATGGCGTGCGCTTTCGCACTACTACTCAGTGCTTGATGGGGTGGCCGATGGTCTTAACCTGAGGTATTACCCCCACCGTCCATCTGGCAGCATAGGAGGCGTGGTTGTCTCACCTGTCGGTGAGGACAATCCTAGGTTGAGCAGCACAGTCAACCTAGTCGCCATGCTAAACACGGAGCTGGACCATGCCTTAGATGAGCTGAGTAGGGCTCGTGCTGAGATCGCCCAGTTGCGGGCTGAGCGCGTGGAGCATCGTCACCTAGAGGATGGTTCTCCCGCCCCCATCAGGACTCAGCACCCGTACCGCTCACCTCAGCGTGGGTACCATGCCTACGGCAACCCCGACTGCAGGACCAGGATAAATTTAGAACCATAGATCGTCAGCGTTGGGTCTTGTAATAAATGTTTAAAATAGAAGTTTTAGCCTTAGTCTCAGTTTTACTCTCAGTTACCTTTAGTTAGACATGGTAGTTTGCTTATCCTGTGTTTTTATGTTTGTCATGATGAGCTATGATGGATTTGGACCTTTGTAATGACTATCACCAGGGTGTGGGTATCCCTTGCACTTTGGTTTACTTGTTAATGTTAATAAAAATCAGTTATCTAGTTGGGAAGCTGTGATACCCAATTTTCTGAAAAGAAGTTAAATGTATTTTTCCCTTTTCTTTTGTGATCTGTGTAGTTGGGGTTGGAGTTTTTTTAGGAAGCATTCACCAATAAAACAGTAGAATACTTGTTGGATTTGTGCGTTGGGGTCGGGAGCAGACGTGAGAGCGAGTTTGGGCCGTGGATCTCGATCCGGCGGTGGGGAGCCCATTAGTTTCTCCCCCTAAACCCTAGCCGCCCCCTCCCTCTCACTCCCCCACCCCTTTGGCCGCCCCTCCCCTCTCTCTTCAACTCTTGAAGCCGCCCCAATCCCTCTCCTTCTTCCCCAAGTGATTGCAGCGCCACCCCTCAACCCTAGCCCCCCCCCCACCTCTTCCTCTCCAAGGTGGAGCCTCCCTGCTTGGTGTCCGTCGTGTGGGTGCGAGTCTTCCATGGGAGTTTGGAGGGAGGAAGAAGGAAGAAAAGAAGGAGGAAAGGAGGAACCCAAGGTGATTTTCATGATCATTTTGTTGTATTTGTGCTGCAATCCAATTGGTTACATGTTTACCTATGCGATTTGGTAGAGGTGCTGTCCCGAAATTTAGTGGGTGGACGAACAGCAGTAGTTCTAGTGATTTCTGGGAATTTTTTGTGGGCAATTAGTAGGGATCAGTGGGAGAATCATGTAGAGTTTTGTCATACCTTTCCAACGAGTACTTATGCGCTCGATTTGGAGTTATAATTTAGGAGATATCGTTGTTTGAATCCGGTTATGTTGCTGTCCAAAAAACAGAATTTTCAGGTGGGTGAACAGCAGTAGTATTAGCAGTTTCTGTGAATTTTTCGTGGGTAATTAGTGTTAACCAGTATGATAATCATGTAGGGCTTTGTCTTATCTTTCCAATAAGTACTTATGTGCTTGATTTGGAATTATATTTTAAAAGATATCGCTGTTTGAATCCGGGTATGTCGCTGTCCAAAAGACAAAAAAAACAGATTACAGGGTTCATCTTGTGGACTGTTTTGGGCTAATTAGATGTTGGAATTTAATTATAAATTGTATACAAAAGTTGTGGGGAATTTCATGTAGATGCCTCTGGAGTTTTTGTTTGTTACCACTGCTGTCATAATTTTAAAGTTATGAAATTATTAAGTAGCGTCGCTGCAGTTTGGAGGGTGTGGGGAGAGATGCAACCCGCGGCGGGGTTTGAGTTTGTGCGTAGGTGCGGCGTCGTTTATGAGCCTGATTATGTGAAATTGGTGCACTAAGTTGTGTGTCAAAAACAGGTGGTGGACTTCTGGATCGTACTTAGGGATTTGCCCGAACTTCCGGTAAAGGCAAGTAAATACAGTGGTGGTTGCTACCGTTTGGGTTGCATCCTATTCCCTGACATTGAGTATGCATAAGTTTTAATTATGTTAATCATTGAATTCTATGATGAAGTTTATTTGTTTGGAAGTATTAATTCTCAATTGTCTAATATTGTGGTTGATCATAATTTGGTAATGATATATGTGGTTGATTCCCATCTTGGATGAAGTTGAAGTATTTTTTTGAATCACGTTATATGAAGTGTTGTAGGCATGACATGCTCATCGCATCATCCATCTTGCATTTTGAAGTTATGTCGTGATCTTATGGTCCGACCGTACCGGTACATTTTTAGCATCGTACGTTGCCCGAGGAGGGGTACGATGCGGCTTCATATCCTTAGAGGTATGAAGGCAGAAGTCATCCTTGCATTTGCAGACATTTGCACTCATGAGGTATATATGAAGTGTGACATTACTATGTTACTATTGTGGTTTCTACCTGCGAGGTGTGGTGACTAGGTGTGTTGTACGTTGTATACGTGCTGCACCTTCGTAATAAGAAGGTTGTGGAATCAAGTGGTGGTAAAACAATGTTCTTATGTGGTTAAACAGTTTGATATTATTTTACTTGCTGAGATGTGTCATCTCACTCTTGCATTACTCAATGCAGGTACTTGATACATGTTGGGAATGAGGGGAGTAGCAGCACGTCCACTTTCACTCTCACAATAACGCTGCCCAGGAGCAGTCATGATTTAATTAGAAACTTATTGTCAAAGGAAGTTTTTTTTAACTAGTCGTGCGCACTAGTTAATTCACTTCATGTCATATGTTTAACTTCTCTTTGCTAGCCGATTAATAATACTTAGTATGTTTTTGTCATGATATGTGTTTATACATTGTTGCCCCCTCATTTATGCAGTTTTGCAAGGGGGATGCTGCCGAAATTTTATATATAGATGTCAGAAGTGTTGTTTAGTAGCATTCCGGGGTGTTGGTGGACCCCGGGGTGTTACAGTTGGTATCAAAGGATAGGCTTTAGATTCTACGCAATTTGAAGATAAATTTGACACACTTGCACATATAGGAAGGGTATGAGTTCGTATCTCTTTCATATTAGTATTTTATTGTATAGATGACTAGAACTTCCTTACTCCAAATCCCTTTATGGTTTGATGGGGTATGTCGTTAACGACGTAATGCTTGATATGATATGTTACTTCTATTTAGTATTGGTTTCTTGATGTGGTTGTTATTGAAGATATTATGCAAGTGAAGCTACTAATGTACTTGTTTTATATACATATCGTCATGATGTTTTTTTGGGGATGCAATGTTTTCAAATCTCTGAGCTATTACCATCATATATTTCTATATGCTTGACTGTGGATGTTTTTTCCCAAAAGGATTCTTGGGTTCTTGTACTTATAGGACCAATTGTTTATTGAGCTTGTGTATAATGGGTCTAATCCGACTTGGTGTAGTGTGAAAACACTATATAATGTAGTTTTATGGTGTTGTTGAGTTTGATTGACTGTTGGGTTACAACCCAACTTATCAATGTAATATTTCCATGGGTGCAATGCTTTGCGCCTCACTTTTTTTAGGCTAGTGTGGCTACTTGCTAACTTGATCTTAGTATAAAATTGGTTTCTCTCTATAGAGCAGATGCAACGTTGTAATGTCTATGAAATCTTTAGACTGGTAAAACTCGAGTGAATTTGTGACATGACGTAGATTGATAAGTCCAACCATGTCTACCTGATAGGTTTTCTTATTATGTGCAACCTTATTTTTAACAATAAATAGGGTAGTTTCAAGTGGATTTTATGTCGTGCATGTTTTCCTTCTATGGCTTGTTTCAATAGCCATAAAGGCTATGCATATTTTTTTAGTTGTTGCAGGCTAGTCATGTGGGCGATATTGACAACCCGTTTTATATTTTTTTTATTTGCCAACATTGTATGGCAGTTTGATTTTTTTATGAGCAGTTTCTCTATGCATGCTTGTTGAATCATTATTTGGACCGCTTTATCTTAAACGAAGTCAATGCTTAACTGCGAGTTGCTTATGTTTGTTAGTCATCGATCTCTTTAATGATGGGGTTGTTGCATCGGATTGAGATTTTTCTTATATGAATGATGGTTTGATAGATCATGTATGTCTACTACTTTGAATGCATCCTGTGATATCACGAAGTACAAATTGTTCAAGTGCAGTAATAGTAGGTTTTGTTGTATGTGAGGTTAATCAAGGTAGTTTGGTTATGTGGATTGTCTTATTGACGTCCAATTACTCCTGTTGAGCATAGTATCGTGTTATTATTTTAGTATTGAAAGTAATATTTATGAAGCTTTTGCATGAGTCTGTGTCAAGAAGTACATTAATTTTTCTTGTTATCCCTCCATTGCTTTATGAGTATTGCAAATTTTATCTCTTTTGAGAGGAGTAAAAGACGTTACATGACATGAGCACCATTTGCTTCACGTCAACAGAATAGTTGTGGAGAGCTCTAATAGTTGGATTCTAGTGTAATAACAACCATGTTTTATAGTGCTAGAGACGGGTATGTCAGGTGTTTCATACATTGTCGATACATGGATGTTTGACCTTAGTGGCATTAACAAATGAGGTTGTTGAATTCGTTGATTGTGGTGCTTAGTGTTCTAACCTATTAGGTAAAGTGTTGCTTAAAGGCTTTGGGGAGTTGCATCCCCATTTGGTAGTGGAAAATCCTAATGTTGGTCGCACCTGCCAATGCCTTGGGTTTTATTTTATATTGTTTTTTTATTATGGGTAAGGTGTTGTTTTGTTTTGGGAGTCATTTTAAATTAGTTGGAGGCTGAATCAGGCTTCACTTATCTAGAATGTTTTATAGTAGGTTTCTTCATCTTTGCATAGGATGCTCAATCACCCAGTTTGGTCTAAACATTTGAGAGTTATGGGTTTCCTATAGCAGCCTTAATTTTGTACGGAAGTATAGACATTGAATACGGTAAATTTTGGGTTTTGTTGGATTATGAATGTTTTAGTAATTTCATGATCTTCCCAAAGAGTATTGGTTTGTAATTTTCATTGCATATAATTGGAGTTAGGCTACTCTGAAGTTGTTGCACCGTTGTGTCTGAACTTTAGGTGTCGTTAAAACCACAAATAAATCGACCGCGTTTTGATAGTTTCAGAGCCCAAATTTGGGAATTCTCTTTAAGAAAAACTTTTAATTTTTATTAGTACCTTTTAATGGGTATTTACTTGTAATTGTCTGTTAAATAGATTGGGAGAGGTGGTTGTCCGGATATAAGTCAAATCTCTGATGTGCAGTATCTCAGGCTGAGTTTAGCTGTAGGTCATGCAGAGTTGAGGCCTATAAAGATAAATTTGGGTGGAACTTTATTACAAAAGTCGTGGACAATTTCCAAACTTTTCCAACGCGTGTTCGTTGTAGTTTTAAGTTGAGTATAGCAGGAGTTATAGTATTTTGAATTTTAGTTGTCCATTGTTTCTAACCTATCAGTTTTGCAACAAAGCAGTTGCATTGTTTTATCGGTTTGGAAACCAATTCTGAGACACTCATTATAATAAAAGTTTTAGGGAATGTTATAATCTTTTCAATGAGTTTATATTTGTAAAATTTTGTTAGATGCAGAGAGTTATGAGGTTTTGAATTTATGGGTCATGTTCCGTCAGGTTCTGGTGGCAGATCATGTATGTCACCTTACAAGCCAAATTAAAAAAATGGAGATAAAAAAAACTTTTTTATCCTTTGAATACAAAAGTTGTAGGTCATGAAGTTTAGATGATTTTACAATATTTCTTTGTTATCATTGCTTTTATAGTGAAAGAGGTAGAGACAGAATGAGCATTTGTGTTGTTGATTATCAATTTTCTATTTAGGGATATTTCTTTGGGAGTTTGGTTTAGTTATGGTGAGCTCTTTCGCAATCCATGTTAATTATGTTGTATGGTGGGAGGGAATAGATGTAGTGGTTGTGATAGTTATCTTGTTGTTGTATATGTGGAGCGTGGGCTGAAACAGAGAGATAGCGAGGGATATTTGAATAGGCCAGTACGTATTGTTGTGAAGCCATGTTTTCTGGTCTTGGCGTGTTTGCGTAAGTATGAAATAGTTACGTCGTGTGAAGTCTAGGTGGAGATGCAGATTGTCTGAGTTATTGGATGGATATATGGGCAGGCATAGTATACTTAAATTGATTCTTGCTTGCATGATGTGAGATCAGGCTTAAAATGATTTAAAAAGTAAGCATATTGCTTCTACCCTTATGTTGGCTCTAAGTGTCTCGTAATGAAGAACCTAAAGTTATTAGTCCTTCGATGAACGCTTAATCTTAGAAGAGTATAGAACCTGAATAAATCTATTGCTTGCTGTTTGGGACTACATGACCAGTTTTGGTTATGCCGCTAGTTCAATGAATTACACCATGTTTTCGGTAGAGGTGTTGTATATAAAAAGTTGTAGCCAACTTCTCCATCTTACTTGTGTAAAATTTCATGACCATAGGTCTAGTAGTTTGGGAGTTATGATTTTCTCAAGTCTAGTCTTGGAATCTGTCCAGATTCTGTACAGATTTCGAAACTGACCTTGTTTGCCCAAGTTAAACTTCGAATCAGTTCTTATAAATTATAAAGAAGTGGTAGTACTTTCCTTAAGCTTTCCAACAAATTTTGGATCACCCTTTTTGGTGACCTATAAGTTAAGCTACATCTGTTTTAATTGGAATCTTTGAATCTGTCCAAATTTGGACAGCAAAGCCTTTCTTATGTCTTTTGATCTTGATATGCATTGAATTAACCTGATAGGTTTATAAATGAAATATAGACAATTTTACTGGCTTTCTAAAAAGTCTAGGAGCGCCTGAATGGGATGACTGAGACTCCAATTATGGATTTTTGAAGTGAGTAGTTGAATTCTGTTCAAGTCTGGACAAAATTTACGTTTCGCATTGTTTGGCCTTTCTAAGTGTCAAATCTTGTGGTGATGATAATACCAAGGGTATAGTGGACTTTGTAAGCTTTCCATAAAGTCCTAGTTTACTTCTATTGGATGCATATTTTGTGAGTTATGAGGAAAACAAATAATCGTTGTGTTGCTGTCTAGAAATATGCAAGCATTAAATTGATCTTTTGAAGTTACTCTTGTTTGGATAGGTTTGGTTTAGGCTATTTGAGCACAGTATGTATTGCATTCATATATATATATATATTTATTGAAGTACTTGCATGTGTCAATGTTGATTTGGTGGTAGGAAAGCTTTGTTCGAGTTATATAGGACCGTCTACTATCTTAGCCCGAGTTGGCAGCTTGGCTTAGCACCTACAATTGTCGGAGTCTATGATCAAAGTACACCATATATTCCATGTCTTTATGTTGAGGAAGTATTTACGGAATCCAGACCATCAAATCGAGCTAGAGCCGATTCCTGTGTAGCAAGACCAGACTCTAGAGTGTCGTCTGCTGCGTATCTTAGAATCCTAGGAGCTTGAGGAGCTGATGCGGCAGAAGTACCCGAACATTTCTTTATGTGTGAGTTTTGTTGATTCATTGATCTTTCCTTGTCATTCCGATAGAAGCGTCGGAATTCGAGGTCGAATTCTTTTTAAGGGGGGTAGAGTGTGATACCCAATTTTCTGAAAAGAAGTTAAATGTATTTTTCCCTTTTCTTTTGTGATCTGTGTAGTTGGGGTTGGAGTTTTTTTAGGAAGCATTCACCAATAAAACAGTAGAATACTTGTTGGATTTGTGCGTTGGGGTCGGGAGCAGACGTGAGAGCGAGTTTGGGCCGTGGATCTCGATCCGGCGGTGGGGAGCCCATTAGTTTCTCCCCCTAAACCCTAGCCGCCCCCTCCCTCTCACTCCCCCACCCCTTTGGCCGCCCCTCCCCTCTCTCTTCCACTCTTGAAGCCGCCCCAATCCCTCTCCTTCTTCCCCAAGTGATTGCAGCGCCACCCCTCAACCCTAGCCCCCCCCACCTCTTCCTCTCCAAGGTGGAGCCTCCCCGCTTGGTGTCCGTCGTGTGGGTGCGAGTCTTCCATGGGAGTTTGGAGGGAGGAAGAAGGAAGAAAAGGAGGAAAGGAGGAACCCAAGGTGATTTTCGTGATCATTTTGTTGTATTTGTGCTGCAATCCAATTGGTTACATGTTTACCTATGCGATTTGGTAGAGGTGCTGTCCAGAAATTTAGTGGGTGGACGAACAGCAGTAGTTCTAGTGATTTCTGGGAATTTTTCGTGGGCAATTAGTAGGGATCAGTGGGAGAATCATGTAGAGCTTTGTCATACCTTTCCAACGAGTACTTATGCGCTCGATTTGGAGTTATAATTTAGGAGATATCATTGTTTGAATCCGGTTATGTTGCTGTCCAAAAAAACAGAATTTTCAGGTGGGTGAACAGCAGTAGTATTAGCAGTTTCTGGGAACTTTTCGTGGGTAATTAGTGTTAACCAGTATGATAATCATGTAGGGCTTTGTCTTATCTTTCCAATAAGTACTTATGTGCTTGATTTGGAATTATATTTTAAAAGATATCGCTGTTTGAATCCGGGTATGTTGCTGTCCAAAAGACAAAAAAACAGATTACAGGGTTCATCTTGTGGACTGCTTTGGGCTAATTAGATGTTGGAATTTAATTATAAATTGTATACAAAACTTGTGGGGAATTTCATGTAGATGCCTCTGGAGTTTTTGTTTGTTACCACTGCTGTCATAATTTTAAAGTTATGAAATTATTAAGCAGCGTCGCTGCAGTTTGGAGGGTGTGGGGAGAGATGCAACCCGCGGCGGGGTTTGAGTTTGTGCGTAGGTGCGGCGTCGTTTATGAGCCTGATTATGTGAAATTGGTGCACTAAGTTGTGTGTCAAAAACAGGTGGTGGACTTCCGGATCGTACTTAGGGATTTGCCCGAACTTCCGGTAAAGGCAAGTAAATACAGTGGTGGTTGCTACCGTTTGGGTTGCATCCTATTCCCTGACATTGAGTATGCATAAGTTTTAATTATGTTAATCATTGAATTCTATGATGAAGTTTATTTGTTTGGAAGTATTAATTCTCAATTGTCTAATATTGTGGTTGATCATAATTTGGTAATGATATATGTGGTTGATTCCCATCTTGGATGAAGTTGAAGTATTTTTTTGAATCACGTTATATGAAGTGTTGTAGGCATGACATGCTCATCGCATCATCCATCTTGCATTTTGAAGTTATGTCGTGATCTTATGGTCCGACCGTACCGGTACATTTTTAGCATCGTACGTTGCCCGAGGAGGGGTATGATGCGGCTTCATATCCTTAGAGGTATGAAGGCAGAAGTCATCCTTGCATTTGCAGACATTTGCATTCATGAGGTATATATGAAGTGTGACATTACTATGTTACTATTGTGGTTTCTACCAGCAAGGTGTGGTGACTAGGTGTGTTGTACGTTGTATACGTGCTGCACCTTCGTAATAAGAAGGTTGTGGAATCAAGTGGTGGTAAAACAATGTTCTTATGTGGTTAAACAGTTTGATATTATTTTACTTGCTGAGATGTGTCATCTCACTCTTGCATTACTCAATGCAGGTACTTGATACATGTTGGGAATGAGGGGAGTAGCAGCACGTCCACTTTCACTCTCACAATAACGCTGCCCAGGCGCAGTCATGATTTAATTAGAAACTTATTGTCAAAGGAAGTTTGTTTTTTTAACTAGTCGTGCGCACTAGTTAATTCACTTCATGTCGTATGTTTAACTTCTCTTTGCTAGCCGATTAATAATACTTAGTATGTTTTTGTCATGATATGTGTTTATACATTGTTGCCCCCTCATTTATGCAGTTTTGCAAGGGGGATGCTGCCGAAATTTTATATATAGATGTCAGAAGTGTTGTTTAGTAGCATTCCGGGGTGTTGGTGGACCCCGGGGGTGTTACAGAAGCCCTTTTATTCTACTTATCTCTTTATCTGGGAAGCTGTGTTTGCCTGTGTTGGGAGTCAGTGAAGATGTTCATCTGTTCAGTATTGTGGAAGAATTCTATACTCTTTTCTTATGCTGCAAGGTTTGCAAGATCAGTTCTGATGTGTGATTGCATTCTGCAGATGTCAGACAACAGGCGTAGAGGAGGAAGGTGTGCTCAGCAGGAGCAGGCAGCACCACAGGATGAGGCACCCCAGCAGTAGCTGCCACCATTGCCTCCAATGACGATAGAGCAGATGTTCTTGATGCAGACTTAGGCAGTCCAAGCCATTGGTCAGACTTTGGTCGCTATGCAGTAGCAGCAGCCCCCACCTCAACCTCGGATGCCTTAGATGCCCAGAGACAAGCGTGCTGAATTCATGAGAGGTCATCCCCTAGTGTTCGCTCACTCTGCTGACCCCATGGATGCTGAAGATTGGCTGCGTACCGTGGAGCGGGAGTTGCACACCGCTCAGTGTGACGACAGGGAGAAAGTTCTGTATGGTCCCCGTTTGTTGAGAGGAGCAGCTCAGTCTTAGTGGGAATCCTACCTCGCCACCCATGCCAACCCCAACACTATCACTTGGGAGGAATTCAGAGATAATTTTCGTCAGTATCATGTTTCAGCAGGTCTGATGACAGTGAAGAAGGAGGAATTTCTGGCGCTCAAGCAAGGGCCCATGTCTATCAGTGAGTACCGAGACAGGTTTCTGCAGCTGTCCCGCTATGCTCCTGAAGACGTCAACATAGATGCCAAGAGACAGTATCATTTCTTAAGAGGCTTAGTCGATCCCCTGCACTATCAACTGATGAACCATACCTTCCCCACATTTCAGCACCTGATCGACAGAGCAATCATGACAGAGAAGAAGCGCAAGGAGATGGAGGATCGCAAGCGCAAGATTGGTGGACCTCAGCCTGGAAGCAGCAATCGCCCCCGTTTCTCAGGCAACTCGCCTGAGCAGTTCAAGCAGAATCAGCGCCCGCCTCAGCAGCAGTTTTAGAGGCAGTACCCTCAGCATCAGCAGCAGAACTGCCAGAACAATGGGCACCTCACCTCCCCGCCCCAGCAACCAACCAGAGCAGTCAAGCAGCCCAGTTCAAGGCGGAAGCAGAGCATGTTTCTATTGTGGAGAGCAAGGCCATTGGGTGATGCATTGTCCAAAGAAGGCAGCCCAGCAGCAGTGAGGCCCTAGTGCCCCAGCGAAGCAGAATGTGTCTCAACCAGGAACAGGCAACCGCATCTAGACACGCTATAGCCATGGGAGAGTGAACCATTTGGAGGCTGAAGCAGTTCAGGAAACACCAGGCATGATAGTAGGTATGTTTCCAGTCGATTCCCATATTGCAGAAGTATTATTTGATACTAGAGCCACACATTCTTTTATTACTGCATCATGGGTAGAAGCACGTAATCTTCCAATAACTACCATGTCAACACCATTCAAATTGACTCAGCCGGTGGTAGAGTTCGAGCCGATAGTATTTGCTTGAATGTAGGTGTGGAAATAAGGGGGATAGAGTTTCCCACTAACCTCATAGTAATGGGTACTCAGGGAATAGATGTCATCCTAGGGATGAATTGGCTAGATAAGTACCAAGCAATTATCAGCTGTGATAAGAGGATAATTAAGTTGGTGTCCCCACTAGGAGAAGAAGTGGTAGCTGAGTTAGTCTCACCTGAGCCAAGGAAAGGAGGTTGTCATCAGATGGCTATTGATAGCAAGGAGGCAGATTCACTTGAAACTATCAAGGTTGTGTCAGAGTTTCCAGATGTGTTCTCAAAGATAGATCTGAGGTCAGGTTATCACCAGCTCAGGATTCGACCTTCAGACATTCCGAAGACGACATTTATTACCAAGTATGGGTTGTATGAGTTCACTGTTATGTCCTTTAGTCTAACAAATGCACTAGCCTTCTTCATGAATCTGATGAACAGTGTATTCATGGATTATCTTGACAAGTTTGTGGTGGTATTTATTGATGATATCCTTATATATTCTCAAAGTGAGGAAGAGCATGTGGATCATTTGAAGATGGTATTGCAGAGATTGCGAGAGCACCAGCTATATGCAAAGTTGAGTAAGTGCAAGTTCTAGATTGATGAAGTCCTGTTCTTGGGTCACATAATAAACAAAGATGGATTGGATGTGGATCCGAAGAAAGTGGCAGACATTCTGAACTGGAAAGTGCCAACAGATGCCCGAGGAATCAAGAGCTTCATTGGAATGGCCGGATATTATCGGCGATTCATTGAAGGGTTTTCGAAGATTGCGAAACCAATGACAGCTTTGCTAGCCAACAAAGTGGAGTTCAAGTGGACCTAGAAGCGCCAAGAAGCCTTTGAAGCACTGAAAGAGAAGTTGACTACAACGCCTGTCTTAGTCTTGCCTGATGTGCATAAGCCCTTTTTAGTGTATTGCGACACTTGTTACACTGGCTTAGGATGCATATTGATGCAAGAGGGAAGAATTGTAGCCTACTCGTCCTGACAGCTGAAGGTTTATGAGAAGAATTATCCAATCCATGACCTAGAGTTGGCAGCAGTGGTTCATGCACTAAAGACATGGAGGCACTATCTGTATGGGCAGAAATGTGATGTCTACATAGACCACAAGAGTCTGAAGTACATATTCACTCAGTTGGAGCTGAATATGAGGCAACGAAGATGGTTAGAGTTGATCAAAGATTATGATTGGATATTCATTACCATCCAGGCAAAGCGAACATGGTAGCAGATGCTTTGAGCAGGAAAAGTCAAGTCAATATGATGGTCGCTCATCCGATGCCTTATGAGTTGGCCAAAGAGTTTGATTGGTTGAGCCTCGGATTTCTAAACAGCATGCAAGGAGTAACAGTTGAGTTAGAGCCCACCTTAGAGCGGGAAATCAAGGAAGCACAGAAGAATGATGAGAAGATCAGTGAAATCCGGCAACTGATTCTAGAAGGAAGAGGCAAAGATTTTCGGGAAGATGCAGAAGGTGTGGTATGGTTCAAGGACCGTTTGTGTGTTCCCAATGTCCAGTCCATTCGGGAGTTGATCCTCAAGGAAGCTCATGAGTCAGCTTATTCTATACACCCTGGAAGTGAGAAGATGTATCAGGATCTGAAGAAGAAGTTCTGGTGGTACGGAATGAAAAGGGAGATCGCAGAGCATGTGGCCATATGTGATAGTTGTCAAAGGATCAAGGCAGAGCATCATAAGCCAGCTAGGTTGTTGCAGCCGTTGCAAATTCCTCAGTGGAAATGGGATGAAATTGGGATGGACTTCATAGTCGGATTGCCTCGCACCCGAGCTGGCTACGATTCCATCTAGGTAGTAGTGGATCGCTTAACCAAGTTAGCCCACTTCATACCTGTCAAGACTAGCTACAGCAGTGCAATATTGGCAGAGTTGTACATGTCCTGGATCATTTGTCTTCATGGTGTGCCAAAGAAGATAGTGTCAGACAGAGGAACGTAGTTCACCTCTCATTTCTAGCAGCAGTTGCATGAAGCCTTGGTACACATCTGAATTTCAGTTTAGCTTATCATCCACAAACCGACGGTCAGACTGAAAGAACTAATCAAACCATTGAAGATATGTTGAGAGCCTGTGCGCTGCAAGATCAGTCCAGATGGGACAAGAGATTGCCTTATGCAGAATTCTCCTATAACAACAGTTACCAGGCTAGCTTGAAGATGTCACCATTTCAGGCGCTTTATGGAAGGAGTTGTAGAACTCCGTTGCAATGGGATCAGCCTGGAGAAAAGCAAGTGTTTGGGCCAAACATTTTGCTCGAAGCTGAAGAGAACATCAAGATGGTTCGAGAGAACCTGAAGATAGCGCAATAAAGGCAGTGAAGTTATGCAGACACAAGAAGGAGAGAGCTGAGTTTTGAAGTCGGAGATTTTGTCTACCTGAAGGTATCGCCAATCAGAGGAGTCAGAAGATTCGGAGTCAAGGGCAAGCTAGCACCCCGATATGTTGGTCCGTATCAGATTCTCGCAAAGCATGGAGAAGTGGCCTATCAGCTTAGTCTGCCAAAAGGCTTGTCAGTGGTGCATGATGTATTTCATGTGTCTCAGTTGAAGAAGTGTCTGCATGTGCCAGAAGAGCAGTTGCCAGTGGAAGGTCTGGAAGTCCAAGAAGACTTGACCTACATAGAGAAGCCAGTGCAGATTCTTAAGACTGCAGACAGGGTCACCCAGAGGAAAACTATCAGAATGTGCAAAGTCAGATGGGGTCACCACTCTGAGGAAGAAGCAACCTGGGAGCATGAAGATGATCTGATGGCCAAGTATCCCGATCTCTTTGCTAGCCAACCTTGAATCTCGAGGGCGAGACTCTTTTAAGGGGGATAGGTTTGTAACGCCCTGAATTTGGGGGTAGAATTTTTTCTTCTTTATTACTCACCAAATTCAGGCGTTACTCTCTTTTCTCTTCCCGTTTCGCTCTTTCTTCCTAGTTTTCAAAGCAGTATAGCGACTGGTGTCCGTATGCTGTGTAAACAAAAAACCTAAGTTGACATGGGTGTTGCATCATGCCGAAGCATATTTCTTTTGTTTGATGATTGTGTTTGATCGCACGTCCATCTCGCCTCGTTTCGGATTTCGTTTCGCTATTGGATTCTGATCTTTGGTCGCTTGTGTTGTGGGCTTCTGTCCTGGCCCGTGACCCAGCCCAGCCCAACCCGGCCTGGCCCAGCTCGGCCCTGGCCCACGCGCCCCTGGCGCCCCAACTCCTCCCCATGCGCCCCCCTCTCTATCTCTCTCATTTGATTTTTCCCGCGCAGCAACCTCCTCTCCCTCTCCCTTTCTTCCACCTCTCTCTCCCATCGCGTGCCCTAGGTGATCCAGTGACGGTTATCGCCGGATTTTAGACCCCAAGGTGAGCCCCCATCTCCCTCTCTCTCCCCCTTCCTCTTCTTCCTCCTCTCCCCTGCCCGCGCCGCCCCTGGCCACGACCACGCGCCGGCCCCTGGCCACGGCCCCGCGCGCCCCCTGACCGCGACCCTGCGCCGCCCCTGGTTGCGGCCCCGCGTGCCCCCTGGCCGCGTCGTCCCTGGCTGCGCGCTCGTCCCCGGCCACGTGCCCCTGGCGCCCGCACGATCCTTTCTCACGCGCGTGACATTTGAAATTCCGCTTGGTTAATTTTAATTTAATTTAATCTAGTGTGCTGTGTCGCACGCTTCGTCGTGCGACGATTCAGTTTAATTTTGGATTATTTAGCGTGCTACGTCGCGCGCTTCGTCACACGACGATCCAGTTTAATTTTAGATTATTTAGTGTGTTGCGTCGCATGCTTCATCGCACGACGATTCATTCTATTTTCAGATTATTTAATAGGCTGCGTCGCGCGCTTCGCCACACGACGATTTATTTTAATTTCAGATATATTAGTGTGCTGTGTCGCGCATCTAGCCGCACGACGTTTCGTTTTAAATTCAGTTTAAGTGACGTATGCTGTCGTGCACTTCGTCGCGCGACGCTTGACGTTATTTTCATAATAATTCAAGTGCCTCGTGACGCGCTCCGTCGCGCGATGAGTCGTTTTATTCTCCATTTTGTCTAGGTGTTGTGTCACGCGTATTGTCGTGCGATTATCCTTTTAAACTTACTTTGGTCTGTTTATAATGAATTAAACACGGAATATGACTTTATCCTATAGATAGCATGATGGCCAAATTAATACTATTATGTTTAGACGAGTACTCTGATTTATAATCACGTAACGTGATCGCTCTTCGACCGTAGCCTCGACCATTACTCTCTCTTTCTCGCTTAATCGTAGGTGTGAGCCCTGCACCGAGTGTCTGTTTATTTATAATATTTTATTGCATGGTGTATTGTTTTTGTATTAAATTTGTGGAATGTATGTTTGAACTCGTATAGATAACGGTCAGTTGATGGAGTCTGAAGGAGTTGCAGGTGAAGGCCCTGAGCAGCAGCTAGTTGGTGAAGGCAAGTGTCCCTTGACCCATCTAAGTTCTACTCATTCTTATAATTCACTTCCCGCATTTATACAGTTTATATCTAAGGATTGACTAACTTTTGTTTATCTTGTCCTTGTTTACCTATTTTGATTGGGTTATTTTGGTTTAGCTATATACTAGTGCTTCACATTAATCAATGAACATGATGAGATTATCTATGATACGATGTTTTCCCTTTTGATTATGATGATATACTTGTGGCATTTAAGGGGACTCGAGTTGTTTCTCGAGTACCTCTCCGTAAGGACTGGTTCGTTGGACGATCGCCCAAGAAAACAGTGCAACCATGAGGGTGGAATGGGATGCCATTTGCTGAATAATTAGAAAAACTGAGGTGTAGTTCACTTCGCCGTCATGCCGTCAATGGGGCTCAGTGTATGCGGCTCGCTCTGCCAAGGGTGGTTTGCCCCTTGGGGAGGAGTGCGGTACATTTAGGAAACCTAACGGGCGCCTATAGCCTTCGGGAATCTTGGTAAAGGCTACATAGTGAAACCCTTCCTATTCACCTTGGTATTGTTTAAGGGTTTGATCGGCCCGAAGCAAGAGGGAATCACGACTTGTGGGTAAAGTGCGCAACCTCTACAGAGTGTTATGAACTGATATATTAGCCATGCTCGCGGTTATGAGCGGCCAAGGGAGCTCCATTTATTAGAGATACATTGATTAGAGATACTTTGATCAGAGATGGTTGGTTTACAGGTGGTGACGAGGATGATGGTTATGATTATGCTTATGGTAATGGTAAGTGGTATTCTTTCCGTTTGGAAATGGTACTTTGGGTTAACAACTTGGGTTAATGCTAAAACCTGGCTTTCTACTAGTAATAATAACCTGACCAACTAAAAGCAACTGCTTGACTTAACCCCACATAACGCTAGTCCACTACAGCCAAACAGGACAATTGCTAAGTATGTTGATGTGTACTCACTCTTGCTTTACACACCAAACCCCCCGCAGGTTGTCCACGTTGCAACCACTGCTCAGGAGAAGATGAAGTCGTGGAGGAGGACTTCCAGGAGTTCCAAGAGTACGATGAGTTCTAGGCGTGGGTTAGCGACAACCCCCAGTTGGCTGCCTGTGAAGGCCGTGTGTATCTACGTTTCTTTTCCGCACTTTGATAACTGTTAATGACTATGTGGATGTCTCAGACATCACGATGTAATCGACTATTACCTTCTTTTATGCTATTATTTGAGCGCTATGTGATGATGTCTAGTTATGTAACCGCTGTGTACGTGAATTGCTGATCCTGGCACGTACATGGTTCATATTCGGTTTGCCTTCTAAAACCGGGTGTGACAATGCTTCCCTCGCTTGAGTCTGAATCAGTCGTCTCCCGCCTCGAAGGCCTTGCTAATCAGTTCTGGGAGCTCGAGAAGGATTCCTTCTTTCACGAGATCTGCCAGGCTTTTGCCATCATAATGTCTCACTATGAAAGAGGAAATCAAGCTAAAGGAGCTAAGCAAAGGCTATTGCGACGCTTGGAGCGATTCAGACTTCGCCAGCATGGTGAAGACTGCCAAGCCTATCACCTAGGATCTTGGTGCAACCCTTCACGACACTGCTCAATATAGGGGGAGCCAAGGTGGGCATGCGCCTTCATGACGACTGTGGGAGAAGAAAGAGGGTCTTTGTCTCCCTGTGTCTTATGAGACTCCTCGCACTCACCTGTGCCTTTTGGTGCCTCGAAACCAGAACATGGTCGACCATTTGATTATCGTTTGCTAACAATGATAGAATTCGTGGGGCGCTCGGCACATATTGGCCATGGTGAGCCTCCCTCGCACTTGGCTTTACAGGCTTTCACCGGAAGTGTCGCATCCAATGATCTTTCCAATTTCAATGATGGGCTCTCCACGCCACTCACGTAGGTTGAGGCTTAGGGTGCCTAGGGCATCTGAAACGGTGTTGGGGCCTTCAAACAAAGTTGGTCGCGAGGGCACCACCCTAACTATGTCGTTTTCCCGGCTGATGTTATTGTGGAGGCCACCGCCGGCCCTCGCTCCCCTCTGTAGAGGGGACGGGCTTTCGGGACCCTGATGGTTTCTCTTTTGCTGGTGAAGGGGAAGGTAAGGCTCCCCTACTTGGAGCACCAAGTGTCGGTGTTTCGTACCTAGCTTCGACAAGTAAATTTATTATGTGTGTTTCGGACTCTAGAGGGTGTGCATGTAGGGCACAAGATTTATACTGGTTCAGGCAGAACGTACCTACTTCTAGTCATACGTGGCTTGCGCTACTGGCACCATTGATGATCAAACACGTAGTAGGGGTTTCAAGCAGCCGAGAGAGGGAGGAGGCGCTCCCAGGTCTCTTATCGAGGTGGAAGTGGTGCTTAGAATCTACAAGGTGGAGTCCTAGCTAACTCTTGGCTTGGCGAGGATTCGGCCTCCTAGTCCTCATCGACGCTCCTCCTCCTGTTCGTCCTTGTGGGCTCGTCTCCGTATAAAGGCATCCGATCGTCTCCAAGTTTGATCCCTCTTGATCCCCCGCCCTAAGGCGACCCTCTCCCTTTTATAGGCCGGGAGAGGGTTCGGCCAACGGTGGTTTCTCTAGGAAGTATCCGTAAGGCAGGGGTAAAACCAGTGTTTTACCCTGGGTGAGGCCTGAAAGGATCACGATGCCCAAGAGGGGGGGGGTGAATTGGGCTTTTCTAAAAATCAACACTAATTAAAACCTAAGTAAGAGATAAGCAAGAGCCCAACTTCACCCCAACAACTAGCACTAAGAATATAATACTAGAAATGCAACAAAGCTAAGATAATACTTCAAATACTTGCTAAACAAATACACAATGTAAAGTGCTTGAATTAAGTGCGGAATGTAAAGCAAAGTTTAGAAGACTCCTCCAATTTTTCCCGAGGTATCAAAGAGTCGGCACTCTCCACTAGTCCTCGTTGGAGCACCCGCGCAAGGGTATCGCTCCCCCTTGGTCCTCGCAAGAACCAAGTGCTCACTACGAGATGATCCTTTGCCACTCCGGCGCGGTGGATCCCTCGAGACCGCTTACAAACTTGAGTCGGGTCACCAACAAGATCTTCACGGTGATCACCAAGCTCCCAACGCCACCAAGCCGTCTAGGTGATGCCGATCACCAAGAGTAACAAGTCGTAGACTTTCGCTTGACCAAGAGAAGCCTAATGCAAGTGGTGTGTGCTCTAGGTGGCTCTCACTAGCGCTAATGAGGAACAAACGCGGATTATGATTCTCTAATCTCCTCACTAGGCTTTTGGTGCTTGCAAAGCTCTAGCAATGTGCTGGAATAAATGTGGAGTGCAAGTCATTGAATATGGTGGGTGGAGGGGGTATAAATAGCCCTCACCCACCAACTAGCCGTTACAGGCATTTCACTGCGCGATGGCGCACCGGACAGTCCGGTGCGCCACCGGTGCGCCAACGGTGCGCCACCGGTGCGCCAACGGTGCGCCACCGGTGCGCCAACGGTCGTTTCCAACGGCTAGTTCTGACAGGTAGCCGTTGGACTCATGGCGCACCGGACAGTGAACAGTTCACTGTCCGGTGCACACAGGACAGTCCGGTGCGGTGTCCGATGTGCCACTAAAATTCAACTCTGAAAGCTGCGCTCTCGGGTTTCTGCGGAGGCAAAGCCTCTGCCGCGGACCAGCCTGGCCCCACCTGGCAGAGGGTGCACCAGACAGTCCGGTGCACACCGGACAGTCCGGTGCCCCAAAGCCAGATACACTAACTCTTGTTTTTCAGCTGATTTTCAAATCGGTTTTCGTTCTAACTTGAGTGTGAGTTGTAGAGTGACACCTAGCACTGTGTATGAGTGAGATTGTGCACCAACACTACACTAGAACTCTCCTGGTCAAACTACTCATCGACAACCCATCTTTATAGTACGGCTAAAAGAGAATAAAAGACCTAACTAAAATGCGAGTGTCCACATCTCCTTGACACTCGGACTCCGTAGACCTTCACCTTTTGTTTCGTCGTTTTAGCCGTCGCTTCGAGTTCTTATCTCCGGGATTGTTTTCACCGTTGTAGTACTTCTACCTGTGATGCGACCTAACTTACCATTTGTCTCTGCAAAACACACGTTAGTCACATATAATATTACGTTGTCATTGATCACTAAAACCAACCAGGGGCCTAGATGCTTTCAATCTCCCCCTTTTTGGTGATTGATGACAACCCTACAAGTTTTGTGAGAGTAGTTTGTTTTGAAGTTTCTGTCAATAGAAAGAATGGTTAGTTATACTCAGTAATCTTTGACAGAAAGAACGTGTACCATAATAATAAGAGTGAGCGCATACACATCATAAGATTCTTGTTCATATAAAAGTGAAGTTAAATCAATGAAACAAGAACTAGAAGACTGGTGATAAAATATAAGGTGAAAACATAATACACACAGTCAATCAAGCAACGAGAGTATATGACGAGTTTGTGAGCCAAAAACATCAAGATAGTACAGAGAGTAGCAAGCACATATATTACATCAACATGGCTAGTACAGAGAGTAGCAAGCACATATATTACATCAACATGACTCTCTACTAACTCTCTAACTCCCCCTAACTCTCACAACTCATATCTCTCCCCCTTTGGCGTCAAACACCAAAAGGGTCCTGAACCTAAACATCTGATGCAGGAGGAGGCAGCGGGGGCGCATCCGGTCGTGGTCGAGGCAGCAGAGCGAACGCTGGCAGAGGGTCAGAGTCAGTCTCGGATCCAGGATCTGTGGTAGAAGCTGGAGCTGGTACTGACTCGGACTGAGGCCGCGCTGCAGGAGCTACCGGAACAGAAGCGGAGACAGATACTGCCACAGCGGTAGTGGTGACAGCAGATGCTGGTGGCACTGGCGGCTGCGGGCAGACAGAGCTGAGAGCCGGAGAGGTGAACGCCAAAGTGACCGGCCGGAGCGGAGAGGTACCAACAGGGGGTCCTGACAAAATCGATGGCACCACAGGAGCGTGAAGCGGAGGAGGTGGAGCAGACAGAACCGGAGGAACTGAGACACCAGACTGCTGTAGCATGAGAGCCATGAATGCCCTACTCTCAGCCCGATCCTGAAGAAGCTGCTGCTGAAGCGCATCCTGCCTGTCCTGCATGTTCTGAAACATCGAGAGCATCCTCTCGGATAACCGGGCCTGCTCGGCTGCTAGGTGAGCCTGCTCGGCTGCCAGGTGAGCCTGCTGCTGAGTGAGAGTCTGGAGAATCGAAGCAAGAGCAGGGTCCATAGCCTGAGGAGTACCAGGGGCAGCACTAGAACTCCCAGCCTCATGATCATGTGAGCGTGGAGGCATAGGAGGCGGAGGCGGAGGAGGAACCCCAAAATCATCATCATCATCATCATCAGCAGCAGCAGCAGCTGCTGTACCCTGAGTGTCAAACTGTCGAAGAGCTGCATCCTCGGCCTGAGAGTCAAAAACATTAGCAGAAGCTGGCACAGGAATCTCAGGCGCAGGACGGTAGGATCCAAAAACGAGGCGTGAGGCCTCAAGGGTGCTCTGAAATCGAGGGGGCTGAATCAGCTGCGCAAAGATGTGGCACAAGTAGTGAGCATAGGGCAACTGCCGACGAGCACGAATCCCATCCAAAACGGTGTCCTCGATCTCACAAATCAGGAAGTCCACAACGTCAAACTCAGAGTGGGAGACCAGGGCACCAAGGAGCCAAAGCTGAATATGAGTGGTAGCCTCCCTGTATCCCATCCTCGGCAGAAGAGTCTATCTGATAAGCTCATATAAGTACTTTGCTGCGGTAGTAAAATCTGCCGGTGAACGTCGCGACCCATCTGTGAAGGGCGGGCGGAACAGAGCCGCGATGTGAGCTGTACCCGGAGCCACACCGCCGTGAGGGCGACGAGGAGGGTCAAAAGTGCCGTAGCAAAGGCTGTGAAGACGAGTCGTCGACTCGGGAAATCCAAAAAGCTGGCGGATCTGACTGGCAGTAATAGTGACATCCTCGCGCTCAAAGCGAAACCTCATCCAGTGATGATCCGGGTCAATCCAAACAGAGGCGTAGAAGACTCGTACCCACTCCTCAACATACCTGCCGCTGGTAGTCAAAAGGGTCTGAAGGCCAGACAGATAGGTGAGGTGCGCCTCAGAGTCAGCACCGGCTGGAAGCAGAAAGGCTGGAAGATCCAAAAGCCGGTGCACTCGCAGAGCTATCTGAGCAGACATCTGAGCTCTGAAAAACGACTCCTGAGTACGTGTGCTGAAAAGGTCACCTGCTGTAGGGTCTCTCTGAGCTGGTAGCCAAGACTCCACGGGTACGTATCTGAACCTACGTACCCGTGCCGCTGTAGCACGCTGAAGGTCAAACAGTCGAGGATCCGCAGCAAGTGGTTGTACCTCAGTCTCATCGCGCTCCCGGAATCGAGGTGGAGGGACAGGAGGAGCTGAAGCGGGAGCGGGAGGAGGAGGAGCAGTGGAAGCTAGCGTGGTGGAGGTAGTGGGTATGGCTGTGGTGGTGGATGGCGCAACAGGAGTGACGGGAGCAGGCAGAGTGGGTGGCGGAGTGGAAGCAGAGGTGGTGTGAGTGGAGGAGCGCCGGGAGGCGAGACGACGAACACGATATGCGATCTGATCTGACGGAGTCTGCGGCTGATCTCCAAGCTCGGCCTACGCAGCGGCTGCTGCAGCTGCTGCCGCTGCACGGGCTGCTCTGTTCGTACGCCGCTTCTTGCGGCCTTCCCGCTGCTCCAAGTAAACAGTCTTGCCCTTGACCTGCCTGAAGGGGCGACGAGGATCCTCATCATCGCCTCCCCCTGGCGCCGACACATTCTTCGTGCGCGGCATCCTAAACTAATGTCTGCAAATGAGATAGAGAGACTAAGCACAGAGCAAAAAAAACACCGATAGATTGAGCAAAGAATGAGATGACTACCTGGAAAGCTCACACGAGAGGTGACGATCCAGGCAGGACGGGAGACGGCACACGGTCAAACAAGGTCACTGAAATGACAGAAGAGGTGAGCACGTATTAGTCACATAGTCATAAGCATATGAAATGTGAATAAATACATACACAGAGAGATATGGCACAGAAAACACGAGACGAGACGATCGAGAAGTCAAACGACGTGAAAACGACGTTTGAAGGATAAATAGTGTCATAGGATGTTTGGAATTCGAATTGAGGCACAAAACGATATGGAATTGAGCCGATACTTCACGAATAGGTTTATATAGGTGAATATGAGTGAAGTGTGTGCTTGGTTTGAATTTAGGCGAAGAAAAGGGATTAGGGCACTCGGCTCGGAAACGATCGCTCGAAATGGGGAATTGAGTGAAATTTAAGCCTGGAATCTCGGATTGGCGTGAAATTTGGCAAGTAGGTTACTGGAAGTGTTGTGAAGGTGCCTGAAAAATTTGGGTTCAATTGGAGCATTTTTGGCTGGTTTGGACATTTCACCGAGCACGTGGTGGGCGAGATATTAGGGTTTCGGAGAAATGGCCATATGAGGAGTGAAAACCCTCCCGAAGGAGCCAAGAATCTGCAGGGATACACAATAGGGATAATAGAACACATTCCACCAACTGGATTCACAAGATTTCACAAGAATTTGAAATGATGCACAAGGGGTGGAAAAGGAGGAGCTTCACTGCCTCAGACAGAGCACAGAGAGGGAGTGGAGACAGGGGAGGAAGAGGGGAGCCTGCTCACCGAGAGGGAGAGAACGAGCCCAGGTCTCCACGGTCGCCGGAGCACGGTGGACGCCGGAGGGTCGCCGGTGGGGGAGAGGGAGACGCCAGACAGAGACAGAGAGCGGTGGGAACGGAGAGCCTCTGGCTCGGTCGGGCTGGAGGCCTTTTTTTAAAACGCGATATGGGCGCACCGGACAGTCTACAGCGCCTGTCCGGTGCACACCGGACAGCGCACAGTAGCCGTCCGGTGAACCACCGGACAGCGCACAGGAAAAAATGAATTTATAGCGCGCGGCTGCCGGTGCACCGGGCATTGCACAGTGCAGTGTCCGGTGCACACCGCACTGTCCGGTGAGCCCAGACAGAGGAGAGTTTGGAAAATTTTGAATTTCTATCTAACTCCCAACCAAACCAATCCCAACTTATAATCACACAAAATAACACTTGTTGGGACAGGTATTGGCACCCTCATATACTTTTCAAAATATTTTGCCATAGGCTAGATAATTTTTAGAGAAAATAGGCAAATGGTGAAATTTGCATTTTGGCTTGCACTAGGGGTTTTTCATGAGTGATTTGAGTTTTGAATACTCCCCCTAAGTGCAGTACCTCATGCATATTTCAAAAACCAACAATTGCATAAAAAGTAAGAATTTAAGTGCTAAAAGCTTAAAACTAAGACTTGTCAAGTTTGACCCGAGTTAAGCTTTTTCACTCGCTTTGTTGGCGGTTATCTCAACTAGGTTAGACAAGTCCTAGATGCAATACAAGGAATTTAAACATGCAATGCAGGCTTGGCAACTCCATTTGACATTTTACATAAAATTTCTGAGATCAAGAATATTTAGTTCATTCCTCAACATGCAAAAGCGGGTCTTATCAAGTGGCTTAGTGAAAATATCCGCTAATTGATCTTCCGACCTCACTCCTTCTAAAATGATATCCCCTTTAGCAACATGATCTCAAAGGAAGTGATGACGGATATCAATATGCTTGGTGCGAGAGTGTTGAACAGGATTATTAGCAATTTTAACAGCACTCTCATTGTCACACAACAAAGGTACCTTTTCTAGAACTACGCCATAGTCTAGAAGGGTTTGTTTCATATATAAAATCTGTGTGCAACAAGCACCCGCGGCAATGTATTCCGCTTCGGCAGTTGACAAGGCAACACTGTTTTGCTTTTTGGATGTCCATGAAACTAGTGATCTGCCAAGCAGATGGCATCCCCCAGAAGTACTTTTCCTATCAATTTTGCAACCGGCATAATCCGAATCGGAATAGCCAGTTAAATCAAAAGTAGCTCCTTTGGGATACCACAGACCAACGCTTGTGGTGTGCCTGAGATACCTAAGAATTCTCTTAACAGCGCGAAGATGAGCTTTCTTAGGATTAGATTGGAATCTAGCACACATGCAAACACTAAACATAATATCGGGCCTAGATGCAGTAAGGTACAATAAACTACCAATCATAGAACGGTAGAGAGTTTGATTAACCGGGTTACCTCCCTCATCTAAGTCGAGATGTCCATTTGTAGGCATGGGAGTCTTGATTGGTTTGCACTTCTCCATGTTGAACCTTTTCAACAAGTCTTTGGTATACTTCTCTTGTGAGAGAAAGTTACCATCTTTCATTTGCTTGACTTGAAAGCCGAGGAAGTATGTTAGCTCACCAATCATTGACATCTCGAACTCCTTCGACATCAACTCACCAAATTCCTTGCAATGATAGTCATTTGTCGAGCCAAAGATTATATCATCAACATATACTTGACAAATGAAAATATCACCATTATGTTTCTTTGTGAAGAGAGTTGTGTCGACGGTCCCGATCTTGAAGCCCTTTTCGATGAGGAAGTCGCGAAGACGCTCATACCAAGCCCTTGGAGCTTGCTTTAGCCCATAAAGCGCCTTGGACAACCTGTAAGCATGGTTAGGATATCTAGGGTCTTCAAATCCAGGCGGTTGCTCAACATATACAAGTTCATTTATGAAGCCATTTAAAAATGCACTTTTTACATCCATTTGATAAAGTTTTATATCATAGCATGATGCATATGCAAGTAGGATACGGATGGCTTCCAGTCGAGCAACCGGTGCAAAGGTCTCTCCAAAATCTAAGCCTTCAACTTGAGAAAATCCCTTTGCGACAAGTCTTGCCTTGTTTCTTACAATCACACCTTGATCATCTTGTTTGTTTCTGAACACCCACTTTGTTCCAATGATTCTTGCATCTTGTGGGGGCTTCTACAGGGTCCAAACTTCGTTGCGGGTGAAGTTGTTAAGTTCTTCATGCATGGCATTCACCCAGTCCGGATCCTGTAGCGCCTCATCTATACAAGTAGGCTCAACACAAGACACAAAAGAGTGATGTTCAATAAAGGTAGCATGTCTATGTGATCGAGTAATAACCCCTTGTGAAGGACTCCCGATGATTTGGTTTTGAGGATGAGCTTGAAGTAGTGATGAGTTTCTCCTGTCAACCACTTGGGAAGAAGATCCTGGAGCATCAACATCTTCGGCTTGTACCCTTGCTTGTTCATGAGAGACAAATGTATCTTCATTTGCATGCCTCTCATCTTTTTCATCATCTTGTGGTACATTTGATGAAGAAGGCCTGTCAATGATTTGCACCTCTTCTTCATCTTCTTTCGGTTTGATAGCTCCAATAGGCATGTTCTTCATTGCTTCCCTAAGTGGCTCATCACCTACATCATCAAGATTTTCAAGTGCTCCTTGGGAGCCATTAGTCTCATCAAATTCCACATCATATGTTTCTTCTACCATGCCAGTGGCATGGTTGAATACTCGATATGCTTTGGACTTTAATGAATAACCCAAAAGAAAACCAATATCACAACGTCTTTGAAACTTCCCTAGGTGATGGCGTTTCTTGTAGATGTAGCATTTGCACCCAAATACCCGGAAGAAGGAGACGTCTGGCTTTTTCCCATTTAGCAGTTCATAAGGAGTCTTCGCAAGTAGCCGGTGAGGAAATAGCCTGTTTGATGCATAACAAGCAGTGTTGACAGCTTCAGCCCAAAACCTCTCCGGTGTGTTATACTCATCAATCATTGTTCTTGCAAGGGTGATCAAGGTCCTATTTTTCCTTTCAACAACTCCACTTTGTTGAGGTGTATATGTGGCAGATACTTCATGCTTGATCCCAATTTCATCACAGTACTCATGAATGTTGGTGTTGTCAAATTCTTTGCCATTGTCACTTCTAATCTTCTTAATCTTGCAATCAAATTCATTTTGTGCTTTCTTGGCAAACTTCTTGAATATAGATGCAACTTCAGATTTGTCATGGAGAAAGAACACCCAAGTGTATCTTGAGAAGTCATCAACAATCACTAGACAGTAGAGGTTGCCACCGGCACTGACATAATTTGTAGGTCCAAATAAATCCATATGAAGTAGTTCCAGTGGCCTTGATGTTGACATGAAAGCTTTAGTGGGATGTGTATTAGCAACTTGCTTTCCAGCTTGACATGCACTGCATGGCTTGTCTTTTTCAAACACCACATCCTTTAATCCTCTAACCATATCTTTCTTTAATACCTTCTTGAGTGTGCTCATCCCAACATGTGCAAGCCTCCTATGCCAAAGCCATCCAAGAGAAGCTTTGGTGAAGAGGCAAGTTCTTAAGTCTGCATCTTCTGAAGTGAAATCCACTAAGTAGAGGTTGTTGTATCTAAATCCCTTGAATAACATTGATTCATCATCCATTTTTGTTACAATAACCTCTGATGGAGTGAATAAGCATTGAAGTCCAAGATCACAGAGTTGACCCACTGATAATAAATTGAAGCTCAAAGGTGCAACCAAGAGAACATTTGATATTGATAAATCATTTGAGATTGCCACCTTGCCAAGTCCTTGCACTTTTCCTTTTGAATTGTCTCCAAATGTGATTTTATCTTGACCATCAACATTCTCATCTAGTGAGGTGAACATCCGTGGGTTGCCTGTCATATGTTGTGTGCATCCACTGTCAATAACCCAATGGCTCCCACCGGTCTTGTAGTTCACCTACATTCACAGACAATTCAAGCTTGAGTTTTGAGGGCCCTATATTGCATAGGACCAGTGACTCTCTCAATTAAGGATTTTGCCACCCAGATTTGTCTAGGTCTATTCTTGTTTGGTGGACCTAGGAATGTAACCTTAACCTTTCCATTTGCAACCTTTCTTACAACATAGTGAGCATTGAAAGCAAATGGTCTTGAGTGCTTAGGCAAGGGAGTTGGTGGTTTAGCTTTGCAGTTGTGGGCAAAATGACCTTCATTTCCACACTCAAAGCATTTGATAGGCTTGTGAGTCTGCTTTGGTTTGTATTGAGTGATAGCTTTCTTTTGCACAAAAGCATTGTATCCAATACCACTCTTGTTATTTTTCATAACAGTGTTCATAAGCAGCTCATTTTGAAGGTATTGACCCTTGTTGAACTTTTGCACACTTGTTGCAAGATGTTCATTTTCACTTTTTAGTTTCTTGACCTCATTCTTAAGCCTTTGATTATCCACTGCCAACTCATTGTTGAAATCATTGTTCTCAATAGCAACTTTTCCTCTAGTAGTTGCATCAGTCAAGTAATTCTTCAATTTTTGGTTGTCTAAGGTCAGGACTTCAACTTTTTCAGTCAATTCAGCATGTAGACTAGTTTGCTCTTCTTGAAACAAATCATCACATGAGGTTGCTACATCAAACTTAACAACAGGGTTAATAGCCTCATGTGTTTTGCAAGATAAAAGTTCATTTTCAACAAGAAGATTGTCATGATCAAATTTAATTTGAGTATAGTCTTCCTTGATCTTTACTAGTCTATTTTGCAACTCTCTATTAGCTTTATTTAATTTGTCATATTTTTCCTTAGCATCTTTTAGGGAGTTTGTGAGCTCATTTACAGTTGATGACATAGTTTTATTTTCTTCTTTTATTTCATCACTAGCCTTTATAACTATGTCATACTTGGCATTTAAAGATTCATTTTCATTTTTCAACCTATCACATTTAGCTTTTGACTTTCTAATGATTTGAGTATATTCTTCAAGTAAGTCAGCTAACTCATCATATGAAGGTGAAGCAAATTCTTCATCACTATCACTATCACTATCATCAGCAATATTAATATCATTTTGTACCTTCCGTTCACCCCTAGCCATGAGGCATAGGTGAGAAGTGGATGATGGCGATGGTGGTGGTGAAGAGAAGTCCCCGGCGATGGCGGCAACTTTTTCATCATTTTCTTCTTCACTTGAAGAAGACCCACTTGATGATTCGATGTCGGTGAGCCAGTCGCCAACAATATATGCCTTTCCATTCTTCTTCTTGTGAAACTTCTTTTGCTTTCCATCCTTCCTCTTGAAGAATTTCTTTTCCTTCTTTTCATCATCGCTATCATCTTCTTTCTTGCCCTTGAACTTGTTCTTCTTGGGCTTGTTGCATTGATGAGCAAGATGACCAAGCTCACCACAGTTGTAGCAGTCCATCTCAGAAATGGGCTTTCTTTTGTTGGAAAAGAACTTCTTCTTTCTTGAATCAAATTTGATGCCTTCTCTATTTAGCTTCTTCAACATCTTGGTGGTCTTCCTTACCATCAAAGCAATGTTTGCATCAAGGTCATCATCACTTGAGGATTCTTCCTCAACTTGTATTTTTGCTTTTCCTTTTCTTTCATGATTTGCTTTGAGAGCCAAATCCTTTCTTTTGGAAGATGATTCTTCTTTGTCGTTGATGTGCATGTACATTTCATGGGCATTGATCTTTCCCAAAATTTGTGTAGGTGTGGTAACCGAAAGATCCATTTGATGTAGCACAGTGACAATGTGTCCATATTTGTCTATTGGGAGGACACTGAGAATCTTCCTCACAACATCCGGTTGTGAGATTTGAGTAAGCCCCAATCCATTGACTTCCTCTACAAGAATATTAAGTCGTGAGTACATAGCATTTGCATTTTCATTAGTAAGCATTTCAAAAGAATTTAACTTTCGCATGGCTATGTGATATCTTTCCTCACGTTCACTTCTAGTTCCTTCGTGTAGAGCACAAATGTCCATCCACAAATCATGAGCATTTTTATGATTCCTTACTCTATTGAACACATCTTTGCAAAGGCCTCTAAAAAGGGTGTTTTTGGCCTTAGCATTCCATTTCTCATAATTGAACTCATCACCTACAAGATTTGTGGGATCTCTAAGTTCGGGGAACCCTTGTGTGGCGGCTTTATAGACACCAATGTCTATAGCCTCTAAGTATGCTTCCATACGAATTTTCCAATAAGGAAAATCGTCACCATCAAAAACGGGAGGAGGTCCATCCCCACCGGACATCGTAACTCTAGCGGTTAAGCTAATCTATGAGCAACAAGGCTCTGATACCAATTGAAAGGATCACGATGCCCAAGAGGGGGGGGTGAATTGGGCTTTTCTAAAAATCAACACTAATTAAAACCTAAGTAAGAGATAAGCAAGAGCCCAACTTCACCCCAACAACTAGCACTAAGAATATAATACTAGAAATGCAACAAAGCTAAGATAATACTTCAAATACTTGCTAAACAAATACACAATGTAAAGTGCTTGAATTAAGTGCGGAATGTAAAGCAAAGTTTAGAAGACTCCTCCAATTTTTCCCGAGGTATCGAAGAGTCGGCACTCTCCACTAGTCCTCGTTGGAGCACCCACGCAAGGGTATCGCTCCCCCTTGGTCCTCGCAAGAACCAAGTGCTCACTACGAGATGATCCTTTGCCACTCCGGCGCGGTGGATCCCTCGAGACCGCTTACAAACTTGAGTCGGGTCACCAAAAAGATCTTCACGGTGATCACCGAGCTCCCAACGCCACCAAGCCGTCTAGGTGATGCCGATCACCAAGAGTAACAAGTCGTAGACTTTCGCTTGACCAAGAGAAGCCTAATGCAAGTGGTGTGTGCTCTAGGTGGCTCTCACTAGCACTAATGAGGAACAAACGCGGATTATGATTCTCTAGTCTCCTCACTAGGCTTTTGGTGCTTGCAAAGCTCTAGCAATGTGCTGGAATAAATGTGGAGTGCAAGTCATTGAATATGGTGGGTGGAGGGGGTATAAATAGCCCTCACCCACCAACTAGTCGTTACAGGCATTTCACTGCGCGATGGCGCACCGGACAGTCCGGTGCGCCACCGGTGCGCCACCGGTGCGCCAACGGTCGTTTCCAACGGCTAGTTCTGACAGGTAGCCATTGGACTCATGGCGCACCGGACAGTGAACAGTTCACTGTCCGGTGCACACCGGACAGTCCGGTGCGGTGTCCGGTGTGCCACTAAAATTCAACTCTGAAAGCTGCGCTCTCGGGTTTCTGCGGAGGCAAAGCCTCTGCCGCGGACCAGCCTGGCCCCACCTGGCAGAGGGTGCACCGGACAGTCCGGTGCCCCAAAGCCAGATACACTAACTCTTGTTTTTCAGCTGATTTTCAAATCGGTTTTCGTTCTAACTTGAGTGTGAGTTCTAGAGTGACACCTAGCACTGTGTATGAGTGAGATTGTGCACCAACACTACACTAGAACTCTCTTGGTCAAACTACTCATCGACAACCCCTCTTTATAGTACGGCTAAAAGAGAATAAAAGACCTAACTAAAATGCGAGTGTCCACATCTCCTTGACACTCGGACTCCGTAGACCTTCACCTTTTGTTTCGTCGTTTTAGCCGTCGCTTCGAGTTCTTATCTCCGGGATTGTTTTCACCGTTGTAGTACTTCTACCTGTCATGCGACCTAACTTACCATTTGTCTCTGCAAAACACACGTTAGTCACATATAATATTACGTTGTCATTAATCACTAAAACCAACCAGGGGCCTAGATGCTTTCAAGGCCACGTGTACTCGTGGGGCCTAGAGCTACCTGTCTATCGTGTATTTATCGTGGTAGATGACATGGCAGCGGCGATGGTCCTAGATGCCATTATTTGGGCTACGCTGACCCATAGCTTTCGTAGCCTAGGGCTCAACGCGTCCCATCGTGTAGTGCCCTACAGGAGGTCTACGCTCTCAGGCCTACTCCAATAGGCCATAATTGTGCTGTAGGCTGAGGGGAACGAGGGCCATTAATGCGCCGCAGTCGGGGGCTCGTAGGTCATGAATGTTATGCGGTCCGAGGGGTCCATAAGTCACGAGCGGGAAGCAGACCGGTGCCCACGTTGTGACTCGGTGTTAGGCGTGGTTAATGCGGCCAGTCATTTATGGCAGATTAGTCTATGGGCGGGCTTGGAATCCACTCGAGTGGTTCCCTTCCAACACACCTGTCCTCCCTTATCAGGTTCCGCCACGCCTGACCCCAGGCTCGGTGCCCTGGGGTTCGATTGGGGGTGGGTCCTTCCAGGGTTGGCTGCCTGCCTCTTCCAACTGACTAACAGGCCCCAACGGTCAGGGGCTCTTTCCTCAGCGTGCTCACTGGCTGGCGGGTCCTAGGGACTGGCGGTCATTCCCCCAACAGTCGGTTTACATGTTTTGTATATTCATTTACGCAACAACAATAATCTGTTTATGACACATTTTTTCCTTGTATGCAAATATCCGATACTAATCATCCAGGTTAATCATATCTATTATTGCATATATAACTTTGACAACACAGACATATAAAATTTATGTTATGCATGTCTCATGATATCACACTCGTGTTATCTACTCTCCACTAAATGAATCACTGTCAACGTCATCCACTCTGTTTTTTTTATTTGCCATCTCATTCCAGTGAGCAGCTGCACTTCCAATTTTGTTCTTAGATCTAGAAGGTCGCCCTCTCTTGCGCACAACAAGGTTAGCCAATCGAACCCTATTCTCCTATATAGATAGACAAGTATGAGTGTTGTGACCATCAGCAATGCCACATCTTTTGCACTTTCGGTTCTTCTTCTTTGTACATTTCGCACCCAACTTAAGATCTTTTTGTTCACTCCCTTTGATTATTTTGCCCTTTGGCTTTGTGTTATTTGGTCTAGCTAAGCTTATCCCGTCAACTGCAAAATCCAATTTCTACACCCCAAAAAATAAGTTCATTAGTATAAAATTGTGGAGATACATGTGTATCCTTACGACTAATCTTACCTTTCTAGTTTTCACATTTGGTGCGCAACCATTACCCGCATGCCTATCATCGCCCCGACTCAAGTTTTCATGTTGCACACAAGACCAACTTAGTTACTTTCATACTCAATAACACAGTTTTTACTAGCTACTGTTAAAACACCTAAATCAATTGAAGTGCATATATTATTGAATTATTACTTGTCCCACTATATTTAGTGGCATAACACATTGCACATAACTCCATTAGAGACCATCTGATTTTCCTACGAAACACAAAACAACATAAACCACATTAGATAAAATATGTAACAAATAGCACTCGCGGGCTACAAATGCACACAGGAAAACATTTAATGATATTTATGCATACTCTGTTGCCATCTCTTTCATCAGCCAAATTTTATCCTTCTACGTCACCTATTTCAACCCCCTCGCCATGTACCATGCAAAATTTGATAAAAAAATTTGAACATGGATGAATCATATAGGAACAATAATAATAACACTCAACACATACATGGATGCCATCTCCATCACTTGTCACACAACTCTCATCACCCCCTATATGTGGCTCCAAATGTGAAAGTACATCTAATAGCTCATCCATCACCTCTAGGGTTGTATCATTCAATGCCTTGGAAAGAATAGCAATATGTAGAACTTTCATCGCCTTTTTATGCAACATCTTTTGTCTATATGATTTAATATCCCCATCCTTTCCCTTCAAATTCCTATCATCTCTTGAAAAAGTCATATCATATCTAGCTGACTAAGTGTATCGCTAAAGAATGTATTCCTTAGGTATCCGTTCAATCTGTAGATGCATGAATGTGCGTAAGAGATGCACACAAAGCAAGCCTTCCATAAAAAGACAAATAACAATTTGGTTATTTTTTCTCATATATACAGTTATTAATATCTCAACTATCAGTAAATAACCATTACTGTATATAACATACATGTATGCTCCCAATACTTGCACTCACATGTATACTTCCCAGCTACTAAATCAGCAACGACATTGAATTGGAGTTGTCCCCATACAATTTTATTTGACCTTGTAGTATGTTGCACTAACAATCATTTATGCCACCTTCTAGATCATGCATTATCATGTATGCAGTAGCATATTTCATTGTTGTTGGTGACTTGTTCTCAAATGCTATGAATCAAGAACAAGGCAACATAAAATGTTAAACATTAACGCCCTTCGTCCTTCGAAACATTATTTCCCTTAGGATATAATGATCTTCAGACGAAGGTCGTGAAGGACATACCTTCGAATATCGAAGGTAAGTCGGTAATAGGAGAAGCGTGTAAAATACAAAAGATAACATAAACAATCATATAGCATTATAGATTCATCTTCATTATATTATCATGAGAAAATAAAAACAATATTGAATTACATTTGGTACCTTTGACTTGATAGACAGCAAAGGTACGAGCGTGATGCAAAAGCAAATGCCAAGTTAGCGTGAACAGTACGGGGGTACTGTTCATCTATTTATAGGCATGGGACGCAGCCCACGTGAAATTACATTCATGCCCTTTACATTTGCTAATGACTATAAGGTAACTCATCGGGGTCTAAATAGCCTTTTCCCCTTTAAGTCGGTTCCCTTTCCTGTTGTCATGTCGAAGCTCCCTTGCGCGTAGCTTCGGCGCTGCATCAATCTTCGTATTATTCGTGCTTCTCCCACTGTGGTTCTGATTCAAATCTGAAGGTACCTGTTCGTGTATTACAACTCTGGAAACATTGTTAAATCATGTTTTTGAGGACCTTTGGAAGACGAAGGCCCCCAACAGTAGCCCCTCGCAAGGTTAATTTGTTAGAATAACGAATTCAGATTGCGATATGGACGAAGGCCCTAAGCCGAAGGTCCAAAAAAACACCTTCCCTTTGCTAGAATAGCAACAGTCAATGACTGACGGGGCCCTCCAACTTGGAGCGCGCTGGGCGTATAAATAAGAACTCACCCCGAGCACATTTTGGTACTTACTTGCCGCCTACTTTGCTTTGCTCAATTTCTTAGCCCTTGCTTACCAACAGTTGCTTAGTTTCTTAGATTTTCTAAGTTTCGGTTCTAAGGACACATTTTCGCCATTTCCGAAGAAGAGATGTCTCAAGACAAAAAAGTTGCTGCTGAGACGAAGCTGAGCGAGGAGGAGAAGCTCCTTGGGGAGAAGACTGCTGGATTTATTAGGTCAATTGCAAAAACAAACACAGAGAAGATAACTAAAGAGATATTAGAAGGCTTGTCTGAAGATATTGATGATAGCGACAGTTATGATATGGAGAGTGGAGGCGAAGACTCAGAAGATCGTCCTTGGCGACCAAGTCACACAGTCTTCGGGAAATCAACTATCAAACAGAGTCATCTTGATAATATGAGAGGAAGGTACTTTCGAGATATTTCTATTGTGAGGGCTGACGTAGACAGAGCCGTTCCTGCTCCTGAAGAAGACGAAGTTGTAATCTACCGAAGTTTCTTCAAAGCTGGACTTCGGTTCCCGTTAAGCAGATTTGTGGTTGAAGTTTTAAAGATATATCAGATTTTCCTTCACCAGATCACTCTCGAAGCTATTATCAGAATGGGGATCTTTGTCTGGGCTGTGAGGAGTCAGGGTCTAGAGCCAAGCGCAAGATGTTTTTGCAGTATGCACGAGCTTTCGTATGAGACGGAGCCTTGGGGTAAGGAACAATATCATAACAACTTTGGGTGCTACAGCTTTGTTGCTCGCTCTGGCGCAAGCTACCCAGTGCCAACGTTCCGGAAGAGGTGGCCCAGGGCCTGGATGGAAGAATGGTTTTACGTGAAAAATGATTTGAAAGCAAGAGAAGATATTAAAGAAATCATTATGCGACCCATCTGGTTACTCTTTGGCCTCCAGAAACCGAAGGTAGAAATTGATGAGGCAGCCGAAGCATGCCGAAGGGCCTTTAGTACAGTTTGTTCTTTTATCGGGACCAGAGATTTGGTTCAAGAACATATAGCCTACAGGATATGTCCACTGATAGACAGCTGGGAAATGCCAAGGGAAACCATCACTAACCCTAACGAAGGTGGTTTGGTTCGATTGATATATACTTTCATGTTTGGAGACCAATTTATCGAACCAGACGATGACTGGCTGAAGTGTGTTGAAAATACTAGTGATGAACTACTTGGAGCATACTCCAAGTCTGAAGATAATGCACTATCTGCGGCCTTTGGGAGCCGAAAAACGAAAAGGCTAAATAGAGTTTTTGATGCTATCGGATTTGTGTACCCTGACTATCGCTACCCGCCACGGGGGCAGAAAAGAAAGGGTGCAACTTCTGGGAAGGCTGCTGCTTCAGCTACCTCAAGCGAGCCCGCACCGAAGAGGAAAAAGTTGAAGGTCCTTACTCACCGACCGCGCTACATTGAACCGACCATGGTGCCTGAATTTGGTGGTGAGACTTCTTCAGCTATTGAAGCCAAAGAACCTGCTCTTACGCAGAGGATTGAAGAGCCGGCTGCAATGCTGAAGACTGACAAAATTGAAGAATCGAGAATCGAAGAGACGAAAACATTAGAAGTTCTAAGCCCTTCGGCAGGAGTGGAGGTGCCGAAGACACAAAAAGGTCTGGCAGCGATCCCCAAGAGAAAAAGGATGGCTAGTGTACTAGATGTGCTGGAGACAATAAAAGCTTCAAGCTCTACTCCAGGGAAAATTGCCAAGGCTTCGAAGGCGCAGGTTGAAACCGAGGCAAAGGTAACTGAAGCCGAAGCTACAATGAGCCAGACCGATGTCGAAGCTAGGCCTTCAGAGTCCGTCAAGGAGAAATCCTCGGAAACTGGAGAAAAGGCGCGGGAGAAGAAGCTATAAAACAGATTTTGCTTGAAAAAGCTGTCACACCTACTCCCGAAGCGTCTTCCGAAGTCCTTGATTATATTATTCGACAAGCTTCGGGAAAAAGATTATCTGAAGAAGAAATTTTTGAAGCTAAACACTATGCCCAAGAACTGAAGTACCCGAAAGGGGCCTTAGTGTTTAATGGCTCAGATGAAGATGACTTCTTGTACTGCCTCCCAGAGAACAAAGAATTATCTGTCTGTCGGGAGATGGCCAGAAGTATGGGGTTCCCAAAGCTTGAAGCTGGCCTCTGCGCCATGACGAAGGACGATCTTGCGGATAGCCTTGCATATAACAGTCTGAAGGTACAAAAATTGTGTATTTGGAAGTTTATGAATTTTTGAATTATTATTTTGTTCTTATATTAACCCATTCATTTTTTCATATAGGGTTTAATACTTAGCAACGCCTTAAGGGCGCAAAAGAATGCCGAAGATGAGAGTTGCACTATTCCTCTCAACAACCTTCGAACAGAGGTTATCAAGCTGAGGAACGAAGCTTTGGAGAAAGACAAAGATCTACTTACATTGGTGGACAAAGTAAAGGGGGATGAAGCTAACTTCAAGGGTCAATCTGAAATCCAAAGGAATGAGATTGAAAACCTTCAAAAACAACAGGCCGAAGCCAAATTGAAATGCGCTATTGCCAAAGCTGACCGAGATGCCAGTGAGGACTGGAAAAATTATTTTGAAAAAACAGTTGCAGAGCTTCGCTCATCGAAAGAAAGATGTTTTGAAAAATCTGTAGAATGCGTCAAAAAGATAAAAACTAGCTTCGCCAACGTGGGCGCATACTCAAGCGAAGACAACTTCATAAGAGGCGACCCTGAGGGCGTAATTGAGTGGATCAGCAGCGAAGCCGAAGCTTTTGAAGAAATTCTGAGCGATCGCAGGGACGTATGCGCGTTCTCTGGTGCGAGGGGAGTTGCAGATATTTTGGAGAAAGCAGGGTGCGATCATGTTAAAACTTTGGTCCAGGCCGAAGCTGCTTTGTCTATTGATGATACGAAGGACCCCTCGGCTGAAGCAAGCTTAATAGGTGGAAAATTTTTCACTGATATTTGGGAAAATGGCGGCCGAGGAATGGCGCATGAAATAATGAAAAAGAGTGAAAAAGACATTCATGACGCTCGAGAAGCAACAAAAGCAGCTGAAAAAGCTGCGGAACATGAAAAACGGATAGGTATTACTTAATGGCTTTTAACTTCATTGCTTATTTTTGTGATTCCGAACTAATTTATATCTTCTATTGTAGTTGAACTATCTCCTCCCCCAGAGCCCTTCGACCCGCTGGCCGACCCAGAGACAAAGAAGATAGTACAAATTATTAATATGGCCAAAGCTATTGTGGACGAAGTTGTCACGAAATTATTAACCGAAGCTGCAGAAGAAGTCCTGAAGGAAGAAGAATAGCTATTTGTAAAAACATTGCTAGAATATTAATGTAATATTTGCTGGAACATGCTTGTAATATTCGATGATCGTAGGTTTTGAATGTAATATATGAATGGTTTTGCAATTTATTTCTTTGCGATGCATGAAACTTTTATGTACATACTGTTTTTTAGCCTTTGGCAAAAAAACACCTTCCCTTCTTTTCATGCTTCGTAAAGAAGAGCTTCTATGCTTCGTAAAAAATCCTCCAAGCGTCGCAAAAACATTAATGCTTCATCAACAATAGATTTGTTCCTCCACATCAGAGCTGATGAAGTTGTATTTCTTCAAAGCTTATTTTGTGCCTTAGCACAATTTCATTTTTTCGAAGCATTCTTCGAAGGTCAACATTGTATCCCCTTCTTGTGCCATTGATGCAATATGATGTTTGATGTTATGTTATGCGAAATGATGTGATGATGTTATGTTATGCAAAATGATATTTATGCCAAAGACACACACTCACACCCCATAGTGGAACACACAATCTCTTTGCCGCTTATTTTTCGGCTTCACCGCTTATTTTTCGGTGTATCAACGCTGACTTTTCGCTGTAAGTTCTGCATTCCCTTAGGAACGTCATTTGAACTTCTTCGCCTTCTATTTCGGCGGTATTCGCGTTGACTTTTCGTGCTTCGCCTTATATTTCGGTGGTATTTGGCTCTGCATTCCCTTTGGAATGACTTTTGAGCAGAAAACTTACACTGCGCTCCCTTAGGAATGACTTTTTGTATCTTCGGCAAACTTACGCTGCGTTCCTTAGAACAACTTTTTGTATCTTTGGCAAACTTACGCTGTGTTCCTTAGAATGACTTTTTGTATCTTCGGCAAACTTACGTTGCGTTCCTTAGAACGACTTTTTGTAGCTTCGGTGATACTTGTAATGTGATTTTTAGCCATGTGTTCCCTTAGGAATGACTTTTGAGCTTCAGCGACTTTTTGGACTTCATGAGTCTGTGGAGAAGATATATTTCGCTATGACAAGAACGAAGCTATTACAAGAAATTAAAAATGACAAGAGAACTATGTTTTCAATAATTGTTCCTTATTAAAAAAGAAAATGACAATGAATGTAAAAACTGTTTCAGGGGTAGGATATCTCTCAATAGATATGCTTCGATTCTGGCACAGTACTGTTGACTGTGCAAGCTTCGGACTCCTCCCTGAAATCTCGCTGCTGATGGGTATGTTGGCTCCCTTTTGGCTGCTGGCCTCGTGAATACATAGGCTGTAGTGGTGGCGGAGGTGGAGGCTGTGGCTAAGATGCCTGTGGCTGACTAGCCGAAGCAAAAGACGCTGCAGGATGGTTACCCACATACTCTGGTATGTAGGGTGAGTGATACGAAGCAGTATGCATGACCTGCTTCGGTTGGTTCTGCTGAGCTGCGGCTTCTGCTATTTCTTTTTGTTTCTGAATGATGACATGGCACATCCTTGTGGTATGGCCCTTGTCCTCACCACAGAATAAGCAATAAATTTTTCTAGGCTGATCCCCAAACCTTCCTCCGAAGCCCCTGGCGCCTCTGCCTCTTGGAGCTGGCGGTCGGAAAGAGCTTTGTTGCTGCCCCGAAGCGTGCGAGGAATACTGTGGCCTCTGTTGTTGACTTCCTCTGTCGTCACTCTGGGTGGAGTGAATTGACCTGACATGTCTTGGGAGGATTCTTCCTCCGAAGCCCCTGGTCATCTCAGAGAACCTGTAGGCTTCCTCTCTTCTTTGGCGAAAGTCATTGTCAGCCCGAATGTATTCATCCATCTTCTGAAGCAGCTTCTCCAAAGTCTGTGGAGGCTTTCTAGCAAAATACTGGGCAGTAGGTCCTGGACAAAGCCCCTTAATCATGGCCTCAATGACAATTTCATTGGGCACTATAGGCGCTTGTGCTCTTAGGCGCAAGAACCTTCGGACGTATGCTTGAAGATACTCCTCATGGTCTTGTGTACATTGAAAGAGAGCCTGAGCTATGACTGGCTTCGTCTGAAAGCCCTGGAAACTTGTCACCAGCATATCCTTAAGCTTCTGCCATGAAGTAATAGTTCCTGGCCGAAGAGAAGAATACCACGTTTGGGCCACATTCTTAACTGCCATGACGAAGGACTTGGCCATGACAGCTGCATTGCCTCCGTATGAAGATATAGTTGCTTCATAACTCAGCAAAACTGCTTCGGATCTGAATGTCCATCATACATGGGGAGCTGAGGTGACTTGTATGATGGAGGCCATGGGATAGCCTGCAGTTCTGCTGCCAAGGGAGAAGCATCGTCAAAGGTAAAGGTATCATGATTAAAATCATCATACCATCCATCCTCGTTGAAGAAGCCCTCTTGGTGAAGCTCCCTTTGTTGGGGCCTTCGCTCTTGTTCGTCTTGGGCAAGATGGCGTACTTCTTCAGTGGCTTCATCAATCTGCCTTTGAAGATCGGCTAGTCGAGCCATCTTCTCCTTCTTCCTTTGTACTTGTTGATGAAGCATCTCCATGTTTCTGATTTCTTGGTCCAACTCCTCCTCCTGGAGTGTTGGACTAGTGGCCTTCCTCTTCTAGCTTCGGGCCTCTCGAAGAGAAAGGGTCTCCTGGTTTAGGTCCAGTGGCTGCAGAGCGGCAGCCCCTATCGCTGAAGCTTTCTTCGGTGGCATGACGAAGGTCAGTGCTTGCCGAAGGTGGTCGAAATGGATTCACCGGAGGTGGGCGCCAATGTTGGTGACTTGTTCTCAAATGCTATGAATCAAGAACAAGGCAACATAAATTGTTAAACAATAACGCTCTTCGTCCTTCGAAACATTATTTCCCTTAGGATATAATGATCTTCAGACGAAGGTCGTGAAGGACATACCTTCGAATATCGAAGGTAAGTCGGTAATAGGAGAAGCGTGTAAAATACAAAAGATAACATAAACAATCATATAGCATTATAGATTCATCTTCATTATATTATCATGAGAAAATTAAAACAATATTGAATTACATTTGGTACCTTCGACTTGATAGACAGCAAAGGTACGAGCGTGATGCAAAAGCAAATGCCAAGTCAGCGTGAACAGTACGGGGGTACTGTTCATCTATTTATAGGCATGGGACCCAGCCCACATGAAATTACATTCATGCCCTTTACATTTGCTAATGACTATATGGTAACTCATCGGGGTCTAAATAGCCTTTTCCCCTTTAAGTCGGTTCCCTTTCCTGTTGTCATGCCGAAGCTCCCTTGCGCGTAGCTTTGGCGCAGCATCAATCTTCGTATTGTTCGTGCTTCTCTCACTGTGGTTCTGATTCGAATCCGAAGGTACCTGTTCGTGTATTACAACTCTGGAAACATTGTTAAATCATGTTTTTGAGGACCTTCGGAAGACGAAGGCCCCCAACAGTTGTCTTATCAAATCTATTCATTACTGCCTTGGTGTATGTCCTTGCAACCCTAATCTCGAACATACACATCGTGTATGTCTCGTTTTGACCCTGCATATTAAACAATTAGAATTGTTACACATTACGTTAAATAGTATAAGAAAATAACATCATTTACTCACGATGCACCCTATTGCCTTCTTTGCCTCTTTCATTTTCCTAAAATGTAGAAGCTTCTGCATATCCTTTGCAAATTGATGAAGCAGAGTGTTTGCATCAACATGAGCGCCCTTCACAAGCTTGTTCATGCTCTCGCTACGTTGTGTAGAGACCATGAGTCCACAATAATCCCGTTTGAAAAATGCAGGTACCCACTCTTTACAAATTGCATAGAGATTGTTAAGAGTAATGTTATCGTGGACATGGAAATTGTCATGCATCATTGCCATGCAGACTCGAACTCCATCTCAGTTAAAGGATGATGTATTATAGATTGGAAACTTGTTTTAAAATCCACCTCTTCAAACCTCGCATACAACTCATTTAAAAAATGCATACACCTATTTTGCACATGCCATAGACATAGACGATGGATTGTGTTTGGAAAGACCCTGCGTAGTGCAATTGGCATAGCAGGGTCTTGATCTGTAATTGTAAATGAGCAGAACATTTAACAACACAATAATAATCAAACATTCATGAGCTTGATGTTGCATTTCAAAGTAGATGGACATTAATTAAAAAATATATGCTACATTCAAATAATGCATATATATATACCAGTGAGCATTACTACGCGTTCCTTCAGACCCCACACATGTTTTTAATGCATTGAAAACCACTCGAATGTATCAACTGTCTCATCTTCCAACAAAGCGAAGCCAAATATGGTGCACTGTAGATGGTGGTTTGAACGAACAAACATGCCTAGTGGTTTATCATATAGATTAGTCGTATATGTAGTATCAAATGTAACTGTGTCACCAAAGTCAATATATTCTGCTTGTTGGCTTGCATGAGACCAAAATATGCTCAAAGTCTTGCCTTCCTTGTCCAACTAAAAGTCAGATAAAAATTGTGGATTGTCTTTTTTCAACAAAGCAAAAAAGATAGGAGCTTCGACACATCATTGACATTGCTTTCTTGTTGTCGTGCTTTCTTCCTGGAAAGTATAACAAATATAACATGCATTGTTCAGATCATTACTTATGTAATCCCAATATGTAAATATATGCTCATGAAACACATATGCTTACAGGTTAATCGTGTCATGTGTTGTTACTGGGACGTTCTCTAGACCATTATGCATTTCAGACACAAAATCCATAATACAATGTTGTGGAATTCTACTTTCTTACATTGCACTAAGGAACTCCATGCACTCAAGATCATGAGTCTTGTTGTATTGTAAATGATTCTTTTCGGTATCCTTCTTAATGAACTCATGATTATATTCTAAGTGAATCAGATCAATCCGCACTGATATAATATTCTCTTTGGCATCATCATAATTTTTTTAAGTTTCAATTCAGCCTTGCATTGCGTTCGCTTTGAGGATGTATTGCATACCTTTTGATGCCCACCTACCCTCTGCATTCTTTCTCGTCCACACTACTAAATATCATACCGACCTTAGGAATCAACATTGGATCAATATTGTCCGGTTGTTCATTGAAAATAAGTAGTTACGCAATTCCACATATACAAAATGTTCACGTACATAATGTTAAATATTCATAATTTTTGAAATTTAAAACAAAATTACATGACTTTGTAGTATCTGCGGAGTGTCCTGCTCATGATCACCAATACTCCTCGTAGGAATCCGTCGATCGGTCTGCTCCATCATTCCTTGACGCATCTAGGTCGTTGTCAACAACAATCCCAGGCGCCCTCAACGTCGCTGCTGGTGTGACGGAACCCACGCAGGATTTCGTCCATGGCCAATGGAACACGCCCGTCCGTCATCTCTTCTTCCTGCTCGATAGCTATGATCTCCAAATTCGTATCCCTTCCTCCTGAAGCCGCCATTGTTGTTTATCTTTGCCTCTACCAACGGCAATTTCTTTCCACTGGATGCGTGCCGATTCAGGGCCTGTTCGGTTGTACCGGAATGAGCCAGGATTTATTACAGCTCATCAAAATCTATATAAATTAGAGAAGTAATCTGGCTAGGAATTAATTCGGGGCTCCAATCCGGAACAACCGAACAGGGCCTCACGAGGAATAGATACCGCGCGATATTCACGGAAGGAACTATGGAAAATATTAAGGTATTGCCATATTTTCTGATTTACAAAATCGTGTAATGCATGGTGTGCAGTTTCCATTAACAAACCCATGCGATTTTTCAGGTGATTAACAAATCTGGTACCGCACCGAGATATTGTTAGAGATCGAAAAGATATAAAGGACGAAAACTTTTAGAGCATACTGTAAACAATAGAGAATATTTTTTTAGAAGATGAAATTTAGGGGACTAGAGACAGCCTTAACAAAGTTCATGCACGCACCGAGACGTTTACGCTATTTTACATCACGAGTTATACAGTCATAAACAAAACAAGCCGCCAGGTGATATCCAAACTGCATGCGCGCAAAACGGACGCGACCCCACCACGCGCGTCATATTCAGACGCGTGTTTACCCGATCTTCATGCGCGCCAGCCAGACCCGACCCCACTACCCAGCGTATGCAGTTATGCCTAGTCTTTTACACAAGCATAAATATAAACACCAATCCGACGCACGCGGGATGCCCACGGCCAACTCGCGCGGCGGCGCGGGACACTGGGCTTCCCCTATTAACCGAAGCCATCAGCTTTGATTACCCGCGTTTATAAATATATCATTGTTTTGTCCATAGATTAACGGGCCAAAAACAATGTCACTTAGAAAAATGTGTTCCACCGACATTCAGCCAAAAAAACAAGCTAAAATCGAAACAAATCTGGCTTGCCAACGTTTATAAATTTAGCCGTATTATAAATTTAGCCGTATGATGGTCTCAGACTATATTATTTAGTACTACCATCTAACGCATGGCCAACATTCATATATATATGTGCCTTATGATAAGTATAAAAACAAAATTTGCCATACATTTTGCCACATTACTTGCCTCATCGCCTGCCATGCCATTTTTTCTCACTTACCAGCGCTAAGAACAATGTTTTTATGAAAGTTTTAGTTAATGACATTGTGTCACCCTATCACGTTGAGCATTTATTATATTTATTTATTACATTGATTCATCATAGACGGATCTCGGAGACAACAAAACTCATCGGTACTAGCTAGGTTTAGAGCAAGCAAAATGCAAATAGATCTACATAATGGAACGTGACTACAAAATAAAATGTGAAAAGATTATAAAAAGCAGATTCTTGACAAAATACCTTTAGTTATAATGTTTCTCGTACACTTTGATTTAGAGTTTACGAGATTGATGATTAGTGGACTGAGATGATAGGACCCGGCGACCTATGGAGCTGCCATGCAATGCGAGAGAAGCACGTCTGCTATGCAACAGATGAAAGACATGCAATTGTGCCAGTATATGACATGCCAAGCGATCACTTCGCACATCCAATGGCGGAGCTCTATAAAATTAACACCCCAGGCCACTCTATAAAATTTGAAGGTTACTTTAAAGAGCTCCTAATATATAGTGTGGCTAAATATACCGCTAAAACAAAATATATACCACAAACATAGACTAAGATAGTATTTACTTCAATTCAGCATCTAAAAATACAATAAACTTGATTAAAAATATAAAAGTACCTAATTAGAGACGATTTGGTCCTTCCCCGCCTCTAATAACTTCATCAACGTTAGCACGTGAATTTGAACCTACACATTGCAAGTTAAATATTTGTATAAAATAAGAGATATAACTTGATCGACATTATTGGTATGCGAAGACCCGAGATCGGCTATAACTTGATCGACATTATTGGTATTGCTATCTCTTAAACCCACCGATTCATTTGCATTGCTACCTCTGTCTCAACACCTAATGTTTCTGATTCTATCACAGGTTCTTCTAGGGACGGTTGGTTTGGTGTTGATGAATCAGTTCGTATCAAAGGTGTAGGAGCCGGACAATAAAACGATCTTAATGTTTTTGTCCTCTTCATTATCTTTTGTTTTGAGGTCAATCTACTATCACATATTCACATAAATATTTAACAATCTAGTATTTAGCTTGTTGGTCACTAGTGACAAAAAAAACTAAGAAAATGAGAAGTGCTTACTGCTTACAGTATATGGGCGGCCCAGTCGCCGAGCGCCAACAGCGGACGGGCGGACGACAGTCACGGTAGTACGGCAACGGCAACGGCACCAAATCGCCCGCCTAGATCCAACAGCAGCAAGCCGGCAACGGGATACCTCTGGGCTCTGGCGGCTGGCTCTCTAGGCTTCGGTCCGGCCTCCTTTGTCCTCGCGGGCTCGCGGCCGGCTAACTGGCTCCATGCCCCGCGGGCGCGGAGGAGACTGGACAGTGGAGAGGACGTGGACGACGGTCTGCCCTCTGCCGGCGTCCGCTCTCCGCCTCTCCGCACTCCGCAGCGTCCAGCACTCCACCAGAGCAGGGACGCACGCAGGACGCACGACGGTGGACGGCACGAGCAACCAGCATAGCAGGGAGGCAGGCAGGCAGCGGCACGCCGGCAGCCGCTGTAGACCTAGACATTAGGGTTTAATTTGGGCTAAAATCTCTACTATTTTTTTGGGCTACAACCTAGGCCACGACCTAAGTGACCCAGGCCCAATATCCGCCCCTGCGTACATCCAGTCTTTTCTTCCTAGGTCGCATGTGTGATCCTAATGCCTCGCAAGCCTGACCAACAATGACCACACCACATGCTTGTCGCGCCCATAGTTCCCTCTATTTAGACTGACTGCAGCGCTCCCCCCTTCCCCTCCCCTCCCCTATCACTGTACACGAAATAGGGGACACTGTTCACCCGTTGAGGCCGCAGCGCTCGCCGCTACCCGCCCCCCTCCGCCGCGACCCTCTTCTCTCTCACGCCAGATGCAGGGCGTCACTGTGCACTCCCCTTCGCCTGCTTCACGCGGAAGACTCCGCCCGCGCCACCGACCGGAACCTTCGCGCTCCTCTTCTCTCCCGTTCGAGGCGTCTGCGATTCGGCGATTTCCGGCGAGGCGGCGGCGATTCCTCCGCGGGAAGGTTGCGTCCGCGCCGGTCCCCGTCGGATCTTTGGAAGACGAAGTGGAGGTGCTGAGCAACCAGCTCCGGTCGCGACCGAAGACGAAGCGGCCGCAAATCCGACTTCGTCGAGGTTCCTCGCGAGCGCTTGCTTCGTTTGCCGCTCCGACCATCGACGTCTTCCTCGGATCCGGAAATCTTCACTTCGATTCCTCTTCTGTGCGCCCAAATCTTCGGATCTTCAGGTACGCCCTTCGACTCCTATTGTTTCTGTTCTTCTTGCGCACATCTTTGATGAAGTAATTACTACACCAATCGACTAATCCTTTGAACCGTAATTGATTTCATCCGACAACACCCGATTAATCCCCAGTTCAAACAACTCTACGGATCTGGTGTGCCTTTTAGGGTTACACATTTCTATGGTACTCACCCGCTGAATATCTTCCATATTCACTGGAAGGAATGGTAGTGCAAAGTATTACGGCCTAATGGTCTGCAGATTGCATTAATTTGGAATCCCTACACTACGGATTCACTTCGATATTGCCTAAAACTGTCAAGTCTTCTGCGAATTAATTTATGATCCCCACTGTCTAGAACAACACCTCAATTTACTAAAGTACCAGAAAGATTCATCGTAGGTTCAGGCAAAATGTGTTACCTTAGCCAACCAAGGGTAATATTCATTGTTTATTAAACTTCTTCAAATTGTCATGAACATATCAGAGGGTCCATTACTTCCTTAGTTAGTATGAATAATGTTCATTATAATTGTTAGGTGTATGTCGTCCCTTATTGTATTCCTCTATTTCATCCCAAATTTTTTGTGACCCTTGTATACGACTGGAGGATACATAAATATTGTGGACCTTGATATAGTTGGTTTGTATATTGTTACAACAACTACTTTATGTTTTGTTGTAGTAATGTGTACAACCCTCACCTTTTTCACAATATCTGTCCATGAACATTTTGTTTTCTTCACCAACTTATGGTATGAGCACACAGTTCTTTATTATGTACATTATGTTTCTGCTTCCATGGAGTACATTGCTTGTTTTATTCTATCCTTCTAAGTTTTCTAGAACCCTCACATTAAAGTAATGTTTGTGCTTACATGGAGTGCATTGCTTGTTTTTTTGTATCCTTCAATGTTTTCTACAACCCTGACATTAAAGTTTTGTTTCTGCTTTACATTCAGTGCATTCCTTGTATATTCTGTCCATGAACTAATGATACAACAAGAATATTTATAAGTCAATACCCAGCTATGACAAACATCTATATACCCCTACTACTCAATTTTATTTAATTGTCATTGTCACACGTTGCCCTTATCAGTCATAACATTTTCAGTGTTATACTTCACTAAATATGTTATGTTCCTTGCTGCTATATGACTGCTACATTTCAAATCATTACATGTCGCAGGCAACAAAATTGTTAATGGTTTTGGAAAGTATTAAATTCGTATAGCCTTTATGGTATATAAGGAAATGCACGTGTTTGTTCATATATTATTCTTTGCAGCATAGTTCCGAATGGCATCCTCGAAAGAAGATACCATGAAGTCTTTGGTTAAAGTACTTGTCGACTGTACCGAGGATGCCACAAAATCCCTTCGTGGATTAGTAGATCATGCATTAGACCACATGCATGACGAAGAGATATTAGCTAGAACCCTCTTCGCCATGAAAGAAAAACTTGATTTGTTTCACCAAGATGCCTTAGAGGCTAAAGTCCAAGCTTTTCCTGAAATTGCTAAGTACGAGGGGGATGACATCAGTGTTGAACCGACATCTCCTTCGACCCCTCCAACAGTTACTAAACCATCTGTCGACGAAGAGGAGTTCTACTGCCCGGATGTGAGTGACGAGTGGTACTTCAGCGACTCAGATAGGTCAACTCGTAATATCTACTGGAATATTTATTAGCTCCATGTATTCCACCATTAGAAGCAGGATAGGCTTTTGAACATCCAAGTACTTAGGGTGTCCTACTTGTCATGTTGTGGAACTAGTCCTGTGATGTATGTCTAAGTCTCAATGCTACCTCGTCACCTTAAGTTATTATGATGTTCAGATCGTTGTAGTATGTGCCCTATGTTGACTCTTAAATGTTCTAATGCTGCTGGTCCTCCTAAATAAGTTCATGACATGATTCTATTATTATTATCGTTGTTCATATGCTTTCTCTGATGTTTATGTACCTCGTTTTGTCGATTCGCTTCACTTTATAACATATGACTAAATGTGTGCCATCTCCACATATCCTAGCATGGACCCTGCCAACAATGCCACATCGTGTCAGGCGATGTCAAATCCCTCAAATGCCCAGCAATTTCCACCCCCACCTCCTTTGTGGCCAACGGGCTACATGCACCAGAATCCAGTCGATTGCAACATCATGGGAAACATTAATTTTCCTACTCCTGGTCAAGGTCCAACTACAATGTGGGCTCCAATTCAGCCAGGGAATACTAGTTCCCAATCTACCATGATTCCTGCTTCGCAATCTGCACTCTATTGGAATCACTACATGAATTTTGTGAGGAACTCTCTTGGTTCAATTGGAGTGAGTCCATACACAGATTCTTATCCTGCATCACATACAAGTACACCGTTGCAGGGTTCGAACACTATACCTCAATTGCCTGTACACTTAGAGTTAGATGCTGAACAAAGTGTTCAGGACATCAATAGTTCTGGGAAAAATGCACCTACTGTTCAAAAGCAAAAGAAATCCAAGGAACAAAACTTTACAGCACCAGAAGACATACTCCTTTGTACTACATGGTTGCAAATAAGTAGTGACCCTATTGTCCATACTGGACAAAGGAGGGAGGGTCTTTGGGCCAGAATTGAAAAAAGGTACAATGAACAAAGGGGGGAATTTCCTTGTAGACTTAACAAAGCACTTAGCAGCAGATGGGACAAGATCAGGGCTGATGTCAGTAAATTCTCTGGATACTACGCTAGAGTCCTAAGATAGAAACAAAGTGGTCTAAGTGACGAGGATAAGGTACGATTATTGAAACGATGATTTTATGTACTACAAATGTCTGTCCTCGGAGTAATTATATTTGAAATTCCAATTTTGCAGACATCGAAGGCAGCTACTTTGTTCGCTCATGAGGAGAACAAACCATTCCATTATATGCACTGCTAGCATCAATTGAAGGGGGAACCGAAATGGGAGAGCATGTGTCAAGGACATTTGTTTAGAGGATTACATGCAAGATCAATACCATCTTCGGGGTGTCCATCAGTGGAAGCACCTGAGACTGACAGTGGGTCCGCTGGGTTGACAGGAAAAAGGCCCCGTGGGCGTGATTACAGTAAAGCTGAGAGAAAGAAAGGTGCATCTTCTTCGTCTCCTGAATACTTAAGCCGATTACAAGAAATTACTGAAAAACAAATACAGAGGTCCATAGAAAAGGGGGAAAAAAAGAAAAGACCACTGAAGAAGACAGGGAGATACAGAAGAAGAGATTGGAATTGGAAGCCCAAAAGTTAAGGATTCGACAAAGGGAACTCAAACTTGAAGAACTCGAATCGGCAAACAAACGTTTGCAGATGCTTCTGTCGACAAACGAAGAAGATGTTGATCCGGAAGTTTAGATTATCATGAAGGAACAGAAAAAAAAATTGCAGCAGTTTATATTTACTTTTGAGGAATCCTGAACGGTTCTGTTACATGTGCGCGAGAGTGCTGTTGAGACTTGTTGAGACTATTTATCTTAGTTCGTTTAAGAAACTGTATTTTCGAGAACACTATTTGTTTGGTCGAACCAGTGTATGTTAAGTTGTTTGCTGTTGTATTAGACAATAATGAACTCGGATGTGATAAATGTTTGAACAATATTTGTGCCTATTGAATGGTATCTTATATATTGTACAAGAAAACATGAATTCTGATGTTCAGGTGTAGGTGCTACACATAATCGAAGAATGTGAACACATATGTAGCCGGCTGGCTGGACATTTTGGAAAAAATTAGGAACTTAATTCGAATACTTAGTAATAGGAAATGACATTACAAGTACTGAATATAAGTGCGAACTAAGCAGCTATGACACATAATTGTTACATACTTCTACGGCGAGCCCATAAATGCTCGACAAGATCATTTTGAAGTGAGCACGATCTTTCTTGGCGACGTAGATCAAAGTGGTTAATAACCCATTCGGCCTGGCCTTCCCCTATAATTTGAGATGATTCAATCCTTGAAGAGTTGTCTCCGAAATCAATGTTTGCAGCAAAAGGCCCTTCATCTTCGACGATCATGTTGTGCATGATGACGCAAGCCGTCATTATCTCTGTCAAACGATTACGATCCCAACCATAAGTTGGTCCACGGAGCACCGCCCATCGGGCTTGAAGAACTCCAAATGCACGCTCAATATCCTTTCGGCAACTTTCCTGCATCTGAGTGAAATAGACTTTCTTTTCCTCATATGGGTGTCGGATTGCTTTGACAAAAGTAGGCCAGTTGGGGTAAATACCATCAGCAAGGTAATAACCGAAGTTGTACGCATGACCATTAACTGTGTAATTGACAGGTGGCATACGACCAGAAGTCATAGGGTCAAATACTGGCGATCGGTGGAGCACGTTAACGTCATTGTTTGTCCCAGGCATGCCAAAAAAAGCATGCCAAATCCATAGATCATACGATGCAACTGCTTCAAGTATCATCGATGCCCTACCATTTCGCCCACAAAATTGACCTCGCCAAGCCGTTGGACAGTTCCTCCACTCCCAGTGCATGCAATCAATGGAACCCAACATGCCAGGAAAACCCCGAGACTCACTATTATGCATGATGCGAGTAATGTCATCTTGAGTTGGAGTGCGTAAATACTAGGCACTAAAACATGCAATGATTGCGCGACAAAAATGATGAAGGCATTCCCTAGCGGTTGATTCCCCAATTTGAATATACTCGTCTACCGCATCAGAAGGTAACCCATAAGCAAGTATCCGCATTGCCGCACAAACTTTTTGTAATGGTCCTAGTCCGGGCATACCAGTTGCGTCAACTCTTTGTGTAAAGTAAATATCGTGCTGTTGAAGACCTTGCAGAATGCGGAGAAACAAAGGCCTACTCATGCGGAACCTAAAAAAAATTGCATTGCATAAATGTGAAAAGTTGAACAAATCATAACCTATGACAAATTTATGAAGTGCGTACCTTCTACGAAACACATGGGGTGGATACACTGGGTTAGCGGCGAAGTAGTGATGTTGGATGAGGTTTTCTCCCTCGAAATGATCTCTGTGAATGACACGGCGGGGTAAACCCGACCGTCGGCGGTGATGGCGTTGAGCCGCAATGTTCAGGGTTAGTAGGTTGACAAGCAAAAGAGTTTCATCCTCACTATCACTGGAATCACTCGAAGCAAAGTCATCTTCCGTATGACTCTGAGACATACCGAACTATGGATAACTTGACTCACTCAGAACAATGGGCGAACAAAATGGAAGAGGTTGATTGAATATATATAGGGGAGAGCAGAGGGCGGGGGAAGATGAGGGCTTGCATTGAAAGCCAACCGTGGCTTCCTATGAAAGCGAACGGTGTCTTGCATTGTAAGACAGTCGTGGCTTCGACCGTACGACTGGACGGTTTGTCTTGCAACGTAAGTGTGCTTGAAAATAGTCCGTGGCAATATATATGGAAAATTTCCGCATACCAGAAATGTTAATTCATGTTTGCATGCTACCAATGAAATGTTAACTGTAATGATGTAAGAAGTTTTACAATTAAATAATATAATATTTGATTTATTACATAGTATGTCAAAAATAAGAGGAATAATAAAAAATATTTTTTTTGTTAAACAAGTATGATCTGTTAATCAATACGTGTTCAAAGAAAACAATATAAATAAAAAAAGAAGTTGGTTATGTTAGTTATAGGGAAATGTATATTTAATGAGTAGAGGGATATGCAGGGTAAAATTTAGGGGGAACCGTTGCGGGACGAGTACATATAGGGGAGGGAATCTTGCTGACATGGCTGCATAGTAAGATTTAGGGGGAAAAATTTAGAGAGAACGGCTGCGGACAGCCTTAGGCTGGCCGCAGCGCTTGCCGCGCGGCCGCCCCCTCCCCTTGAGTGGCGGCTACAGGGGCGCCCCTGCGCCCGCAGCGCGGCCCCCTGCGAGGCCCCTCACGCGGCGGAGATGAACAGCACTCCGCTGGCTGTAGCGCGCGCTCTCTCTCCCCCTTGCACTGTTCGTGTGGGCCCGGTTTGAATTAATAGTAGTAGAAAAATTGATAGTAGGTAAAAAGTAGGTATAGAAAATAATATTTTATATTGTAGTGGGGTATAGGGGGAGTATTTAGGGGGAACCGCTGCGGGAGATGAAAAAGTAGGGGATAAACTATTGATGATGTGACCCAGAAAAGTGATATAGGGGGAAAAATTTAGAGGGAACCGCTGCGGATAGCCTTATAGCTGAGCCCTATTTACGGCTGAGCCCTCACAGCTCTGCTTCTCCCGCATTTGCATCTGCTATATATACTGGCCAAGCGAAACCGCATCCCTACCAATCATCCACGATTGAGTTAGTATCCAAATGTGTGTGTATATATATATATATATATATATATATAAGTCTTGAACTTCAAATAGTTAGAGGAAGTTCTAGCTGACCACCCATACAACCTGGTCTAGGCCGACGTGCCCACACCCTAAGCTAGGCTGTCGAGTGCACCCCCACCCCACATCTGTGCGCGCAGCAAAAAAAATAGGAAGACATGCATGAGTCAAACACGTTTACGTACATGCGCGTAAATTTAGAAAAAAGATGTGTGGCGGTTTTTATAAATGCTTTATTTTCGATAAACTGCATATTTTAGGAAACAGACATGCAGCTAGGCTCGTCGGGACCAGTTTATGATATATATTGATACTAATTATTTTATATAATGTAGATATTTATGCAATTCGATACACTACATAAAAATCTGTTACTTGCTCTATGCGCACAAAATTAGGATGACAAAAATATACGATGAAAAGAAATGGATTGGCATGCATGAAAACAAAAAATTGTATTTTTTGCTTTATTTTCTTCATAAATATAGGATCGCTCTAACAGCAATACAACTAAACTCTTTACAACTAGTTTAATATATAAACTGATACTAATTATGCTACATGGTGTAGGTATTTATATAATTCGGTACACTGCGTAAAAATTTGTTTCCTGCTGCACGCGCACAAATTTAGGATGACAGGAATGTGTGATGAAAGGAAATGAATTGACATGCATGTAAACAAATCTTATTTAAATGCTTTATTTTTTTATAAATATAGGATCGCTCCAACAGCTATGCAGTTAGGCTCGTTAGAACCAGTTTATGATATATATACTATACAAATTATGCTAAACAATATAGTTATTTATGCAATACGGTACACGACGTAAAAAAATCTGGCATCTGGTTCACTCGTGGACGCACCCGAGATTCGAGCGTAAAAACCTTAAGTTTTGAGCATAAAAACTTCAGTTCTAAGCATAAATACCGAACCAATATGAGGGGTTGATAGCTCTGGTGGGTTGTATTCACGATCATATTTTTATGGTAGATCCAAAAAATATGGAAGTCGTATGCATGTGGTTTCTATTTTTATGCATATCCAAAAATTATGACGGATCGTGTGAGTTTCTATTGCATGCGCGCAAATTTTGGATGATATTTTCATTTTCACTGCACGCGTACAAAAAAAATGGATGACATTAGTCACGCAGAACATAAATTCTTATAAAAAGTCGCATAAACATCGTGTAGCATAATTGATAAAAAACTAATATCGGTCCAACTAAGAATGTCGGCGGGAATTAGGGACAGTTTTATAGCATTCGTAAAAATCTGGTAGTTACGAACATAAGTGATTTAATTTTTATGGTAATTACGAACAACATAAATCAAGGAATTGCCTTTTTAATGTGTCTGGAGTAAACTGATGTACGAACTCCGTGTTCAATCTTAAAGTTTTTAGCGTAAATAGTGCATGTGCACTACCGAAATCCGGCTCTTTGTCGAGTGCTCGGTGCTTTGCCGAGTGCTTTTTATCGGGCACTCGGCGAAGCCATCTTTGCCGAGCATCACACTCAGCAAAGTCACACTCTCGGTAACGACCACGTTTACCGAGAGTATGACACTTGGCATAGATAGACACACTCTCCATTGTTCCCTCCAGTTGACCCTACTCATTTCTATACTCTTGTGAGTATCAAAGTTCTAGTTCTACATTATATATTCATTTGGTATTACACATGCAATCTCTTCTCTGTGCAGGGACAATCTGGGGCGGCATCCAACGACCCTCATGGATCGCCCAGCCCATCACCGCAGCAGTCTAGCCGCCCACCTCGCTGATGTTCTTATAAATTTAGTTGAGACATGTTTATACCATATATTGGATGTTTGTGGACTTATTTATATTAGTACTTGTTAGTGTTGTGAACTATTTTGTGGTACTTGTGACTTTGTGATGTATGTGAAGAAACATGTGGTCTTTGTGAGCTATGTCGTGTGTTTGATGTATGTGATGATTCTGTGATATCTGTTATGATTATGTGATATATCTTTTATTTGTTTGGATGGAATAGCAAAAACAAACAAAAAGGGGTATTCTGGTCACTTTGCCGAGTGTAACACTCGACAAAGAGGTACTTTGCCGAGTGTTAAGGTCATAGCATTGGCAAAGAAGGCACATCTGGGCACTGGTAAAGCTTCTTTACTGAGTGTTGTGGCTTTGGCACTCGGCAAAGAAGCAAGCTTTGTCGAGTGCCTTCTAGTGCACTCGATAAAGAAACTGATAAAAGGGCCCGCTGGTGATCCCTTTGCCGAGTGCTAGCACAGTGGGCACTCGGCAATGAGGGAGCCTTTGCCGAGTGCCACCTAATACGCTCGACAAAGGAACTGATAAAGGGGCCACGGGAAGCTCCTTTATCGAGTGTTAGTACAGTGGAAACTCGGCAAAGAGTGAGCCTTTGCCAAGTGTCACTCGGTGGGCACTCGGCACAGGCTCCATCGCCGTCACCTGACGTCGTGACAGTGACTTTTCTTTGCCGAGTATCGAGCGGCACTCGACAAAGTCTTTGTGGAGTGCCCGATAAAAAAGTACTTGGCAAAGAAGCAGTTACCGATGTACAGTTCACTGAGCCTTCTTTGTCGAGTGTCACACTCGGCAAAGCCTTTGCCGCGTGTTTTCCAGGCTTTGCCGAGTGCTTCAAACACTCAGCAAAGAAGTTGTTTCTGGTAGTGGTGGTAGGCATAAAACACAATAATCGAAAGACATAACACGGATCGAAGAAGGTAGTCGCTGGAGGATGCTGTCGAGGACACAAGAATGGAGGGAGGTCGTCACTTGGGCCGCCCGAACTGCGCCGGATCAGAGGATGTCACGCGCGACCGTCGCCGCACGCACCTCACGCCTTCCGTGACACCACTCGAACCTCACGTCTCGTGCGGCGCAGTCGCTACTCGCACGTCGGGGGGCGCCACCGTTGCTCTTGGGTTAGGGTGTGCCGTCGCTCGGGCCTAGGGGTGCGTCGCCGCTTGCCCGCCCGCCTTGGGAGTGTCACCGCCTCTCACCCGCCTCGGGCCCCGGGGTCACTGCCTCTTGCCTGTACCAAGGCCCGCTGTCGCTCGCCCTCTGGATCGGGGAGCCGCCGCCACGGCGCCACCGATCTGGGAACCGTCGCCGCTACTCCGGATCGAGAAACCACCGCCACCGCGCGTCCGGGCCAGGGAGCCGCTGTCACCGCAACTGCTGGCCGGGGGTCCGTCGCCGCGCGCACTTTCGGGCAACCGCCACCATCGCACGCGTCTGGGTGGGCGCCGTCGCTCTTGAATCGGGGTAAGGCATCAAAAACCGAACCCTAGTGCTTAAAGTCTTCTTTTATAGACGCCCGGACCTGGTCCGGTTTGACTGGATGGCCCCGTCTGACTTGGGCTTACTCTAGTTATTGGGAGCCCAAGGCTCATAACATATATAGTGTTCCTTTTTCATTTCCGTTATTTGATTACTAGTGCTACCAAAAATTTTGCATGACAACACAAGTGGTGATGCTCAGAAAACTTGCCTCGTGTCGTGATTCTCCAATTTCTTCACTGCCACATACCATGTCGACACTGTTCCATCGATGACTCATGCAACACATATCTAATTAATTTTAGTTTATAAATGAATAGAAAGTGCCCGATTCGATTTTTAAATATTATATTGTAAAATTTAGAGCCTGTTACCACCTCTACGCATGAGCCAGGACTAGAAATGACAATAACACAGGCAGGCATGCAACACCAGGTTCTCTCCTCGGCAACAACAGAGACATAAACTTGGAATAGCAATAACAACCGGTAAAGCAGCAGAAGATTTGAGATGACATTAGTCTATCATTCAACCACCAATTCTACCAGTGCACGTGATGGCATTTACCCCCAAGCTTGAGCATGCATGCATATTAAAGAAGGAACATATTCATCCCTAAAGTAATCTCGCCAAAGCATCAAGCTTCAGACAATGCGCATCTATTGCATCATAAAGGCAATACATAAAAACCAAATCCTGGGTATGTTATATAACCAGTGACTTGCATAAGAACTAGAAATAGAGCTAAGTACTCATTACTCCATACTCCATACCTTAAGGCACTTGGGAGCAGAATTAGCTGCTTTGTGTCCTCCCTCATGGCACTGCTTCTTCATTAACATCATTCTTTTATTAGTTCTGAATCTAGAAATATGTGCAAACCTAGTGTGGAATAATTAGGAAGCAGAATGACTGCACTCTGAATTGCAGCCTCTACTGCCTCCACCTCATTAACCCTTGAACCTTCACGACAAACATTGACGACAAGATTCCTGAGGGTGGAGAGATGGCTGATGCCGAAATCAGGAGGACCAAATCTATGCGTAGTCTACATCTCGTGCGCTATTATTTGAATCTCGAGAGTCTCAATCACTAGAACAGCTCCTTCTTCGAACATCATACTCACCCAGCTAACAAAACTGAACTTACCTCAGATTCTGCTGCATTTGAGCACAGCTTCAGAAACTATATGGCGGTGAAATATCCAAGGATCTGGAGAGTATCCTATCTAACTTTAACCTCAACGTCCAAGTAGCTAAGGTTGGTTAGCGAGGCCATCCAGATTAGAATATTGCTGAGGTGCCATCCTTTGATCACTAACTCCTGAAGGAAATGTGGAGTTGGGGACCAAGGTTCCAACAGGAAGTCTAGTGACCATGGACTGATGAGTGTTAAGTATCGAAGGTTTGAACTACCTAGTTTGCCAAGTGAAGAAACAGAATTACCCTCATATGTTTTTTATCCCTGTGCAGGGGACTGATGCGCCAATACAACCTAAGAGTTCTCAATTTGGTCAAGCTGTCTAGCTCTTCTAATAAGTTTGTTGAGGTAGTGTAGTCCACAACTACAAGTGAAAGAAACTCTAACGTTTGCATGTTCCCAACTCCATCTGGCAAGTTTTCCCGATGAACAATTATTTCAAGTTCAGAAGTTGAACTATACTTTCAAGCAACTCAACTAGATTAGGGCCATTCAAAAGATCTAGTATTATCAAACACTGAATCTCTCCTATCCTTTCTAAAAGTGTAAAATTACTTGCCTTAATCCTGTAGGTATCACAATTGATATAACTTCCCTATATCTTCAAGATAATATCTTTCCAGATTCTCATTGCCATCTAGATCAAGCACTCTCAGAGAGCGGAAGCCTAAAAGAGGAAGCATTTCTTCGAAGTATCTAAATTTTTTCAGGGACCGAACTTGAGTAGTAAAAATGGGATTTGTTCTTAAAGTTTAAAGACCATTGTACTCAAGTGATAATAGGTGGACCTTGCCATGTGAGGGCAACTATTGTTTTCTATTAATTAGTAACAACAATTACGAAGTTTTCTTCGACTGCTTTGCACGTAATTAGATCAAAAATCATATCAGGAAGCTGGCATGCGTATACTCTACCATCATACTAGAAACCAACTGGTTGTATTAAGCTTCTGTTGATAAGTTCATTAAAATAGCATTCGCCTTCGTCCTCCAGGTTCCTTCTTCCATGTACACTGACGAATCCTTCTGCTACCCACCTTACCAAATAATCCCTTTTGATAACATAATCTTTAGGAAACATAACAATAAACAAGTCTTTAAATGATGAGGAAGGTGATTCTAAAGATAATATCATGTTTATTTCCTCTACATCACAATTTTTTTCTCTAGCCCAGATCTGATCGAATTAGAAACCTTCAACCAGTCAGCTCTGGTATATGATTTAGTAGCCAACAGACTAGCCATAGTAATGATTGCCAGTGGTAGACCACCACACTTCCTAATTATTTCAACCGAAACCTCTTTTAGATGGTGAGGGCACTTGTCCTCACTCCTCAGAGCCAAAAATTCTTCTAAAGAATAGCCTTTTGGAGTCAACATCACTTAGCATCCTCAATTGATATACGAGATGATGGAAAGGGGATGAACAAGCTCCTAAATCTGCTCGGCGTTCTCGTGACAGGTAACCAGATCCTGTAACATCTGGCCCACTTGTCTGAAGTATCTCAGTTCAAGGCCCATGTCTAGGTTACAAAAGCAACAACTGGTTGAGGAGACGGACAACAGAGAAAATATTGTGTTGAGAATAAAGTTGTCAGCGTCCAACCCCGGCCCAGCCCACACTCGACAGCTTCGGGCGTTCATGCGCTCGTGGGCCGGCCCAGCCAAGAGAGCCCACCACTCACATCCCAAAAGCCAGGCTGATGAGAGGAGGGAGACTCTCCCTTTTAAGCTGCCCACGGCACCCTTGGCTAGCCAATGTGGGACTAAAGTCGGGGCACTGACTATTGGCCCCTGACATCCCACCCCCCTTGGGAAGCCCCCCAAGATAGGCATGGGCCAACCGGGCTCTGATACCAGATGTCAGCGTCCAACCCCCGGCCCAGCCCAGGGGCCGGTAGTCAGTGCCCCAGCTTTAGTCCCACATTGGCTAGCCAAGGGGGCCGTGTGCAGCTTAAAATGGAGAGTCCCTCTCCTCTCATCAGCCTGGCTTTTAGGATGTGAGTGGTGGGCTCTCTTGGCTGGGCCGGCCCACGAGCGCATGAACGCCCGAAGCTATCGAGTGTGGGCTGGGCTGGGCCGGGGGTTGGACGCTGACATCTAGTATCAGAGCCCGGTTGGCCTATGCTTGTCTTGGGGGGCTTCCCAAGGGGGGTGGGATGTCAGGGGCATATAGTCAGTGCCCCGGCTTTAGTCCCACATCGGCTAGCCAAGGGGGCCGTGGGCAGCTTAAAAGGGAGAGTCCCCCTCCTCTCATCAGCCTGGCTTTTGGGATGTGAGTGGTGGGCTCTCTTGGCTGGGCTGGCCCACGAGCGCATGAACGCCCGAAGCTGTCGAGTGTGGGCTGGGCCGGGGGTTGGACGCTGACATCTAGTATCAGAGTCCGGTTGGCCCATGCTTGTCTTGGGGGGCTTCCCAAGGGGGGTGGGATGTCAGGGGCCTATAGTCAGTGCCCCGGCTTTAGTCCCACATCGGCTAGCCAAGGGGGCCGTGGGCAGCTTAAAAGGGAGAGTCCCCCTCCTCTCATCAGCCTAGCTTTTGGGATGTGAGTGGTGGGCTCTCTTGGCTGGGCCAGCCCATGAGCGCATGAACGCCCGAAGCTGTCGAGTGTGGGCTGGGCCGGGGGTTGGACGCTGACAAAAGTTGCAGTCGTCTTCCTGGTGAAGGAGCGGCAAGGCGAGTCTTAATCATGCCTCACGTCTCGTTCCTCGTCGACGGCGACCACGGGACATGACAAATGGTATCGGATTCCTGGTGATCTTCGGCAGTGGGAGCATGACATCTCGTTTCCAGTGAGGAGGTGGCGGCGAATCAGAGTTCTCTTGCTGGCGCTAGGTGGCAGCACAACGAATCTGCACCACACCTACTCGACTCTGGAGGATCTCTCCTTGGGCGCCTTCAGCGCACAGGAGGAGGAAGCGGAGGCATACGATATCGCAACGATCAAGGTCCATGGCCTCAACGCCTTCACCAAATTTGACATGAGTCGCTACGACATCAAGAGCATCATGGATAGCAGCGCTCTCCCCTTCGGTGGCACCGCCAAGCGCCTCAAGGAGACCGAGGCCGCCGCATCCACACGAGATCATGCTGGCATGCTAAGCTATGACATCAGGGGTGATGCGCACAGTGCGGTCAGAGTTGGCACCCAGCGTTTGCTGCAGCGGAGTGAAGCACATGGGGCAGCCCTTGCGGAGATGGTCAGTCTACAAATCGGTGCATAGGGTGTTGGAGGTATGGCCCATACCATATTTGATGAAATGCCTCTAAACAGCAGCGAGGAAGAAATTGCCCTGTTCTCTGATGGTTCTGATTATTCAGTGTTCGATGAAATGCCACTTGGAGATGTGATTTGGGATGAGGAATATGGGCATCATGATTTGTTGTATCAGCTAGCACCAGATGCATATTACTTAGCTACCAAGAGGTCGCCCTATGACTCCGTCCCAATGAACTTATTCAATGACGTTGCAGCCTCTGCTCCCAAGTATGATGATCTGACTAATGTTGGGCAGGCCAAAGGAATTGTGCACTCTCAGGCCACCGCAAAGAAGAAGCATGATGTTGTGCATCAGGGCCAACCTTGTGGGATCCCTAGGAAGAAGGATATGTCTTGCCCGCTTTTAGAACTCTGCAATGGAGACATGTGGGATGCTTCTAGACCAAATGACCAGAAGGCCGATGAACATTTATGGGGTGTGGCTACATGTTCAAGCAGCCCCTCTAGCACTTCAACCTTGGATACTTCATTGGACATGAACAATTGTCATCGCATTGCAGCATTCAAAGCAGATAAAGCGAAGGACACAGAAATATCCTGCATGACAAGACTATTGAGTCATGAATCCCGTCATGGGAATGATTTTGTCGCAACTCCCTCTGCTGCACAAAATATCGTGGAACAAGACCATTTGCATCGATATCAACTTGGTGTATTGATAAAGAATCCTACCTGGAAACCCAATATGCAAACTAATGACATCCTCAAAGCTGAGACACAACTTAGAAATTTGCAGCCACAGGATTATATCTTTGTTGATATGGTTGAGGAAAGATCACTGCATGGGTGTGATGGTTTGAGGGTGCACAGTGATAAACTGACATTTAGTGGTGATATGATCCTATGTATGGTTGCTCTTGGCGTGCTTATCCTTTGGATAATTAGACCTTGGGATCCAGGCATTTGGTCTACATTACATGACATGTTATTGCTTGGGGACAAGCAACATTTTGACGGGGCGGTAATGTAACATCTGGCCCACTTGTCTAAAGTAGCCCAGTTCAAGGCCCATGTCTAGGTTACAAAAGCAACAACTGGTTGAGGAGACGGACAACAAAGAAAATATTGTGTTGAGAACAAAGTTGCAGTCGTCTTCCTGGTGAAGGAGCGGCAAGGCGAATCTTCATCATGTCTCACGTCCCGTTCATCGTCGACGATGGCCACGGGACATGACAGATCCTTCACCTTTTGGACATACCCAAGGAAGATTCCTATGATTCCATCGTGCCTCTGCATCTCATTCTGCAGCTAGGGCATGTAATCATCGACACAACCCTCGATGTCGTAGCTCATCTCCCTCACCTAATCCCTCCACTCCTTGGTCTGCGGATCAAGCGCATCCGAGCTGGCTAGCCTCTCCAGCAGCGCGTTCATGCTGCTCATCTCGTCCTTGAGCCCTTGAGGAACACGACCTCACGCCTCATGCCTTCTACATCTTGTAGTCCTCCCTGAGTAGCTCAGCGAGCTTGGCGAGGAGGGAGCTCATCACCCATGTCGCTACACTTGCCATGAACAACACATCCATCTCTTGTTGTGCTAATGCAAAAGTGTCAAATAGACTTCCAATAGGTAAGTAACCTCTTGTTCATGTGAACTTGCTCCACACCAATGTTTAAAATAGCTGGATAGCTGCTGCAGAAGGGTGGGGATAAGTTAATCATAATTTAGCGCTAAACGGACAGAACCACTAATAGCGGATATTACCTGCTAAAACAGCTAAACACTACATCATTTAGACCGCTAAAGGAGCTGCTGCTGTGCGTTGTGGGCCAAATGAAATTTGGGCCCAAAAACAACTAACATGTCGACGCATGCCCACTGAACCCTAGCCGCCGGCTGTGTCTTGCTCGTTGCTCCTCGTTGCTCCTCTCCTCGCCCTCTGTCTTTCTCGCCCTCTGTCTTGCTGCTCCTGCCGGTCGCTAGTGCAGCTGGCGCTGTTCGGGTTCTCCATCGCAATCGGCTACGCGGCCATGTGGGTGGCTCTCCGTGGATGGGCGGACACGCACGGGAGGCCGCGGGTGGGCGGCGGGCCTATGCCGGCGTGGTGCCGCCGGCTCATGTGGATCATGCGGATCTCAGCCCGCTGCATCCTCTTCTCTTTCGGGTGAGTTGCTCGGTTGCTGGATCGTGGGACGCGGTCTGGATCGTAGATTTGGTCTCATTTTGATTTGATCTAATCTGGTAGCTAATAGCCGTTGCCTGGACCTTCATTCACAGATGTTCATAGTGTAGACTGCTGCCATTTTTCATCCATAGCCCCAAGCAGACAGCAGCCATGTTATTACATAGGTAATGCTGCTCGATTGTTCTATGTTCTGAAAACCGCTAAAACATTTAGCTGCAGCGATATTCGGAAATATCCTTTTCTAGCGGTTAAAAAAAGCCGAGGATAAGTGCCTTAGCTGGCTATTTTAAGCACTGCTCCACACCTGCAATTGCTTCTAGATATCAAAGGCATCCAGTCAAACTACACCATCAGAAATAGTCAAATAGAGCGTTGGTGAACAATCAGAAATCAGGACATTGTCTACAGTTACATGAACCAACAGTTGTGCTTCCAATCAACTAGCACTTGTCTAAAGCTGCCACTAATTTCCAACTTTCTGGAGTCAAACTAGGATCTTATGAAAGCGCGCACATCAGGCAACATAGAGCACCTTGCTTAGGATGTTTTTCAGTTAATCCCTTGACTCTTGTGATGCAATCTCAGAAGTCGGAATACCTCAATACCCCAAATTTCCCCATCAGGCTTATAGTAATCGAGGATGGCGAAAATGAAGTACCCAGGCCTCCGTGTCGGCAGAGCAGTATCTGAGCGGTGTTCTGTTCCGTCCCTTCTTGTCCCTAGCTTAGCTAGGACCTGACCAGCAGACATGCAGCCTCGGCGAGGTGGCGACGAGGGAAACCTCCCCCACCTTCTACGGCCTTGGCAAGGTGGCTACGAGGGAAACCAAACCTTCTCCTGTCCTCACCTTCTTACTCAGTGCCGTGCGGGGACTGCAGAAGAAGGGATGTAGGCAGCGACACATCAAGTCGTGGTCGTGGAGAGTGACAGTGTTTGGTTCTGGAACCAACTCGGATGAAGCAGCTCGGTTCCACGGGCAGCTCCGTCTTAAAAATTTTAGAGAGTCGGATGGTTCATCATTTGACCATAATTTTTTATTTTTTAAGCCACTCTATTCTATATAGAACTAATCCAAACAATAACAAATTGGTAATGGAGCGACGCTACCTCATCATACTCCAAAACCAAACACTACCCTAGGCACATAACCCACGAATGCTCGACTAGCACCGTCGAGCCAACCCAACAACGTGGTGGCGTGAGAAGGACGTCGCCCAGACAAATGTGACATGGGCCTAGGGCATCGATTGCAAATGTAGACCCACATATGTTCTGTAGACCTGCTTGGTGAGTTAGGACTTGGGTGACTATTCTCTGGGACCCTCCGTGGGTAGGTGTGGCCACTACTCTACCAGTTATTGGTGTGGGAATGGGATTTCCATGAGCAGGAAGCCAAGAATATAATAGAGGCATCACGCGTTCCTCCTTTTGTGTCACACCCCGAGCTTTAAGGGACAAAGCTGGGTGCATCTCATACATGCGCCAAAGAAGACAACATATATAATAACAGAGTGTATAGAGATAAATGTCACAATAATCAGAGTACTTATTACATAGCGGAAGACTTACAAAAATAAAAGATAAATATAACAGGATCTAAAATCCATCCTTGGCGCCAGAAAGTCAACTGTGAAACGCCACCTAGATCGAATCGAACTCCTCGTTGTGTGGCTCCTCTTAATCCACCTGATCTTCTCCTGTGGGGGTGTGAGACAGCAAGGGTGAGCTCACACATGTTCATCGCTCAACAAGTTGTGGGGAATAATATGACATGAACTCACTAAAGGTGGAAGTTCAAGTGATGTGTAAGGCTGATCAACAATAGGGGTTAAAGCTGAGCGTTGCTTTTAATAAGTTGGTCAAAATTTTATTAGCAGTTACTAAATGTAAGTGAATATCAAACCATAATAAACATAATAGAACAAAACTAATAATAAATCCCATGCAAATGTAAATGACAAAATTGAATTTAAGTTCCATAATTTAATCATGCGAGAGTCCTGAGCTGCTCATGACCGTGAGCTCGGCTAGTATACCAGTTTTACACTATGCAGAGGTTGTACCCTGTACCCACAAGTCGTGTTTCCCATGTCGCCAGGGTTTGCAAGGCCCTTAGACACTACCGAGGTGAATGGCTAGGGATCCACTATGAGGCCTTTACAAAGTTCCACTAGCTTCCGAAAACCCGCTACAGTTTATGGGAAAAGCACTTGCAAGAATCCCTCGTCTGACCACCATCGTAGCAAAATCAATCCGAGAACCATCTTGCATGCAACTCCCCTACTGCCCTTGCCCCTTGCGTGGGTTAGCGACAAACCCCCAGTCGGCTGCCTGTGAAGGCCGTGTGTATCTACGTTTCTTTTTCGCACTTTGATAACTGTTAATGACTATGTGGATGTCTCGAACATCACGATGTAATCGACTATTACCTTCTTTTATGCTATTATTTGTAACTGCTGTGTACGTGAATTGCTGATCCTGGCACGTACATGGTTCACATTCGGTTTGCCTTCTAAAACCGGGTGTGACAATGCTTCCCTCGCTTGAGTCTGAATCAGTTGTCTCCCGCCTCGAAGGCCTTGCTAGTCAGTTCTAGGAGCTTGAGAAGGAATCCTTCTTTCACGAGATCTGCCAGGCTTTTGCCATCATAATGTCTCACTATGAAAGAGGAAATCAAGCTAAAGGAGCTAAGCAAAGGCTATGGCGACACTTGGAGCGATTCAGACTTCGCCAGCATGGTGAAGACTGCCGAGCCTATCGCTTGGGAGCTCGGTGCAGCCCTGAAAGGGAATTAGGCTTACACCTAGTCCCTAAATAATTTTGGTGGTTGAATTGCCCAACACAAATATTGGACTAACTAGTTTGCTCTAGTGTATAAGTTATATAGGTGCAAAAGGTTCACACTTAGCCAATAAAATGACCATGTGTTGGGTTCAACAAAAGAGCAAAGGGACAACCGAAGGCACCTCTAGTCTGGAGGCACCGGACTGTCCGGTGTGCCACCGGACAGTGTCCGGTGCACCACCGGACATGTCCGGTGCACCAGAGGACTCCAACTCAAACTCGCCACCTTCGGGAATTTCTCAGGCAGGCGCGCTATAATTCACCGGACTGTCCGGTGTACACCGGACAGTGTCCGGTGCTCCAAGGAAGCACGGCCTCCGGAACTCGCCAGCCTCGGGAACGCGAGGCAGCCGCTCCGCTATAATTCACCGGACATGTACGGTGTGCACCGGACTGTCCGGTGTACCAGCGGAGCAACGGCTATTTCGGCGCCAACGTCTACCTGCGCTGCATTTAATGCGCGCGCAGCGCGCGCAGAGGTCAGGCGCGCCCATACTGGCGCACCGGACAATGAACAGTGGTTGTCCGGTGTGCACCGGACACCTAGGCGGGCCCAGAAGTCAGAAGCTCCAACGGTCAGAATCCAACGGCATTGATGACGTGGCGGGGGCACCGGACATGTCCGGTGTGCACCGGACTGTCCGGTGAGCCATCGAACAGACAGCTTCCCAACGGCCACCTTTGGTGGTTGGGGCTATAAATACCCCAACCACCCCACCATTCAATGCATCCAAGTTTTCCAACTTCCAACCACTATACAAGAGCTAGCATTCATTGCAAAGCACACCAAAAGAGATCAAATCCTCTCCCAACTCCACACAAAGCCCTAGTGACTAGAGAGAGTGATTTGTAGTGTTCATTTGAGCTTTTGCGCTTGGATCGCTTCTTTTTCTTTCGCATTCTTTCTTGTGATCAAACACTCACTTGTAATTGAGGCAAGAGACACCAATTGTGTGGTGGTCCTTGCGGGAAGTTTGATTCCCAAGTGATTTGAGAAAGAGAAGCTCACTCGGTCCGAGGGACCGTTTGAGAGAGGGAAGGGTTGAAAGAGACCCGGCCTTTGTGGCCTCCTCAACGGGGAGTAGGTTTGAAAGAACCGAACCTCGGTAAAACAAATCCACGTGTCTCACTTCATTATTCGCTTGCGATTTGTTTTGCGCCCTCTCTCGCGGACTTGATTTTATTTCTAACGCTAACTCGGCTTGTAGTTGTGTTTATTCTTGAGAATTTCAGTTTCGCCCTATTCACCCCCCCCTCTAGGCGACTTTCAATTGGTATCAGAACCCGGTGCTTCATTAGAGCCTAACCGCTCGAAGTAATGTCGGGAGATCACACCAAGAGGGAGATGGAGACCGGCGACAAGCCCACTACAAGCCAAGGGAGCACTTCATTGGAAGAGTCCCGCACCAAGAGGAAGGAGAAGAAGAAGGTCTCCTCCAAAGGAAAGGAGAAAATATCTTCTTCACATCACAAAGAGAAGAAGGAAAAATCTTCTTCCCACAAGCCGCATCGGAGTGGGGACAAGAAGAAGAGGATGAGGAAGGTGGTCTACTACGAGACTGATTCTTCATCGACATCCACCTCCGGCTCCGACGCGGCGTCCGTAACTTCTAAGCGCCAAGAGCGCAAGAAGTTTAGTAAGATCCCCTTACACTATCCCCGCACATCTAGACATACTCCATTACTTTCCGTTCCATTAGGCAAACCGCCAACTTTTGATGGCGAAGATTATGCTAGGTGGAGTGATTTAATGAAATTTCATCTAACCTCACTCCACAAAAGTATATGGAATGTTGTTGAATTTGGAGCACAGGTACCATCAATAGGGGATGAGGATTATGATACGGACGAAGTGGCCCAATTCGAGCACTTCAACTCCCAAGCCACAACCATTCTCCTCGCCTCTCTAAGCAAGGAGGAATACAACAAAGTGCAAGGGTTGAAGAATGCAAAGGAGATTTGGGACCTACTCAAGACGGCGCACGAGGGTGATGAACTCACCAAGATCACCAAGCGGGAAACGATCGAGGGGGAGCTCGGTCGCTTTCGTCTTCGCCAAGGGGAGGAGCCACAAGATATGTACAACCGGCTCAAAACCTTGGTGAACCAAGTACGCAACCTCAGGAGCAAAAAGTGGGACGACCACGAGGTGGTTAAGGTTATTTTAAGAGCTCTTATTTTCCTTAACCCTACTCAAGTTCAATTAATTCGTGGTAATCCTAGATATCCACTAATGACCCCCGAGGAAGTTATCGGAAATTTTGTGAGCTTTGAATGTATGATCAAGGGCTCAAAGAAGATCAACGAGCTTGATGATCCCTCCACGTCCGAGGCGCAACCCGTGGCCTTCAAGGCAACGGAAGAGAAGAAGGAGGAGTCTACACCAAGTAGACAACCAATTGACGCCTCCAAGCTCGACAATGAGGAGATGGCTTTAATCATCAAAAGCTTTCGCCAAATCCTCAAGCAACGGAGGGGGAAGGACTACAAACCCCGCTCCAAGAAAGTGTGCTACAAATGTGGTAAGCCCGGTCATTTTATTGCAAAATGTCCTATGTCTAGTGACAGTGACAGGGGCGACGACAAGAAGGGAAAGAGGAGAGAAAAGAAGAAGTACTACAAGAAGAAGGGCGGCGATGCCCATGTTTGCCGTGAATGGGACTCCGACGAGAGCTCCACTGAGTCCTCCTCCGACGAGGACGCCGCCAACATCGCCGTCACCAAGGGACTTGAAAGTCGCCTAGAGGGGGGGTGGATAGGTGAAACCTGAAAATTAAAACTTTATCCCCCAACTAGATCCTTTGATTAGTGGTTAGAACAAGATGAACAATTATCGGAGTATAAAAACTAAGTTCTTGCTAGTAAAGAGTATAGCCTTCAAATAATGCGGAAGTGATAAATTAATACAACTAATAAGTCTATGATAATAAAGCAAGAAAGCTTAGATGAAAAGAGCAATAACTCAAGTTCTTTCTTGCGGAGTGTTGCTTCACTAAATGAGAGTTTAACTTGAAGCAACACCAAATGATATGAGCAAAGAATAGTGGAAGAGAACTTAGAGTAAGGGAAAGCAAACAAATCACAAGCAAAAACACAATGAACACGGGTGATTTGTTTTACCGAGGTTCGGCCCTCGAAGGCCTAGTCCCCGTTGAGGAGTCCACTTAAGGACGGGTCTTTTTCAACCCTTTCCCTCTCTCTCCCGATCACACAAGGATCGGCGAGCTCTTCTTCTTCTCAAGGATCACTCTCGATCCCACAAGGACCACCACACTCTTTGGTGTCTCTTGCTAGCTTTTACAAGCCTCCAACACTTTGGAGGAAGTTTGAATGGGAGTCAAAACTCCACGCGCAAATGAACACAAAGATGTAGCACACACTATCTCTCAATGAAACTCACAAGGCGCTAGGGCTAAACTCAATTGAGTAGCTCTCAATTGTTTGCTCTCTCTTTTGTGGCACTTGTGTTGGTTGTAGTGGACTAAATCTTGTGTATAGGATGGATCAATGAATATATGTGGTTGGGAGGGCTTGAGTATGTCAACTAGATGACTTGGAATGTTGCTTGGGCTCCCCCACCTTGAAGTGGCCGGTTGGGGTGGTATTTATAGCCACCAACCAAAAACTAGCCGTTGGTGAAAGCTGTCTGTCGTATGGTGCACCGGACATGTCCGGTGCGACAGCCACGTCACCCGGCCGTCAGGGTTCTGACCGTTGGAGCTCTGACTACTGGGCCCGCCTGAATGTCCGGTGGCGCACCGGACATGTACTGTAGAGTGTCCGGTGCGCCATGACGCGCGTGCCTGACTTCTGCGCGCTCTGGCGCGCATTTAATGCGCCTGCAGGTGACCGTTGGCGCTGAAGTAGCCGTTGCCCCGCTGTCACACCGGACAGTCCGGTGTACACACCGGACAGTCCGGTGTACACACCGGACAGTCCGGTGTACACCGGACAGTCCGGTGAATTATAGCGGAGCAGCCGAAGTGAATTCCCGAGGCTGCCGAGTTCGTGAGGCCGCTCATCCTTGGAGCACCGGACACTGTCCGGTGTACACCGGACAGTCCGGTGAATTATAGCGCGCCGGCTTCCGAGAATTCCCGAAGGTGAAGAGTTTGAAGTCGGAATCCTCTAGTGCACCGGACATGTCCGGTGGCACACCGGACAGTCCGGTGCGCCAGACCAGAGATGCCTTTGGTTGGCTCTTGCTCCTTTGTTTGAACCCAATACTTGGTCTTTTTATTGGCTAAGTGTGAATCCTTTGGCACCTATATAACTTATACACTAGAGCAAACTAGTTAGTCCAATATTTGTGTTGGGCAATTCAACCACCAAAATCAATTAGGGACTAGGTGTAAGCCTAATTCCCTTTCAATCTCCCCCTTTTTGGTGATTGATGCCAACACAAACCAAAGCAAATGTAAAAGTACATAATTGACTAGTTTGCATAATGTAAGTGCAAAGGTTGCTTGGAATTGAGCCAATATAAATACTTACAAGATATGCATGAATTGTTTCTTCATTTTTAACATATTGCACCACACTTGCACCACAAGTTTTGTTTTGCAAATTCTTTTGTAAATTCTTTTCAAAGTCCTTTTGCAAGATAGTCAAAGGTAAATGAATAAGATTTTGAGAAGCATTTTCAAGTTTTGAAATTTTCTCCCTTTGATCCAAATGCTTTTCCTTTGACCAAACAAAACTCCTCCTCAAATAGATTCTCCTCTTAGTGTTCAAGAGGGTTTTAAGATATCAAGTTTAGAAAATACTACTTGCTCCCCCTTTAGAACACAAAGAGATACCAATTTGAAGTTTACCAATTGAAAACCATTAATTTTAAAATTAGGGTGCTGGTGCGGTCCTTTTGCTTTGGGCTCATACTTTCTCCCCCTTTGGCATGAATCGCCAAAAACGGATACTTTGAGTGAGATATAAGCCCTTTTCTTTCTCTCCCCCTTTGGCAAACAATTGAAATATTCAATTGAAATAGAGATATGAGTGAAGATTATACCAAAGTGGAGAACTTATGCGGAATACCGACAAAGAGTGGATAATATCGAAGGAGTTGAGTGGAAGCGTCATCTTTGCCGAATACTCTGTTTCCCTTTCAATCCTATGACTAAGCATGAGAATATACTTGAAAACACATTAGTCATAGACATAAAAGAGATATGATCAAAAGGATATGTCAAATTAAGCATGATCATAATTCTATATAACATAGATTGCTCCTCCTAAGTATGTGCATGGAGAGGAACACATATTATGGCCTTAAATGCCAATTGCACATAATTAGGTTAATGAGAACATATCTATATCATACAGAATGTGAAGTGCATTGTGTCATATTATAAGTGTGATGCTCATGACAGTTTATGCACTTATGAAAGCATGTTGTAAACATTTCAAGCATTTTCCCTTAAGGATTTCAAAGAGGCTTAAGGACCATCCACCTTTGGAACAAAGGCAGCTTATCCTCGTTACAAGGTTAAGCTTTAAGCTCTTTGACAATTAAATCACTTCATCTAGTTTCAACAAAGATGCATTAAAGCATGAATGAATTTTTGAGAAGTTAAACTAGATATGAAGCAGGGATACGCATGGACATGCTTTCTCTTCCTTTTAAACAAGATATGTAAAGTCGCCTAGAGGGGTTAAACTAGGTATGAAGCAGGAAAAAATGCAAAGAACATGCTTTCTCTTCCTTATAGATAAGATATGCAAAGAATGCTTATAAGAAAAGGAAGATTTAGGTACAAGTTTGAATGAAAGGAAGTGGTTTTACCCTTTTGTACCTTCACATAGAGACGCTCTCTTCATTGTGCTTTGTCCTTAGTCTTAGTTGCTTAATACCTATACTCAATGACAATATATGGAAATATTTTGCACAAGAGAGAGTTCTTCAACTAGTGATCTTTCTCAAGTTATGTTAGCATATATCAAATAGATCATAAGTTGCATAAATGAATCATGAATTCTCCTTTTTCCTTAGTGCATATCAAGATAGATATCAATTAAAGTTACCAATTGAAATCAAATTGAAATTTCATGATGCACTAAGAAGCATAAGTGATAATTGAAGTTGTCCAATGATCAACTAATATGCGATCAAGAGTACAACATAGGCATTAGATTTTCAATCAAGCTTAAAAATAGGAGAATCCAATAAGCATGCTACTTTAGAAATGAAAGCTACAATCCTTGATAAAAGCGACATTATTTTTTTTAACAAGTTGGATTGATGTGTAGTAGCATACTAAGTATTTACGACACTAAGAAGCATGATTGTTGATTGAAGTCATTCAATGATCAAACAAATAACAGATGTGATCAAAAGAACAACAAACACATTAAATTATCAGTTAAGCTTAGAATAGGAGAATCCAGCAAATATGCTACTTTAGAGTGAAAGACAAGAATTTTAAAAATAGTAGCATACTTTATGAGAAACTCATTCTCATGCAAGAGACTATATGAAATTACTGAGATAAAGCAATAGTCTCAACGCAATCAAGATGTAGATAGAGACTCCCCCTAGAGATATGCATCAAGTATTTGAGTTGAATGGATGCATTTACTTTAAAGACAAATATGGAGAAACATTATACATCTTGATTAAGGCTCATAAAATTTTGCTATAAACAACTTAAGCCTAGCATTCTCATTATGAAAGAATTTAGACTACTCACAACCACACCATTGATTGTTTTGTAGATCTTACTATCCAAGTAGGTGGTGTTGTTCTTGATGTCCTCCTCTTTCATTTGAGAATCCTCCCTTTGCAGTGGCTTCTTTTTCCTTTCAAACTTATTGAAAATACTCAAGAGAGATGTTAATAGCGCAAGGGAGTATATGATGGAAGATGATTCTTTTAGATAGGAGGTGAAAGTAATTCATAATCCATGAGTCACATAGACATGAAGTAAAATCCTTAACGTTAGTGCACATTATTAGAAAAGAGGAACATGCACTATTTAACAATTTGATTACTCATAGGAATTTACTTCTTCATATTGAACTTTATTATCATGACTTAGAAGCGCATCAATATGAGAATGGATATAGCAAAGGCATGAATTAGATTCTAATGGACAAACGCATTTATGAATGTGATATTTTAGATTAAATACCTATTGAGATGGGAACCAAACTTAATTAAGAAGATGAGTTCCCATACCTTTGCTTTTACCTTTCTTCTTTTGGGTGAAGATCAACCCATGAGGCTTGTGTACTTTCTCTTTTGTAGGTATTCACAAGTAAGCTCAAGAGATACGTTGTTAGTAACACAAGCACTAGTTTCCATTTTTGTAACCATTTTTGATAAGGAATGAAAAGCTAGATCACTAAAAGCATGGAAACTTCATAGCATGAACTAGATTATCCATAGATGATGTTATGCTTAATTTTAACTCATAAAATAAGCATAAATAATCCTTTAAGATTATGGGAATAAATCTAATTCATGATATGGAAAGCGATAAATGTGAAAGAATCAAATCCAATTTAAGCAAGTAGGAGCACATCATAAATCATTGGATTGATTTTTCTTTTCATGTTAGATTACACGCTTCCAAAGAGAAACTTATTCTCTACAAGTGAGACTATTTGGGTTATTTAAATAAGATCAATAGCCTCACTATTTTAGTTATAGAGAGAGTTTTCCTTTTATAAGTGTCCTAAGGATTTGAATTCCTTACATGACACCTTATCCTTTTAAGAATATGAAATATCTCTCTATATCTAGAACCATGGCAACAATAAAACAACTTAGTGAAAAACATGCCATGAGATACTTGCAACAATTAAAAGCATGTAGATTGCCATAGGATGGAAATGATGAGTATGCAATCTACCATATGAGAGGAAATTCTTCAAAGAATGGCAAATAAAATTTGAAGATATTTGAAGTGATATATATTTCTATGTGACTACATAAGACACATAAGAAATGACAGTTTAAAATACTTGCACTTAAAAGCATAGAAGTTACCATCCTTTGGCTTTCCTCCATGTTGTAGGCCTTGATTTTTCGCACATGATATCTCTTCACTTCCTACAACATATAATATCTTCATCGAGATGATATGAATTTTAGACATAACAATTTGAAAAATAACCTTGGGTCAATCTCGGGTATAGATCATTGAAGATTGATAGCTTGAGTTATTGAGTATTAAATGGACTCTCTCAAGCACCCCAAGGCTTCATATCATCTCCTTCCCCTACAAAGCTTGTCAAGTATATTTTGGTACCCATCGCTTGATGGGTCCATCACGGTTAGTCAACAAAGATCTAGGAACCCAAAAGTCCTTTGTGTTAGCATTAAGTAAACTCATTACCTTTCTAGCACAAGTTGCAATTTTGGGTTGCCTAGTTACATGAGAAGTAATTGACAAGCTAGGAGTGGGAGATTTACCTATGGGACAATCCTTGCATTGATGTCCCTTCTTTCGGCATATGTAGCATAGGCGATCTTCAACTCTTGAAGATTTCTTCCTTCCTTGTTTCTTGCTTGCTACATGGTTAGTGAATATTTTCTTTTCTAACCCTATGCCTTTTTGTTTTAAATGGGGACAAGATCTAAGCAAGTGTCCCTTCTTGGAGCATTTAAAACAAAGTCTATCATCCTTGTTAATAATCAAGCCATTTTTAATGTAGGGACATGACCTAATCAAGTGCCCCTCTTCAAAGCATTCACTACACTTCTTAATGTGAAGTGTGGCTTGATCATTACCTTGGATGTTACCTTTTGTGGAGGCGTGGTTGAGGCTTTTGGAGGAGGTGTTGAATTTCATCTTTTGTTTCTTCCTCTTGGTTATCCTCAAATCCTTGACATTTTCTTTAAGGGATGTAGTGCATGCCACGGTTGTTCCCGTCTCAAGCTTCTTCACCATGTGATCATGGTTATCTTGAGAAGGTTGGGCAATGCAATTCCCTTTTAGTTGTGTCAAGCTCATCTTTAGCCTCTCATTCTCTTCTTTGAGCTTTTGATAAGTATCATCTTTTGTTCCTGCAAATTCTAGCTCAAAGGAAGATTTGCTTGTCGACGGACAACAAGCATTAGCACATGGTAATATAGTATCAATTTGAATACATGTGCATGAGTGAGGTTGTTGGGATTTTAAGTTTTCTATCACAACCTCATGAGCAATATTTAATATGATATGATCATCTCTAAGATTTTCATGAGAGCATAGGAGCATATCATATTTTTCTTGAAAAGCTAGATTCTCAATTTTTAGCTTTTCTACTTGGTCCTTAAGCAAGGTATTCCTATTTACTAATTGAGCGATACAATGTAAAGCGTTATCTTGCTCAATTGAAATGGTTTCATACCTTTGGACCAAATCAACATGAGAGCACTTTAGCTCCTCATGTTCTTTAGTCAACTCGTCAAAGTGTAGCATTTTTATGGAGAGAATATCTTCTAGCCTTTGACGAGCTTCGCCTTGCTCTCTCGCTCTTTCTAGCAGCTTGAGCATGACCGCCTTATCTTCTTGGCTTAGGCGAGCGTAGAGTTGCACAAAGCTTCTTTCTTCCTCCTCATCCTTGTTTGTGCTTCCGCTATCATTTTCATTAGCCACACAACACATGTGGGAATCGAAATGGGAAGACAAACCTTTTGGAGAGGTGGATTCATCGTTTGGTCTCCATCGATCATTTTCTTCTTCTTCCTTGCAATGATTAGTATCACAAATACCAAAGGAAGTAGAAGCACAAAATGAACTATCATGTTTGGACTTATCAAATTTAGTTTTAATTCTAGTCCAAATATCATGCACATCACAAATAGGTTTATCATATTTTATTATGAAAGCATGATAATCTTCTTTGCTAAGGGATTTACTTAAGATGTCATAAGCTAGATAGTTTAAGCGAATACATCTTAAATCTTCTTCGGAGGCATTTTCCCTAGCATAGTTAGGAGGAATAATACTCTTGTCTAAAATTTGTTCTAATTGTGGATCTATGATTCTAAAGGCATTTATTACTCTAGTGGACCATGAATCATAATTAGAACAATCGGAAAGTAATATCTCAAGAGTTACCTCCTTGTTCTCCTTCGGAGTTGTCTTCTTGTTCTTTTGGGATCTTCTACGAGCCATCACTTCGAGTTGTTAGACTCAAGATGAAGTGCCTAGCTCTGATACCAATTGAAAGTCGCCTAGAGGGGGGGGGGGGGTGGATAGGCGAAACCTGAAAATTAAAACTTTATCCCCCAACTAGATCCTTTGATTAGTGGTTAGAACAAGATGAACAATTATCGGAGTATAAAAACTAAGTTCTTGCTAGTAAAGAGTATAGCCTTCAAATAATGCGGAAGTGATAAATTAATACAACTAATAAGTCTATGATAATAAAGCAAGAAAGCTTAGATGAAAAGAGCAATAACTCAAGTTCTTTCTTGCGGAGTGTTGCTTCACTAAATGAGAGTTTAACTTGAAGCAACACCAAATGATATGAGCAAAGAATAGTGGAAGAGAACTTAGAGTAAGGGAAAGCAAACAAATCACAAGCAAAAACACAATGAACACGGGTGATTTGTTTTACCGAGGTTCGGCCCTCGAAGGCCTAGTCCCCGTTGAGGAGTCCACTTAAGGACGGGTCTTTTTCAACCCTTTCCCTCTCTCTCCCGATCACACAAGGATCGGCGAGCTCTTCTTCTTCTCAAGGATCACTCTCGATCCCACAAGGACCACCACACTCTTTGGTGTCTCTTGCTAGCTTTTACAAGCCTCCAACACTTTGGAGGAAGTTTGAATGGGAGTCAAAACTCCACGCGCAAATGAACACAAAGATGTAGCACACACTATCTCTCAATGAAACTCACAAGGCGCTAGGGCTAAACTCAATTGAGTAGCTCTCAATTGTTTGCTCTCTCTTTTGTGGCACTTGTGTTGGTTGTAGTGGACTAAATCTTGTGTATAGGATGGATCAATGAATATATGTGGTTGGGAGGGCTTGAGTATGTCAACTAGATGACTTGGAATGTTGCTTGGGCTCCCCCACCTTGAAGTGGCCGGTTGGGGTGGTATTTATAGCCACCAACCAAAAACTAGCCGTTGGTGAAAGCTGTCTGTCGTATGGTGCACCGGACAGTCCGGTGCACACCGGACATGTCCGGTGCGACAGCCACGTCACCCGGCCGTCAGGGTTCTGACCGTTGGAGCTCTGACTACTGGGCCCGCCTGAATGTCCGGTGGCGCACCGGACATGTACTGTAGAGTGTCCGGTGCGCCATGACGCGCGTGCCTGACTTCTGCGCGCTCTGGCGCGCATTTAATGCGCCTGCAGGTGACCGTTGGCGCTGAAGTATCCGTTGCCCCGCTGTCACACCGGACAGTCCGGTGTACACCGGACAGTCCGGTGAATTATAGCGGAGCAGCCGAAGTGAATTCCCGAGGCTGCCGAGTTCGCGAGGCCGCTCATCCTTGGAGCACCGGACACTGTCCGGTGTACACCGGACAGTCTGGTGAATTATAGCGCGCCGGCTTCCGAGAATTCCCGAAGGTGAAGAGTTTGAAGTCGGAATCCTCTGGTGCACCGGACATGTCCGGTGGCACACCGGACAGTCCGGTGCGCCAGACCAGAGATGCCTTTGGTTGGCTCTTGCTCCTTTGTTTGAACCCAATACTTGGTCTTTTTATTGGCTAAGTGTGAATCCTTTGGCACCTGTATAACTTATACACTAGAGCAAACTAGTTAGTCCAATATTTGTGTTGGGCAATTCAACCACCAAAATCAATTAGGGACTAGGTGTAAGCCTAATTCCCTTTCAGGACTCCTCTTCCCCAACGTCGGCCACAAGTGCCTCATGGCAAAGGATGGCAAAAGGAAGAAGGTTAAATCTAAAATCTCCACTAAATATGAATCTTCTAGTGATGATAATGCTAGTGGTGAGGAAGACAATTTGCATAACCTTTTTGCCAACCTTAACATGGAACAAAAAGAAAAATTAAATGATCTAATTAGTGCTATCCATGAAAAGGATGATCTCTTGGACTCCCAAGAGGATTTCCTAATCAAGGAAAACAAGAAACATGTTAAGGTTAAAAACGCTTATGCTCTAGAGGTAGAAAAATGTGAAAAATTGTCTAGTGAGCTAAGCACTTGCCATGAGACCATTAACAACCTTAAAAATGAAAATGCTAGATTAATTGCTAAGGTTGATTCTCATGTTTGTATTGATTCAATTCCCAATCTTAGAAATGATAATGATGATTTGCTTGCTAAGATTAAGGAATTGAATGAGTCTCTTGCTAGCCTTAGAGTAGAAAATGAAAATTTGATTGCTAAGGCTAAAAATTTTGATGTTTGCAATACTATTATTTCCGACCTTAGAACTAAGAATGATATATTACATGCTAAGGTTGTAGAACTAAAATCTTGCAAACCCTCTACATCTAATGTTGAGCATATTTCTATTTGTACTAGATGTAGAGATGTTGATATCAATGCTATTCATGATCACATGGCTTTAATTAAACAACAAAATGATCATATAGCATTATTAGATGCAAAAATTGCCGAGCATAACTTAGAAAATGAAAAGTTTAAATTTGCTAGAAGTATGCTCTATAATGGGAGATGCCCTGGCATCAAGGATGGCATTGGCTACCAAAGGGGAGACAATGTCAAACTTAATGCCCCTCCTAAGAACTTGTCTAACTTTGTTAAGGGCAAGGCTCCCATGCCTCAAGATAACAAGGGTTACATTTTATACCCTGCCGGTTATCCTGAGAGCAAAATTAGGAAAATTCATTCTAGGAAGTCTCACTCTGGCCCTAATCATGCTTTTATGTATAAGGGTGAGACATCTAGTTCTAGGCAACCAACCCGTGCCAAGTTGCCTAGAAAGAAAACTCCTAATGCATCAAATGATCATGCTATTTCATTTAAAACTTTTGATGCTTCTTATGTGCTTACTAGCAAATCCGGCAAGGTAGTTGCCAAATTTGTTGGGGGCAAACACAAGGGATCAAAGACTTGTGTTTGGGTACCCAAAGTTCTTGTTTCTAATGCTAAAGGACCCAAAACCGTTTGGGTACCTAAAGTCAAGAACTAAAATTGTTTTGTAGGTTTATGCATCCGGGGGTTCAAGTTGGATACTCGACAGCGGGTGCACAAACCACATGACAGGGGAGAAAAAGATGTTCTCCTCATATGAGAAAAACCAAGATCCCCAACGAGCTATCACATTCGGGGATGGAAATCAAGGTTTGGTCAAAGGATTGGGTAAAATTGCTATATCACCTGACCATACTATTTCCAATGTTTTTCTTGTAGATTCTTTAGATTACAATTTGCTTTCCGTATCCCAATTATGTCAAATGGGCTACAACTGTCTATTTACTGATATAGGTGTTACTGTCTTTAGAAGAAGTGATGATTCAATAGCATTTAAGGGAGTGTTAGAGGGTCAGCTATACTTGGTAGATTTTGATAGAGCTGAACTCGACACTTGCTTGGTTGCTAAGACTAACTTGGGTTGGCTCTGGCACCGCCGACTAGCCCATGTTGGAATGAAGAATCTTCACAAGCTTCTAAAGGGAGAACACATTTTAGGACTAACCAATGTTCATTTTGAGAAAGACAGGATTTGTAGCGCATGCCAAGCCGGGAAGCAAGTTGGCACTCATCATCCACACAAGAACATCGTGACTAGTGACAGGCCACTGGAGCTCCTACACATGGACCTATTCGGGCCGATCGCTTACATAAGCATCGGCGGGAGTAAGTACTGTCTAGTTATTGTGGATGATTATTCTTGCTTCACTTGGGTGTTCTTTTTGCAGGACAAATCTCATACCCAAGAGACCTTTAAGGGATTCTTGAGATGGGCTCAAAATGAGTTCGGCTTAAGGATCAAGAAAATTAGAAGCGACAATGGGACGGAGTTCAAGAACTCTCAAATTGAAGGCTTCCTTGAGGAGGAGGGCATCAAGCATGAGTTCTCTTCTCCCTACACTCCACAACAAAATGGTGTAGTGGAGAGGAAGAATCGAACTCTATTGGACATGGCAAGAACCATGCTTGATGAGTACAAGACACCGGATCGGTTTTGGGCCGAAGCAGTCAACACCGCTTGCTACGCCATCAACCGGTTATATCTTCACCGAATCCTCAAGAAGACATCCTATGAACTCCTAACCGGTAAAAAGCCAAATATTTCATATTTTAGAGTTTTTGGTAGCAAATGTTTTATACTTGTTAAAAGAGGTAGAAAATCTAAATTTGCTCCTAAAACTGTAGAAGGCTTTTTGCTAGGATATGACTCAAACACAAGGGCATATAGAGTCTTTAACAAGTCCTCAGGACTTGTTGAAGTTTCTTGTGACGTTGTGTTTGATGAGACTAACGGCTCTCAAGTAGAGCAAGTTGATCTTGATGAGATAGGTGAAGAACAGGCTCCATGCATAGCGCTAAGGAACATGTCCATTGGGGATGTGTGTCCTAAGGAATCCGAAGAGCCTCCACATGCACAAGATCAACCATCCTCCTCCATGCAAGCATCTCCACCAACTCAAATTGAGGATGAGGCTCAAGATGTTGAACAAGAAGATCAAGAAGATGAGCCACCTCAAAATGACGGCAGCGATCAAGGGGGAGATGCAAATGATGAAGACAAGGAGGATGAACAACCAAGGCCGCCACACCCAAGAGTCCACCAAGCAATACAACGAGATCACCCCGTCGACACCATCCTCGGCGACATTCATAAGGGGGTAACTACTCGATCTTGTGTTGCACATTTTTGTGAACATTACTCTTTTGTTTCCTCTATTGAGCCACACAGGGTAGAGGAAGCACTTCAAGATTCGGATTGGGTGATGGCGATGCAAGAGGAGCTCAACAATTTCACAAGGAATGAGGTATGGCATTTAGTTCCACGTCCTAATCAAAATGTTGTAGGAACCAAGTGGGTCTTCCGCAACAAGCAAGACGAGCATGGTGTGGTGACAAGGAACAAAGCTCGACTCGTGGCCAAGGGGTATTCACAAGTCGAAGGTTTGGATTTTGATGAAACCTATGCACCCGTAGCTAGGCTTGAGTCAATTCGCATATTATTGGCCTATGCTACTTACCGTGGCTTCAAGCTTTATCAAATGGACGTGAAGAGTGCCTTCCTCAATGGACCAATCAAGGAGGAGGTCTATGTTGAGCAACCTCCCGGCTTTGAAGACAGTGAGTACCCTAACCATGTTTATAGGCTCTCTAAGGCGCTTTATGGGCTCAAGCAAGCCCCAAGAGCATGGTATGAATGCCTTAGAGATTTCCTTATTGCAAATGGCTTCAAAGTCGGCAAAGCCGATCCTACTTTATTCACCAAAACACTTGATAATGATTTGTTTGTATGCCAAATTTATGTTGATGATATTATATTTGGGTCTACTAACAAATCTACATGTGAAGAATTTAGTAGGATCATGACACAGAAATTCGAGATGTCTATGATGGGGGAGTTGAAGTATTTTCTAGGATTTCAAGTCAAACAACTCCAAGAGGGCACATTCATTTGCCAAACAAAGTATACTCAAGACATTCTAAGCAAGTTTGGAATGAAGGATGCCAAGCCCATCAAGACTCCCATGGGAACAAATGGGCATCTCGACCTCGACACGGGAGGTAAGTCCGTGGATCAAAAGGTATACCGGTCGATGATTGGTTCATTGCTTTATTTATGTGCATCTCGACCGGACATTATGCTTTCCGTATGCATGTGTGCAAGATTCCAAGCCGACCCTAAGGAATCACACCTTACGGCCGTAAAACGAATCTTGAGATATTTGGCTTATACTCCTAAGTTTGGGCTTTGGTACCCTCGGGGATCCACTTTTGATTTGATTGGTTATTCGGATGCCGATTGGGCGGGGTGTAAGATTAATAGGAAGAGCACATCGGGGACTTGCCAGTTCTTGGGAAGATCCTTGGTGTCATGGGCTTCAAAGAAGCAAAATTCGGTCGCTCTTTCTACCGCCGAAGCCGAGTATATTGCCGCAGGCCATTGTTGCGCGCAATTGCTTTGGATGAGGCAAACCCTGCGGGACTACGGTTACAAATTAACCAAAGTTCCTCTTCTATGTGATAATGAGAGTGCAATCCGCATGGCGGATAATCCCGTTGAGCATAGCTGCACTAAACACATAGCCATTCGGTATCATTTTCTTCGGGATCACCAACAAAAGGGGGATATCGAGATTTCATACATTAACACTAAAGATCAATTAGCCGATATCTTTACCAAGCCACTTGATGAACAATCTTTTACCAGACTTAGGCATGAGCTTAATATTCTTGATTCTAGGAATTTCTTTTGCTAAACTTGCACACATAGCTCATAAGAATACCTTTGATCATGTCTCTTTTATATGCTATGACTAATGTGTTTTCAAGTGTATTCCAAACCAAGTCATAGGTATATTGAAAGGGAATTGGAGTCTTCGGCGAAGACCAAGGCTTCCACTCCGCTCTACTACTCATTCTTCGCCGTCGCTCCGCATCACTCTCCAACGTTGGTATAATCTTCACTCATTTATTTTATGACCAAAGGAGGAGAAAGTACTTCTAAGGGCTCTAATAATTCCGTTTTTGGCGATTCATGCCAAAGGGGGAGAAAATATGAGTCCAAAGCAAAAGGACCGCACCACCACCCTAATTTTAAAACTAAATGTTTGTCAATCGGATGAAAAATTTCAAAATTGGTATCTCTTTGTGCTCTAAAGGGGGAGCAAGTAGTATTTTCAAAATTGATGTCTTAAAACCCTCTTGAACACTAAGAGGAGACTTTATTTGAGGGGGAGTTTTTGTTTAGTCAAAGGAAAAGCATTTGGAACAAAGGAAGAAAATTTCAAAACTTGAAAATGCTTTGCAAAATCTTATTTACCTTTGACTATCTTGCAAAAGGACTTTGAAAAGAATTTACAAAAGAGTTTGCAAAAACAAAACTTGTGGTGCAAATATGGTCCAATATGTCAAAAACAAAGAAAACAATCCATGCGCATCATGTAAGTATTTATATTGGCTCAATTCCAAGCAACCTTTGCACTTACATTATGCAAACTAGTTCAATTATGCACTTCTATATTTGCTTTGGTTTGTGGTGGCATCAATCACCAAAAAGGGGGAGATTGAAAGGGAATTAGGCTTACACCTAGTCCCTAAATAATTTTGGTGGTTGAATTGCCCAACACAAATATTGGACTAACTAGTTTGCTCTAGTGTATAAGTTATACAGGTGCAAAAGGTTCACACTTAGCCAATAAAATGACCATGTGTTGGGTTCAACAAAAGAGCAAAGGGACAACCGAAGGCACCTCTGGTCTGGAGGCACCGGACTGTCCGGTGTGCCACCGGACAGTGTCCGGTGCACCACCGGACATGTCCGGTGCACCAGAGGACTCCAACTCAAACTCGCCACCTTCGGGAATTTCTCAGGCAGGCGCGCTATAATTCACCGGACTGTCCGGTGTACACCGGACAGTGTCCGGTGCTCCAAGGAAGCGCGGCCTCCGGAACTCGCCAGCCTCAGGAACGCGAGGCAGCCGCTCCGCTATAATTCACCGGACATGTCCGGTGTGCACCGGACTGTCCGGTGTACCAGCGGAGCAACGGCTATTTCGGCGCCAACGGCTACCTGCGCTGCATTTAATGCGCGCGCAGCGCGCGCAGAGGTCAGGCGCGCCCATACTGGCGCACCGGACAATGAACAGTGGTTGTCCGGTGTGCACCGGACACCCAGGCGGGCCCAGAAGTCAGAAGCTCCAACGGTCAGAATCCAACGGCATTGATGACGTGGCGGGGGCACCGAACATGTCCGGTGTGCACCGGACTGTCCGGTGCGCCATCGAACAGACAGCTTCCCAACGGCCACCTTTGGTGGTTGGGGCTATAAATACCCCAACCACCCCACCATTCAATGCATCCAAGTTTTCCAACTTCCAACCACTATACAAGAGCTAGCATTCATTGCAAAGCACACCAAAAGAGATCAAATCCTCTCCCAACTCCACACAAAGCCCTAGTGACTAGAGAGAGTGATTTGTAGTGTTCATTTGAGCTCTTGCGCTTGGATCGCTTCTTTTTCTTTCGCATTCTTTCTTGTGATCAAACACTCACTTGTAATTGAGGCAAGAGACACCAATTGTGTGGTGGTCCTTGCGGGAAGTTTGATTCCCAAGTGATTTGAGAAAGAGAAGCTCACTCGGTCCGAGGGACCGTTTGAGAGAGGGAAGGGTTGAAAGAGACCCGGCCTTTGTGGCCTCCTCAACGGGGAGTAGGTTTGAAAGAACCGAACCTCGGTAAAACAAGTCCACGTGTCTCACTTCATTATTCGCTTGCGATTTGTTTTGCGCCCTCTCTCGCGGACTTGATTTTATTTCTAACGCTAACTCAGCTTGTAGTTGTGTTTATTCTTGAGAATTTCAGTTTCGCCCTATTCACCCCCCCTCTAGGCGACTTTCAAGCCCTTCACGACACTGCTCAATCTAGGGGGAGCCAAGGTGGGCCTGTGCCTTCATGACGACTGTGGGAGAAGAAAGAGGGTCTTTCTCTCCCTGTGTCTCATGAGACTCCTTGCACTCACATGTCCCTTTCGGTGCATTGAAACCAGAACATGGTTGACAATTTGAATATCGTTTGCTAACAATGATAGAATTCGTGGGGTGCTCGGCACATATTGGCCATGGTGAGCCTCCCTCGCACTTGGCTTTACAGGCTTTCACCGGAAGTGTCACATCCAATGATCTTTCCAATTTCAATGATGAGCTCTCCACGCCACTCATGCAGGTTGAGGCTTAGGGTGCCTAGGGCCTCTAAAACAGTGTTGGGGCCTTCAAACAAAGTTGGTCGGGAGGCACCACCCTGACTATGCCATTTTCCCGGATGATGTCATTGTGGAGGATAACGCCGGCCCTCGCTCCCTATCGGTGTTTTGGGTCCGACCGCACACCCAGGGTTGCCCCTCAAGGTGCTTTTAGGAGGAGGACGGTGTTGCCGACTGTAGCTCAATGGTTCGTGCTAGTTGCACGAGAGATAGTAGACAATGATTTACAGGTTCGGGCCGCTTTGAAGTGCGTAACACCCTACGTCCTGGCGAGAGTGCTGTATATGGTGAGTTACAAGGTGATTCTCTAGTGCGTAGGAAGTTGGGGTGGATGACTAAGTAGTGAGTTTTTTATCCCCCTCTTGAAGGGGTACCCCCGAGGCCTTATATGTTCGACCGTGGGGCAATACATGCAGATATGACAATCACATGCACCTGAGAAATAGTGAACCGATTGAGTCTATCTTCCTATAGTTCCGCCGACCCATCTTCGCTCGGTTCCGTTGTACGGGCCTCCAGCGCGAGAAGGTCGGGTCTCTATTGTAATTACTCGTTCGAAGTCATTGGGCCGTCTGGGCTTGCTCCGATCCGGCCTTATGTCGATCTGCTTCACTGGTCGTTCCTCTCCAGGCCCACGAAGGGATGACCTTACGATTTATTGGGCCCTTGGTCCTTTCGTGAGGTCTTTTATCCTTCCAGTGGACCCGGGGGATATCTGTCCCCCACAAGCCCCTGATCTTTGGGTTGATTTTGAAATAATTGGCCCAAAGATCCTAAGCCCAGCTTGCGGTCTTTGTTTGTAACAGGAAGTACTTTCTGGGTAATCCGGTAAAAAACGATTTCTTACTGTCTCCTTTCGCTTTTATCACTCGAAGATTGGTGTTCTGTCTCAGATTCTTGCTTCGGAGGTCAGCATTTCGTACTGCAGGACTTCGAACTTCTTTGGGTGCACCAAAGGTGCACCCAATGGGTGTAGCCCCCGAGCTTCGAGTGGATTTTTGAAAATAATCCGCTCGAAGGTCTTCACTTTGAGTATTATCAGAAATCACCTTCATCTTCCATTTGTATTTTGTCGGAGGTCAACCTTGTATTGGTCTTACCCTATGCTTTAGAGGTCAGCATTGTCTTGATCCGAGATGATGATTCATTGGGTGCGCCGAAGGTGCACCCAATGGGTGTAGCCCCCCGAGCTTCGAGTGGATTTTTGAAAATAATTCATTCGAAGATCGTCATTTTATGCCTTTTTCCGGTGATCTTCTTCCCTTTTTGCCGAATGCCTTGGAGGTTAGCACTATGTTATTGATATTATGCTTTAGAAGTCAGCGTATATTTTGTCTTTGAGGCCGAGTTCGTGATCTGCTCATATCTTGCTAGGCGGTGCAATTTATTTGATCTGTGACTGATTGGACGTTCGACAGGTGACCCTTGGCTAGTCTTTGTTATCACTTCTTGCTTCAATGCTTCTGCTGATTAGACTTGTACCTTGTTGGCTATATTTGGCTTTCCTTTGATCCTTGCTGATATCTCACTTTTGTCTTGAAGTATTCATTGCACGTGCTGCACGGATGTGACAGTTTTTGAAAAATATACTGGTATTTCCTGGGCGTCCCCCCCCAATGGGTGTGCTGTCCGTCTTGTTGATGATGATGGTGAAGAAGAAGACGAAATCCCTCTGATTCGGAAGAACAGCTGCCGTTACACTACCAGTGGGGAAAGTAGCGGTGTTCCTTCTCCGGCCTTGTCTGCCCTCATTGGTCTGCAAGAATTATCTCTAGCGAACTTTGATCAGACTCTCGAGGACATGATTCCAGAAGATCTACTATCAGAACCGGTAGATGGTGGCGCGATGAATGTTTGTGTTGATGTGCTCGGCGCCAGGTTGGGGTCCTCCCGGGCAGCGTCCCACGCCTCATCGACCTTGGAGCGCGGTCTTGAGGATCAGGAGGCTGGTTTGGATTTCCCTGCTCCCATGGAAGTGACCGAGGGACCTTTAGCCTTAGAGGCGGTTGCTGCAGAGAACTCGGCCCTCAATGACGGTGCTGGCCTTTACCCAGCCCCTGAGGGTGCTACCGGGGATGATCCGGCTCGAATGGATAGTGCAAGTTACTACCTAGCCCCCGAGGGTGCTACCGGGGATGATCCGGCTCGGATGGGTAATGCAAGCTATGATCCAGCCCCCGAGGGTGTCCGAGCGTGTTCTCCCTCTTGCACTTCCATGAATGTTCACGTAGGGTCTTCTCCTCCACACTCCGGTTGCATGGTGACAGCCCAAGCCTTTGGTCAAGGGGTCGCTTTAGAGGCCAGCGTACCTGATGACAAGGTTTTGGGTTCTGCTGATGTCACTGAATTGGTCCCTGCTGAATCGTTGCAAGTTGCCCTGGGTGGTGATCCTTTGCCGAGCCATCAGTTGATCTCTCACGATTTGGGAGTCGCTTCCTTCTTCTCCAACTTCCAGGTATTTTGGTTTCTTTTGGTCTGACTTTTACCCAAGCAGGTAATTATTCTTATGCTCGTCTGCTTTTTGATGCCAGGCGTTGGTCGACGAGATGTCTAGTCGGTTGAGGTTGCAAGGTGCTTCCGTCCCGGAAGGAGCTTTGTCTCTGGCGCGTTGGAATCCGGTGCTGCTTCAGCGGCAAGTTTCTGATTTAGAGGCGGCGAATGCTGGTCAGTGTTCTTCTGCTTCCTTCTGGTTACCTTATCAAACTGCTTCTTATTTTAACACCTTTGCTTGACTACTTCTCGCCAGATATGACTCGGCAGTATTCTGCTCTTGAGGAACAACGCTCTCAAGATCAAGCTGAACTGGTCCGACGGTGTTCTGATCTTGAGGAAAAGTATTCCCAAAGTCAGACAGAGCTGGCCCAGGTCTCTGCTTCTCTGAATGACGCCAACACACTGAACTCTACTCTTTGCGCTCAGCTCGACTCTGAGAAGGTGACCTGTGAATCCAGGTTTTGTTTTGCTGTGCTTTTATTGCTTGCTTGATGTTTGAAAAAGCTGATTCTTGCTTGCAGGAAGAAAATCATGCCCTTGTTGCTTCTCGTCACAATCTTGATAGGCTATACCGTGACTCTAGCAACTCACTGACCATCTTGGAGAGGAGTCATCGCTTCACCAGGGAGGAGTTAGATAATCTTCGTTATAAGCTGCAAGAATCCTTGGATGATGTGATTCGCCTCAGGGAGTTGATATCGGCCAAAGATGTTGTCATCAAGAATCTGCGTGCTTCTAAGAAATCTGTTGCCTAGGAGCTGGAGGCCGCTCAGTTGGCTGTCAAGGTTGCTGAAGAGACTTCCGCTACTCTGAGGGCCCAACGCGATAAAGCTATGGATAAAGCTATTCGCGCGGGGCAGATTCTGATGAGGAGACCTGGTGTGGTTGTCTCGGACGACATAGTGGCAGATGTGAATGCTGCTCCTGATTCCTCCAGCCGTCCTTCTTCGTCGGTTGCTCCTGAGAAGAATGTTGCAGGATAGAAAAACACTGTATGCTTTGAACGCGCGGTTAACGTGCTCGGATATTTTGTTAGAGGACACCTTCTTAGTATTGAATGCTACTATCATTCTCCTATTGTTTAGAATTCAACAGTATCTATATTTGTAGAAGTAAAATGCAGCGTGATGGTTTCGAGATTTCTTCGTGGGACATAGAGGCCGCCCCTGGATGAGTAACCATATACGCGCTGAGTGTGTTGCACCAGTCTGAGCTAGAATTAGCTCAGACCGATTGCTCTGTTAGTGTGGTTTAGTGGTCACCCTGAGTTAAGCAAGCGTGAGCGTGTTGCTCCGTCTTAAGTCGTCGCCAACTTAAGCTGATTGCTCCTGTTGACAGGGCATAGTGGTCACCCTGGGTTAAGTACGCGCGAACATGTGGCACCACCTTAAGTCGTCGCCAACTTAAGCCGATTGCTCCTGTTGACAGGGCATAGTGGTCACCCCGAGTTAAGTAAGCGTGAGCATGTTGCACCGTCTTAAGTCGTTGCCGACTTAAACCGATTGCTCCGTTAGCAGGGCATAGTGGTCACCCCGAGTTAAGTAAGCGTGAGCATGTTGCACCGTCTTAAGTCGTTGTCGACTTAAGCCGATTGCTCCGTTAGCAGGGCATAGTGGTCACCCCGAGTTAAGTAAGCGTGAGCATGTTGCACCGTCTTAAGTCGTTGCCGACTTAAGCCGATTGCTCCGTTAGTAGGGCATAGTGGTCACCCCGAGTTAAGTAAGAATGTAGGTCAACAATGAATGATTTGAGCGCTCTCGAAGCCTTCTTATTGATGATATATTTCCCAGTTTACAGAGTACATTGTCGTCCCAATAGCTTTTGGAATATAGCTAGGGGTAAAACTTCCTGAGGTGTTCTATGTTCCATGAGTTCCCGATTTCCGTCCCATCCATCTAAGTGAGACGATACGATCCGGCCGAGTGACTTCTGCTACTATGAATGGTCCTTCCCATAGAGGTGACAACTTGTGCCGCCCTTCCCCCGTTAGAATTCGGCAGAGGACGAGATCTCCTACTGCGAAGGATCAATGTCTCATGGTCTTATCGTGATAACGCCTCAGGGTTTGCTGGTACCGTGCTGATTGAATTACCGTGTTCAGCCGTTCTTCTTCGAGTACATCAACATCCTCCAGCCTAGTAGCCTCGGCTTCTGCTATGTTTTCAAAGATCAACCTTGGTGCCCCAAACTTGAGATCAGCAGGTAGCACGACCTCTGAACCATAGACCATGAAGAAAGGGGTATTTCCATGCAGAGCTCGACTGGGTTGAGTTCTTAAGCTCCAAACGACATAGGGCAGCTCCCTTATCCATTTTCCTGTGAACTTTTCATTTTTATCAAAGACTTTTTTCCTGAGGGCCTCCAATATCATCCCGTTAGCTCTTTCAACCTGCCCGTTGGCTCTTGGGTGTGCCACCGAAGCATATTTGATCTGAATGCTCTTCTGCTCACAGAAATCAAAGAACTCTGAACTTGTGAAGTTGGATCCCAAGTCCGTTATGATACTATTCGGTATTCCAAATCTGAATATTATGTCTTGTATGAATTCCACTGCCTTGGCTGAAGTTAAGGAAGAAATGGGTTTGAACTCTATCCATTTAGTGAATTTGTCGATAGCCACCAGCACATGAGTGTATCCTCCCTGAGCTTTCTTGAAAGGTCCAATCATATCCAATCCCCAGCACGCGAACGGCCAAGTTATGGGTATCGTTTGCAGTTGATGTGCTGGTAGATGCTGCTATTTTGACAGGTACTGGCAGGCTTCGCACCTCTGGACTAACTCCGCTGCGTCACTCTTCGCTGTTGGCCAATAGAAACCTGACCTGAAGACCTTCCCAACCAGGGTTCTGCATGCTGCGTGTACTCCACATTGCCTGGCATGGACCTCGCCCAGAAGTTGCTTTCCAGTAGCTGAGAGAATGCATTTCATGTGGACTCCTGATGCACCCCTTCTGTATAGTGTTTCCCCAATGAGTGTATAGTGAGCAGACTGTCGAGCAATGCGCTCGGCTACATTTTTGTCGTTTGGCTCCTCCTCATTTTTATATATCTGATGATCGGCCTCCTCCAGTCATCAGAATCTGACTCTGGTTGGCTCAAAGTATTACATTCTTCTGCCTGATCCGGTGAGATGCTTGGGTGTGGTATTTCTTGGACAAAGACTCCAGGCGGGACCTGAGTCCGACTAGATCCTAGCTTGGACAACGCGTCAGCCGCCGCGTTTCGATCTCTCTCCACATGGTGAAATTCCAGACCTTCAAATTTATCTTCTAATTTCCGGACGGCAGCGCAGTATTTTCCCATGGAATCGTTCGAACAATTCCATTCTTTGTTTATCTGACTTATGACTACCATAGAGTCCCCGTATACCATCAATCTCTTGATGCCCAGTGATATGACAATGTTCAGTCCGTGAATCAGAGCTTCATATTCTGCTGCATTGTTAGAGGCTGGAAATAACAATTGTAGGGCATATCTGAGGTGTTCGCCTCTAGGTGCAGTAAAGAGGATCCCTGTGCCCACTCCCTGCAGCTTTAATGAGCCATCAAAATACATTCGCCATACTTCTGCAGTTTCTGGGTTATCTGGTACTTGTTGCTCGGTCCACTCAGATACAAAGTCAACCAGTGCTTGAGTTTTAATGGCGGTGCGAGGTCGAAATTCAATTTCATGAGATCCCAGCTCGCAGGCCCATTTGAGTTTTAATGGCGGTGCGAGTTTTAATGGCTTCATTGTTGTGAAGGATATCCCCTATTGGAAAACCAGTGACTACTACGACTTTGTGGTCGTCGAAGTAGTGACGGAACTTGCGTGCAGTTAGAAGTATTGGATATAATAGCTTCTGAACTTGAGGGTATTTTTTCTTCGAGGGACCCAGAACTTCGCTGATGAAATAACAGGATGTTGCACTGGATAAGCATGTCCTTCTTCTGCTCGCTCGACTACCAACGCGGTGCTCACCACGTGAGTCATGCAAGAGATATATAGCAGCAAATCTTTAGCTGGTTGAGTCGACGTGGCCCGTCACGGCGGTTTCAGCACTGGCGACGTTGTTAAGAACTTTTTCTATCTTTTTTCGGAGCATTGGAGGTTGCGCCTTTTCCTACTTTTCCCCGATTTTCCCGGAGATTTTTGAGGAAGACCTTCTCTCCGTCGGGTCCGCAACGCGATGCAGAGTTCCCTCCTCATCCGCTACAGATGAGATGGTTCCGAAGCAGAATGTGGACCCAGGGCGGAAGACGATCTTGTGCAGGAAGGTGATGGCCATTGAGCTAGCTTGGATCGACGACACACCCCCTACCTGGCGCGCCAGCTGTCGGTGTTTTGGGTCCGACCGCACACCCGGGGTTGCCCCTCAAGGTGCTTTTAGGAGTAGGACGGTGTTGCCGACTGTAGCTCAATGGTTCGTGCTAGTTGCACGAGAGACAGTAGACAATGATTTATAGGTTCGGGCCGCTTTGAAGTGCGTAACACCCTACGTCCTAGCGAGAGTGCTGTATATGGTGAGTTACAAGGTGATTCTCTAGTGCGTAGGAAGTTGGGGTGGATGACTAAGTAGTGAGTTTTTTTATCCCCCTCTTGAAGGGGTACCCCCTAGGCCTTATATGTTCGACCGTGGGGCAATACATGCAGATATGATAATCACGTGCACCTGAGAAATAGTGAACCGATTGAGTCTATCTTCCTATAGTTCCGCCGACCCATCTTCGCTCGGTTCTGTTGTACGGGCCTCCAGCGTGGGAAGGTCGGGTCTCTGTTGTAATTACTCATTCGAAGTCATTGGGCCGTCTGGGCTTGCTCCAATCCAGCCTTATGTCGATCTGCTTCACTGGTCGTTCCTCTCCAGGCCCACGAAGGGATGACCTTACGATTTATTGGGCCCTTCGTCCTTTCGTGAGGTCTTTTATCCTTCCAGTGGACCCGGAGGATATCTGTCCCCCACACTCCCCTCTGTAGAGGGGACAGGCTTTCGGGACCCTGATGGTTTCTCTTTCGCTGGTGAAGGGGAAGATAAGGCTCCCCTACTTGGAGCACCAACTGTCGGTGTTTCATACCTAGCTTCGACAAGTAAATTTATTATGTGTGTTTCAGGCTCTGGAGGGTGTGCATGTAGAGCGCAAGATTTATACTGGTTCGTGCAGAACGTCTCTACTTCTAGTCATACGTGGCTTGCGCTACTAGCACAATTGATGATCAAACACATAGTAGGGGTTACAAGCAGCCGAGAGAGGGAGGAGGCGCTCCCAGGTCTCTTATCGGGGTGGAAGTGGTGCTTAGAATCTACAAGGTGGAGTCCTAGCTAACTCTTGGCTTGGCGAGGATTTGACCTCCTGGTCCTCATCGACGCTCCTCCTCCTGTTCCTCATCGATGCTCCTCCTCCTGTTCGTCCTTGTGGGCTCGTCTCCGTATAAAGGCATCCGATCGTCTCCAAGTCCGATCCCTCTTGGTCCCCAGCCCTAAGGCGACCCTCTACCTTTTATAGGCTGGGAGAGGGGTCGGCCAACGGTGGTTTCTCTAGGAAGTATCCATAAGGCAGGGGTAAAACCAGTGTTTTACCCCGGGTGAGGCCACGTGTACTTGTGGGGCGTAGGGCTACATGTCTATCGTGTATTTATCGTGGTAGATGACGTGGGAGAGACGATGGTCCCAGACGCCATTATTTGGGCTACGCCGACCCGTAGCTTTCGTAGCCTAGGGCTCGGCGGATCCCATCGTGTAGTGCCCTACAGGAGGTCTACGCTCTCAGGCCTACTCCAATAGGCCATAATTGTGTCGTAGGCTGAGGGGAACGAGGGCCATTAATGTGCCGCAGTCGGGGGCTCGTAGGTCATGAGTGTTATGCGGCCCGAGGGGTCCGTAAGCCACGAGTGGGAAGCAGACCGGTGCCCACGTTGTGACTCGGTGTTAGGCGTGGTTAATGCGGCCAGTCAATTATGGCAGATTATTAGTATATGGCCGGGCACAGGATCCACTCGAGTGGTTCCCTTCCGACACACGTGTCCTCCCCTATCAGGTTCCGCCACGCCTGACCCCAGGCTCGGTGCCCTAGGGTTCGATTAGGGGCGAGTCCTTCAAGGGTTGGCTGCCTGCCTCTTCCAACTAACTAACAGACCCCAACGGTTAGGGGCTCTTTCCTCAGTGCGCTCACTGGCTGGCGGGTCCCAGGGACCGGCGGTCATTCCCCTGACAGTCGGTTTAAGTGTTTTGTATATTCATTTACGCAACAACAATAATATGTTTATGACACATTTTTTTCCTTGTATGCAAATATCCGATACTAATCATCTAGGTTAATCATAACTATTATTGCATATATAACTTTGACAACACAGACATATAAAATTTATGTTATGCATGTCTCATGATATCACACTCGTGTTATCTACTCTCCACTGAATGAATCATTGTCAACGTCATCCACTCTGTTTTTTAAGTTGCCATCTCATTCCAATGAGCAGCTACACTTCCAATTTTGTTCTTAGATCCAGAAGGTCGCCCTCTCTTGCGCACAACAAGGTTAGCCAATTGAACCCTATTCTCCTATATAGATAGACAAGTACGAGTGTTGTGACCATCAGCAATGCCACATCTTTTGCACTTTCGGTTCTTCTTCTTTGTACCTTTCGCACCCAACTTAAGATCTTTTTGTTCACTCCCTTTGATTATTTTGCCCTTTGGCTTTGCGTTATTTGGTCTAGCTAAGCTTATCCCATCAACTGCAAAATCCAATTTCTACACCCCAAAAAATAAGTTCATTAGTATAAAATTGTGGAGATACATGTGTATCCTTATGACTAATCTTACCTTTCTAGTTTTCACATTTGGTGCGCAACCATTACCCGCATGCCTATCAAAGGCATCGCCCCAACTCAAGTTTTCATGTTTCACACAAGACCAACTTAGTTACTTTCATACTCAATAACACAGTTTTTACTAGCTACTGTTAAAACACCTAAATCAATTGAAGTGCATATATTATTGAATTATTACTTGTCCCACTATATTTAGTGGCATAACACATTGCACATAACTCCATTAGAGACCATCTGATTTTCCTACGAAACACAAAACAACTAAACCACATTAGATAAAATATGTAACAAATAGCACTCGCGGGCTACAAATGCACACAGGAAAACATTTTATGATATTTATGCATACTTTGTTGCCATCTCTTTCATCAGCCAAATTTTATCCTTCTACGTCACCTATTTCAACCCCCTCGCCATGTACCATGCAAAATTTGATAAAAAATTTTGAACATGGATGAATCATATAGGAATAATAATAACACTCAACACATACATGGATGCCATCTCCATCACTTGTCACACAACTCTCATCACCCCCTATATCTGGCTCCAAATGTGAAAGTACATCTAATAGCTCATCCATCACCTCTAGGGTTGTATCATTCAATGCCTTGGAAAGAATAGCAATATGTAGAACTTTCATCGCCTTTTTATGCAACATCTTTTGTCTATATGATTTAATATCCCCATCCTTTCCCTTCAAATTCCTATCATCTCTTGAAAAAGTCATATCCTATCTAGCTCACTAAGTGTATCGCTAAAGAATGTATTCCTTAGGTATCCGTTCAATCTGTAGATGCATGAATGTGCGTAAGAGATGCACACAAAGCAAGCCTTCCATAAAAAGAAAAATAACAATTTGGTTATTTTTTCTCATATATACAGTTATTAATATCTCAACTATCAGTAAATAACCATTACTGTATATAACATACATGTATGCTCCCAATACTTCCACTCACATGTATACTTCCCAGCTACTAAATCAACAACGCCATTGAATTGGAGTTGTCCCCATACAATTTTATTTGACCTTGTAGTAGGTTGCACTAACAATCATTTATGCCACCAACTAGATCATGCACTATCATGTATGCAGTAGCATATTTCATTGTCTTATCAAATCTATTCATTACTGCCTTGGTGTATGTCCTTGCAACCCTGATCTCGAACATACACATCGTGTATGTCTCCTTTTGACCCTGCATATTAAACAATTAGAATTGTTACACATTACGTTAAATAGTATAAGAAAATAACATCATTTACTCACGATGCACCCTATTTCTTTCTTTGCCTCTTTCATTTTCCTAAAATGTAGAAGCTTCTGCATATCCTTTGCAAATTGATGAATCAGAGTGTTTGCATCAACATGAGCGCCCTTCACAAGCCTGTTCATGCTCTCGCTACGTTGTGTAGAGACCATGAGTCCACAATAATCCCGTTTGAAAAATGCAGGTACCCACTCTTTACAAATTGCATAGAGATTGTTAAGAGTAATGTTATCATGGACATGGAAATTGTCATGCATCATTGCCATGCAGACTTGAACTCCATTTCAGTTAAAGGATGATGTATTATAGATTGGAACCATGTTTTAAAATCCACCTCTTCAAACCTCGCATACAACTCATTTAAAAAATGCATATACCTATTTTGCACATGCCATAGACATAGACGATGGATTGTGTTTGGAAAGACCCTGCGTAGTGCAATTGGCATAGCAGGGTCTTGATCTGTAATTGTAAATGAGCAGAACATTTAACAACACAATAATAATCAAACATTCATGAGCTTGATGTTGCATTTCAAAGTAGATGGACATTAATTGAAAAAAATATGCTACATTCAAATATATACACCAGTGATGTAATACCCAATTTGTAATAGATAATAGAAGAGGAGAAAAGTTATTTTCCTATAATTTTATATGTGTGTTGTCCATATTTATCATTTCATGAGAACATCACCTGAAAACAAATAAATAAATAACAAAAAGGTATACCATTAAATCATGCAACATGCTGGAGTTTATTGTTTGTGTATTTAATGAAAAGAGTAATAACGCTAATAGAAATAAATTAGTGACAGAAGCAAGGATTTAATACCGAATTCGAGAGTTTGAGGAAAAGAAGATATATAAAATATAAAGAAAGTTTATGTGTATTTCCAAAAATTAGTACCTTAAGGTCACAATATAACTTGAAGATAAATTTGGCACAAGATTTGAATGTAAATTTGAATTCTAGAAATTGAAAAGGAAAAAAAGAAAACAGAAAATAAAAAGAGAAAAGAATAAAACCTTACATGGGCCGCAGACGTTCATTTCAGCCCACCTAGCCAATATACCCCGCGCAGCCCACCCGCGCGCGCTCGCTTACCGGCCACTGCGCTGCCGTGGTGCTTCCGCGCCGACACCTGGGTCCCGGTCGTCAGTCTCTCATTCACGCGCCTCAGTTTCTTCACGCGCCGACGAGTGGGTCCCTGCGGGCAGCGACTCCACTTCTCTGCGCGCGGTCTCTGGTGTCGCTTGCAAGTGGGCCACCCCGAGACCGTGTCTTCCTTAACCATCTGCGGACTTTGCGGGGCAACTTGTGCTCGCCGCGCCCCTGGATTGTTACGCCGCCGAGATCTTCACGCGGGTCAGCTGACCGCGAATCCCGTGGAACTCACCTGCCCGAACTTGGGGGAAAATAAATAGGGACACCCATCCCCGCCTCTCTTTTCCTATCCGCCGTCGTTCCATAACCAGAACGGAGGGAGAGTGAGAAGCCGTCAGTGAATTCCCTCAACACCGAGCTTCAATCCTCGGGGGTTGTCCGAGGAGGGGCGCCTACGTTTGAGGAGATCGCCCGCGACCGCCACTGGGAGTTAAGACCGCCGTAGCTCGGGGAATTTCTCACCGACGTCCGCATCGAGCTTGGGTCCACCGTGCGCCGTGGGCCGACTACCTCGGTGCATCGATTGCCGGTATTAAGCACTCTCACTTGTCCGCCGCACCCTCAATTTTGCTTAGCACCTAGGTAATCATGGTATGGCGCCCGGAATCGCTAGGAAGGGTTCGCTGGCAAGCTCTGCCGCCGGGGAGTTGTGCGGCGCTGCCGTGTCCGAGGTTGGGTTGGGGGAGACGGTCGCCCGACCGTTGGATGCCCAACGGATGGCTATAATAGGATAGAGGGATACCCCCTTCGTTCAGTTGAATCACGACCGTCGATCGGCGGATGAACGCCAGAGATTAGATCTTAGGTTATTTTAAATCTGGCGCGTTCGTTTGGATCGGACGGCTCTCCGGACCCGATACCGCTTCGCTGGCCATTTCGCTAAAGAGACCCTGGGGATTTCTGGAATCAACCCGCCATCCCCGTTTAACTGTTTCCTGAGTCTAAGTTATCTTATGCAGGGGCCCCTAACTTTCCAGGAAATGAGGCCCAGTCCAGAATAGTTTTTAACCCGATAATTTAAATTGCAAATTGATTTTCAATGTATAAATAATGTCTAGAACTTATAAAATCCATAGAAAATTCATATGAACTCCAAATTACTCCATTCCAGTTCCTAAAATTTTGTAATTTTATTCTCTAGCACTTAGAGTCTCTGTTTTATCATGAAAACAGTAGGAAAATTAATTTCTCACTTAATCCTATTTTAAGCACATAAAACCTTTGAAAATTCATATCTTAAAATCTATAACTCCAAAAAATTATGATTCTCGTTCCTAGGATTTTATTTTAATGTGTAGAATATTAATATGTGTTTTGTTTACATGTTTCATGTGATGTTAATTTGCTTTATGTATTGTGCTTGTTTGTAATGCGGCGAGTAGAAGAGCCCGTGATTGAGGATACTGGTGACCAGCAGATAGAAGTAGCTGAGCAGGAGCTCATTGAAGGCAAGTTTTGCCCTTGACCACTTTTTATCCATTAATGTTCCTTAATATCATTTACTCATGCATAGGTTAATTTTGATGGGACCCGATAGGTCACCCTAGATTGTTTATCTCATTACCTTGTTTACCCCTGAATCACTTGAGTAGTTTGCTATTGCTTTACATGGTTTTGGGATAATCATTTATTACATCTATGTTCCAATTCTTTTGTTATTATATTTATGTTCATATCAAGATCATTAATGTTAATTGGAACATAGAGCTTAACTTGAGTAACACGTGCCACCACAAGGGTTTAATAGGACGCCCTTGGCTGACTAATTAGGAAAGCTAGTGGAAGACTACCTTACTCGAAAGGGGCAAGGGCAGTAGGGGAGTTGCATGCAAGGAGGTTCTCGGGTTGATTTAGCTGCGATGGCGGTCAGACGGGGGATTCTTGCAAGTGCTCTTATCATAAACTGTAGCGGGTTGTCGGAAGCTAGTGGAACTTTGTAAAGGCCTCGTAGTGTTGCCCTGCCTTGCCTCCTAGGTAGAGGTGTATGGGAGTCGCGACCCCTTAGCAGATGGGTAACATGACTTGTGGGTAAAGGGTACAACCTCTACAGAGTGTAAAACTGGTATACTAGCCGAGCTCACGGTCATGAGCAGCTCAGGACTCTCTGATGATTAAATTATGGAACTTAAATTCAATTTGTCATTTGCATTGCATGGGTTTATTATTAATTTTGTTCTACTACTTTATTTAAGGTTTGGTATTTACTTACACTTAGTAACTGCTAATAAAATTTTGACCAACTACTTAAAAGCAATGCTCAGCTTTAACCCCTGTCATTGATTAGCCTTACACATCACATGAACTCCCACCTTTGTGAGTTCATGTCCACTGGTTCCCCACAACTTGTTGAGCTATGGTCATGTGTGAGCTCACCCTTGCTATCTCACACCCCCCCACAGGAGAAGAACAGGTGGTTCAGGAGGAGCCACAAGGCGAGGGGTTTGATCTGATCTAGGTGGCGTTTCTCAGTTGACATTGGCGCCAACGACGATCCTTAGTTCGTTTTATATTTATTCTTTTATTTTGTAATAAGTCTTCCGCTATGTAATAAATACTCTGATGTTTTATGACATTTATCTCTATACACTCTGTTATTATATATGTTGTCTTCTTGGCGCATGTATGAGATACACCTGACTTTGTTCCTTAAAGCCGGGTGTGACAAGTGAGCATTACAACGCGGTCCTTCTGACCCCACACATGTTTTCAATGCATTGAAAACCACTCAAATGTATCAACTGTCTCATCTTCCAACAAAGCGAAGCCAAATATGGTGCACTGTAGATGGTGGTTTGAACCAACAAACATGCCTAGTGGTTTATCATATAGATTAGTCGTATATGTAGTATCAAATGTAACTGCATCACCAAAGTCAATATACTCTGCTTGTTGGCTTGCATGAGACCAAAATATGCTCAAAATCTTGCCTTCCTTGTCTAACTAAAAGTCAGATAAAAATTGTGGATTGTCTTTTTTGCACAAAGCAAAAAAGATAGGAGCTTCGACACATCATTGACATTTCTTTCTTGTTGTCGTGCTTTCTTCCTAGAAAGTATAACAAATATAACAAGCATTGTTCAGATCATTACTTATGTAATCCCAATATGTAAATATATATGCTCATGAAACACATATGCTTACAGGTTAATCGTGTCATGTGCTGTCACTGGGACGTTCTCTAGACCACCATGCATTTCAGACACAAAATCCATAATACAATGTTATGGAATTCTACTTTCTTACATTGCACTAAGGAACTCCATGTACTCAAGATCATGAGTCTTGTTGCATTGTAAATGATTATTTTTGGTATCCTTCTTAATAAACTCATGATTATGTTCCAAGTGAAAAGGATCAATCCACACTGATATAATATTCTTTTTGTCATCATCACAATTTTTTAAGTTTCAATTCAGCCTTTCATTGAGCTCGCTTTGAGGATGTATTGCATACCTTTTGATGCCCACCTACCCTCTGCATTCTTTCTCTCTATTTAACAATTCAACCATTTACAGTTTTTTCTTTCCCTATATTTCTTCAATGGAAATCCAACTTCATATCCATATCGACTATAAAATTTGTATGCCTCGTCCACACTACTAAATGCCATATACCAACGTTAGGAATCAATATTGATTGTCCGGTTGTTCATTGGAAATAAGCAGTTATGCAATTCCACGTATACAAAATGTTCACGTACATAATGTTAAATAGGCATAATTTTTTAAATTTAAAATGAACTTACATGACTTTGTAGTATCCATGGAGTGTCCTACTCATGATCACCAACAGTCCTGAATCCGTCGGTCTACTCCATCATTCCTTGATGCATCTAGGTTGTTGTTAACAACAATCCCAGCAGGCGCCCTCAACGCCGCTGGTGGTATCACGAAACCCACGCAGGATTTCGTCCATGGCCAATGGAACACGCCCGTCCGTCATCTCTTCTTCCTGCTCGATAGCTATGATCTCCAAATTCGTATCCCTTCCTCCTGAAGCCGCCATTGTTGTTTATCGTTGCCTCTACCATCGGCAGTTTCTTTCAACTGGATGCGTGCCGATTCAGGCCTAGTTTGGGTAATCTAGTAATGAAAGGTATTGTAGTGGATTGAGATGTATTATGGAAGTTTTTGATCTATTGGGGATTTATACACTCTCCAATCCCTCCAAACCACTTCAATACTAGAGTACCCAAACTAGGCCTCAGGAGGAAGAGATACCGCGCGGCATATTCACGGAAGGAACTAAGGAAAATAACAAGGTATTGCCATATTTTCTCATTTACAAAATCGTGTAATGCATGCATGGTGTGCGGTTTCCATCAACAAACAAATGCGATTTTTCAGGTGATTTACCAGATCTGGTACCGCACCGAGACGTTTAAGCTATTTCACAACACAAGTTATACAAGCATAAACATACGATGGACGTGTGGATATCCAACCTTGCATGCGCGCAAAACGTACACGGCCGCCCACTACACGCGACAAATCCGAACGCGTGGCGATCCCATCTGGCATCTGCATGTGCGCCAGCCAGACCCGACCCCACAACAAAGTTCATGCGCGCACCCGCGTTTGTAAATATATCATTGTGTTAGTTCATAGATTAACGAGCCAAAAACAATGTCACTTGGAAAAATGTGTTCCACCGAAGTTCAGCCAAAAAACAAGCTAAAATCGAAGGCTTGTCAACGTTTATAAATTGAGCCGTATCATGGCCTCAGACTATATTATTTAGTACTACCCTTTAACGCAAGGCCAACATTCATATATATATATATATATATATATATATATATATATATATATATATATATATATATATACACACATATATGCCTTATGATAAATATAAAAACAAAATTTGCCATACATTTTGCCACATTACTTGCTTCATCGCCTACCATGCCATTTTTCCCACTTACCAGCGCTAAGAACAATGTTTTTTTATGAAAGTTTTAATTAATGACATTGTGTCACCCTATCACGTTGAGCATTTATGATATTTATTTATTACATTGATTCATCATAGACAGATCTCGGAGATAACAAAACTCATCGATACTAGCTAGGTTTAGGGCAAGCAAGATGCAAATATATAGATCTACATAATGGAACGTGACTACAAAATAAAATTTGAAAAAGATTATAAAAAGCAGATTCTCGACAAAAGACTTTTAGTTATAATGCTTGTGGTTCACTTTGATTTAGAGTTCACAAGATTGATGATTAGTGGACTGAGATGACACGTTTGGCCGATCTATGGACCTGCCATGCATTGCAAGAGAAGCACGCATGGTGTGCAACAGATGAAAGATGCAATTGTGCTAGTATGCCATGCCGAGTGATCACCTCGTACATCCAGTCTTTTCTTCCTAGGTCGCATGTGTGATCCTGATGCCTCACAAGCCTGACCAACAATAGCCACACCACATGTTTGTCGCGCCCATAGTTCCCTCTATTTACAGCTGAGCGCCCATAGTTCTGCTTCACCGGCATTTGCATCTGCTATATATACTGGCCAAGGGAAACCGCATCACTACCAATCATCCACGATTGAGTTAACATATATATCCAAATATATATATATATATATATATATATATATATACATACTAGCTGAGTGTCCATGCGTTGCAACGGTAATATATAATACCAGTATACTACGATAACTTATATACAAAATGTGTGTTATATTGTTATGAGAAAATGTTTCATAATCAATTTGTGATCCTAGCTATACATAAATTTTATTATTTTAATCTGGTTGTTTCACCACTACATTGCAACCATCAGTATCATGCAGACTTCGATATATGCCACGATTTGTATGGTCTCATCATTGGAGAGCACGTTCCACACATGCTAGAAGAAATTTCCTCGTACATCGTTAGTCATCAGACACACACCACCATACGCTCTTGCTTAAACAAAAAGGTAAGTGTGTGTGTTTGCGAAGAGAATTAAAGGCAGGTCGGCACAAAAGCTACCCTAACGGTGGCGAGGATGACGAACTGGTCACTTGTTGGCGTTTCGACCCCGGGGGGTCCCTGGACCGATGAGTAAATTGTCGCTGCGTGTCCCAGCCTAGATGGGTCGGCGCGAGACGGAGACACAAGGGGGGAAAAACAGCAAGTGGAACCCGTGGTCTCGTGTTGTCCTGCGCCCAAGGCGGATGCGCTTGCAGTAGGGGGTTACAAGCGTTCGCGAGGGAGAGAGAGAGGGGGGGCGTGAGACTGCGCGTCAGCCCGTTCTCCTGCGCGGCCACCTTTTTCCGTATGAGGGCCCTGGACCTTCCTTTTATAGACGTAAGGAGAGGGTCCAGGTGTACAACGGGGGGTGTAGCAGTGTGCTAACGTGTCTAGCAGAGAGGAGCCAGAGCCCTATGTACATGCCGACATGGCTGTCGGAGAGGTGTTGGAGCCCTGTTCATGTGGCGTCGTGGCCGTCGGAAGAGCGCTTGAGCCCTGTAGAAGCACAGCTGTCGGGGCTGTCGGATCCTTGCTGACGTCTCCTTGCTTTCGTAAGGGACTGAGAACCGCCGTTGTCATGGAGCACGCGGGGTGCCATCATTACTTGTTTTACCGGGGCGAGCCAGATGGGACGCCGGTCTTGTTCCCCATAGCCTGGGCTAGCTAGGGTAGGGTAATGATGGTCCCCCTTGTGGCGTGGTCAGCCCGAGCGAGGTGGTGACTCCTCCGAGGTCGAGGTTGAGTCCAAGCCCCGGGGTCGGGCGAGGCGGAGACCGTCGTCCGGAGGTCGAGGTTGAGTCCGAGCTCGGGGGTCGGGCGAGGCGAAGACCGTCGTCCGAGGTCGAGGTTGAGTCCGAGCCCTGGGGTCGGGTGAGGCGGAGACCATCTTCCGAGTCGAGGTTGAGCCCGAGCCCTGGGGTCGGGCGAGGCGGAGACCGTCGTCCGGGGTTGAGGTTGAGTCCGAGCCCTGGGGTAGGGCGAGGCGGAGATTCCTATGGCGCCCGAGGCTGGTCTTGGCTGCTATCAGCCTCACCCTAGCGGGTGGCACAGCAGTCGGAGCAGCGCAGGTGGCGCTGTTTTCCTGTCAGGTCAATCAGTGGAGGGGCGAAGTGACTGCGGTCACTTCGGCCTTATCGACTGTAGAGCACGCGTCAGGATAAGGTGTCAGGCGATCCTTGCATTAAATGCTCCTGCGATCCGGTCGGCTGGCGAGGCGATCTGGCCAAGGTTGCTTCTCCGCAAAGCCCGCCCGAACTGGGCCTCGGGCGAGTCGAAGGTGCGTCCATTGCTTGAGGAGACCCTCAGGCGAGGCGCGAATCTGCCTTGGTCTACCGTTCCTGCTCGAGGCTGGGCTCGGATGAGGCGAGATCGTGTCCCTTGAGTGGACGGAGCCCTTGACCGGAATTGCGCCCATCAGGCCTTTGCAGCTTTGTGCTGATGGGGGTTACCAGCTGAGATTAGGAGCCTTGGGGGTACCCCTAATTATGGTCCCTGACGGTAGCCCCCGAGCCTCAAAGGGAGTGTGGGTACTCGCTTGGAGGCTTTGCCGCACTTTTCTGCAAGGGGACCGGCCTTTCTCGGTTGCATTTTGTTCCGGTGGGTGCACGCGAGCGCACCCGCCGGGTGTAGCCCCCGAGGCCTCAGAAGAGTGGTTTGACTCCTTCGAGGTCTTAATGCCTTTCGTGATGCCTCGGCCGGTCTGGTTGTTCCCTCATGCGAACTGGTCGTTTCCCGGGTGCATAGTTAGGTTCCGAGTTCTTGGGCTGGTATGTTGACGCTGTCAACGGTTTGGCCGGAGCCGAGTTTGTGAGAGCAGCCCCCGAGCCTCTGCACAGGGCGAGAGGACGGTCAAGGGCAGACTCGGCTTTTTTCATACACCCCTGCGTCGCCTTTCAGCAAGGAGGAGGGGGAGAAAGCGCCATGTTGCCCTCGGAGGGCGCCGAACATGGTATCTCCAGTGAGTTGCTAACGGGTGATCCGAGTGGACGCCCATGCCCCGTTCGATAAGGGTCGGCTAGTGGCCCAGAGGCGCGCTCCAAAAGTACCTGTAGGTGATTTGCCGGACCCAGTCCCGTTCGATAGGGTCCGAGGGCTCGATGCCTCCCTCTTATGGGATTCCGTTACAGAATCGCTCCTGCTGGTCTCGGAAATGTCCCAGGGTACCTCGGGAGCGTAGCCCGAGCCTTAGTTATGTATCGAACGTACCCAGAGTCATCCCTCACTCTGCATGCTCTGGGGCGACTGTCGAACCCGTCGGGGGCCAGCCTACGAACCCCTGATCAGTAGTGGGCGCGGAGCCCGAGTGGCCTGAGGCGGCTGTCGAACCCTTCCGAGGGGCAAGCCTTCGAACCTCTGACCAGTAGTGGGCGCGGAGCCCGAGTGCTCTAAGGCGGCTGTCGAACCCTTCTAAGGGGCCAGCCTTCGAACCTCTAATCAGTAGGGGGGCTCGGGGCCCGCTTCCTTCGCGGAGAAGGATCCCTTTTGGAGTATCCCCTTTCCCGGTCCCTATAGCAAGAGAGAGAAAGGGGAAGAGGAAAAGGATACGAAACTGAACGACGTGGCGCACCTTTTTTGACGCGGTCATTATGGCGGAGGTGAAGCGTCCCCCGCTTCGCCTGCCAAAGGTGTCGCCTGTCCTGCCGCAGAGTTAATGCGATGGGACGAGTGGTTCACGGGGCAGCTGTTGCGCGGGCCGTTCGAGGAACGGTCGTTTCGCCTTTGAGTTTCGGATCTCGCAGTGGGTTCGGGCGAAGTGTTGAACGGGTCTTGCCCGGGCCTTTATATATTCGGAAGAGGGACCGGTGGTGGCTTTTTGCTCTGCTGCTCGCCTCCGCTTAGGTTTTCGCAATCTGAGGGAATAGCCAGAGAAAGAAAACCGCGCACCTTGTCCGCCCCCGTCGCCACCTCCTTCGCTTGGCGATGGCCGACCGGGTAACCATCATTCCGCCGCGCGACCCATGGCCTTTCTCCACTGTCACGGTGGACGACCTGGAGGCCCTTGTTGCCGATGGCTTGCTCCGCCCCCTCTCTGATGTCCTGCGGCTGGAGTGGATGGTCCCTCCGAGCGGGGCCGACCCGAACCCGCCACCGGGGTATGTGCTGAGTTTCGTCTCCTTCCATGAGCGGGGGTTTGGTGTGCCAGCAAGCCGTTTTATGCGGGCGCTCCTGCATCACTATGGGGTGGAGCTGCACAACCTTAGCCCCAACTCCATCGCGCAAGCGACCATCTTCGCGGCGGTTTGCGAAGGATTTTTGGGGATTGACCCCCACTGGGATCTGTGGACCCATCTCTTCTCCGCGGAGCCTTTTGCCTCGGCGACAGGGGAGAAGAGAGTCCGCATGGCGGTGCGGGCCGGTGGCTGCATCCTCCAGTTGAGGCAGGCGCGTGCGCAGCAGTACATCCCCGCCATCCTTGTGTCTTCGAACAAGGGGTGGCAGCGCTGGTGGTTTTACCTCCTCAATGACGATGGGAGGCTCCCGTTGTTTTCTCAACCAGTGGTGACCACCGCCGGCAGCAATTGGCGCTATGGGGCCCCGCGTGAGAGGCAGAAGAATCTCTAGCCCCTTCTGGAGGCCTTGGAGAAGCTGCGAGTGGGAGGGCTCACCGCCGTGGGGGTGGTTGCCGCCATCCATCGCCAGAGGGTGCTCCCCTTGACGGAGCGGCGGCTGCTGCTTTCAGAGATGTCGCCGGGGGTCGGCTTGGAGGGTTCGCAGATGTCCTCGGTCCCCCTCTTCGCCGATGACCTCCACAGGCGGGTAGCCGGCATGGTAGGGAGGCTAGACGCCGGCGCCCTTATCCAGCTCCCGATGCGTCCCGAGCGCAGGTGCATGTCCCTGGTGAGTGTCCACTCCTTCTTCTTTCTTGTGTCTGATTGCCCTTAGTTCTCACAGTTGAGACTTTTCGTTCGTCTTCAGGAGGTGGGGTCTCACAAGCCTTCCCTGCCACCGGTCCCGGAGGACACGGTGGACCGAGCCGCGCGGAGGGTTGCTGCGGAGAAGAAGAAGGAAAAGAAGGACACGAAGAAGGCTCGGGCCCGCGAGCGGATGCGGGCTCGGGACGCTTTGGAGAAACGTCATCGTCGGCAGGAGAGGGACGGGCTCCCGAGAGAGCCGTCGCCGGAGACGCCTGACGATGACGACGACGACGACGATGATGGTGAAGACGATGACATGGCCACCCGCCTTGGCCTCAGCCCGGATCTGAGGCTAGGCCAGGGGTCGTCGAGCTAGCCCCCGTGTGGGCCGGCGCTGTCGGTATCCGGGGCCAGGGCATCAGAGTCCCGACCCGAAGAACAGGGGCAGGCCGAGGGGGTACTTGACCCCTTGGCCAAGGTAGCTGAGGTGACCCCGGGGAGTCAGGCCGTCTCGCCTGTTCCCCCAGAGCCGCTGCCCGTGCTGGCAGTAGACGAGGCCGATCCTCGGGTTGCCGTGTCCGCGCCTGGGCGGACCGTCCCTTCGGCGCCCCGGGCGCCCGAGGCAGGGATGGTGCCGAAGCCGGCAGCGGGCCAAACCTTGGTGGTGCCCACGGGGACCGAGGCTCGAGGGGCCTCCCCGCAGGCACGATTGGTCGTGGCCCGGAGTGGGTAAGTATCTGAGGATACTTCTGTCCCATCACCTTCTTCGTGTGTCCTGATCCTGCTCTTCCCTTTCCTCCTAGCAAACGGAGGCACGGTTCGACCGGTCTGGCTCCCCGGAAAGCCCTTAAGACAGCGCCAGCTTCTGCAGCTGGTGCCGCATCGGGCCTCGCTGGCCGGCTGGCCTCTGCACAAGGTGCCACCGAGCAGGGGGTTCAGGCGGCACAAGTTGCCGTGGGGCGAGCTCCCGAGGCTGACCCCTCCGTCGAGGCGGCCGTCGAGTCTAGGGAGACTGCTGGCGCGGCCGTGGCCTTGAGCCCACCAGTCGCGTTGCCGGTGCTAGCACTGGCTTCTGTCGAGGCTGTTGCTGCTCTGGCTGTGGAGCCACCCGTCGTCGCCGATGCTGAGATGGCCGAGGCGCCGCTACTCGAGGCCGGTGATCGGAAACCTGCCCCCTTAGCCGAGGAGGTTCCTTATGCGCTGACTGCAGGGGGTGCCGATGCCTTGGAGAAGGGGGGGCGCAGAACCGCGGCCCGTCCTGGGGAGCGGCGACCTCGTCCTCGCGCAGCGCAGTCCCAGCGAGCGGCGTCAGCCGCTCCGGTTCTGGGCCCGTGGTGCTTTGAAACCCCTCTTCGTTCTTGACGATGAGCGAGAGGAGCAGTCTTGGGGCGAGCTTCATGACCGTGCCGAGGCAACGGTGGGGTCGCTTCGGTCAACCCTGGAGGTCCTTTCTAGGGACGTTCCCAGGATCTTCTAGGTAAGGATTTCAGGCATACCTTTCACGTGATCAAGGCATTCTTCGTGATGCCCCGCTTCCCTTCCTCAGGATTTGACGGATCTGAGTGCCGCCAAGTCATCGTTCATTCACCGCGAGGCCGACGTTTGGGGTTCGCTGTGGTTTCTGAGGACCGTGCTTGCCAAGGCTACCGAGCGCCGAGGCGGTGTACCTTCGTTTGCTCCGTGATGAGCTGGGGGCAGAGGCAGCGGCGGCACGCGTAGAGGCGCAGCGGTGGCAGTTGGAGCTTAGCCAGGTCATCGGTGAGCGGGATCAATCTCGGGGCTGGGCCGCCGAGGCTGAAAGCCGGGCTGAGGCCCTTGGAGGCCAGCTAGTCGAGGCGTCTGCTCGGGCCGGAGCCCTTGCGGCGGACCTGGCCGTGGCCATCGGGTCTGCTTAGTCCGCCTAAGCCGCAGCCTCGGAGCAGCGTATCCGGGCGGAAGGTATGTCTTGGCTGTTTTGAGATTTTGATTCAGCTTCATTCTTCAACTTGCGTTTGAAGACTTCTGCTTTGGCTGTTTGCAGAGCTCAAGTTTGCCCTCAGCGAGTCCGCCAAGGCGCTTGCCCAGGCGGCTGAGCAGAAGGAGGCCGACCGCGCGGCCATGTCCGAGGCTATCTCGGCCTTTTGCCAGATCTTTGGCCTTGACGACGTCCCCTCGGGAAGCTCCCCTCAGAGTCGCATGCAGGCCTTGGGCGACCACGCGCGCGGCAGACTCCGTGAGGCGCTGCATTATGGCGTTAGGTGGGTCTTCGCCGTGCTCACTTCCCACTATGATGTGGATCTGGAGCGGGTCAGCGAGGGGTATTGCCTTCCCGACGAAGACGAAGCTGCTCTGGCCAAAGTTCAGAGGCTTGACGCGGCCACCGTGGGCCCAAGCGCGGTGCTGGCGTCCACCTTCGAGGTGGAGATCCTTCCGCCTGCGTCACCGTTCGAGGCCGGGGCGGATCTTGCCGAGGGTGGAGACGGCGCTGAGGTTGGAGATAAAGCCGAGGGTGCCGCTCCTCCCCCAGGCGATGCTTGATTCTGCCGGAGCAGTTTGTTTTGAACACGTGTGTGTCCTTTGCGGCCGCCGAGGCCTGAACACTTTGTCATCGTGATATAAAGCTGTGTCTTTTTCTTCCTGTTTCGCGTACCCGGACTTGTTCATCAATAGCAGGATCGCTTACCCAAGTAAGAGTTATTTTTCGCGGTAGGTGACGAGTGAGGTATCCGTATCCCGGAGGCGTAGGAGTCCCTCGGCTGGTCGGCCTTGCCGCTTACATGCACTCTTATTCTTTTCTCGGGGTTCTGTTACTGATATAGCCGGGAGACACGAAAGTCGTTTTGGCGGAAGACTTTTTTCCGAGGAAAATTTTGATGCAGAGGGGGTTCCCCCCTTCTAGCCCCCGAGGGAGGGTCGGGCTTTGCCGGGGCAAGGCTGACCCTTCCTTGATGGTTAGACTTTGCTTGGGTATGTAAACAAGGTACATGAACGACTTGAAAACATCTTAAGGGTAGAAGCGACGTAGCTGTCGGATGTTCCAGGCGTTGCTGTAGACCTCGCCTTGACTGTTGGCCAGCTTGTATGTCCCAGGCTTCAGAATCTTGGCAATGATGAATGGCCCTTCCCAGGGAGGCGTGAGCTTGTGGCGCCCTCGGGCGTCTTGTCGTAGCCGAAGCACCAAGTCACCCACTTGGAGGTCTCGGGACCGAACCCCTCGGGCGTGGTAGCATCGCAGAGACTGCTGATACCGCGCCGAGTGTAGCAAGGCCATGTCCCGAGCCTCTTCCAGCTGGTCAAGTGAGTCTTCTCGGTTTGTCTGGTTGCTTCGGGCGTCGTATGCCCTCATCCTCGGGGAGCCGTATTCTAAGTCTGTGGGCAAGATAGCCTCGGCCCCATAGACTAGAAAAAACGGCGTGAAGCCCATGGCTCGGCTTGTCGTCGTCCTCAGGCTCCAGACCACCGAGGGGAGTTCCTTCATCCACCGCCTGCTGAACTTGTTGAGGTCGTTGTAGATCCTCGGCTGAGTCCCTGTAGAATCATGCCGTTGGCACACTCTACCTGCCCATTTGTCATGGGGTGAGCTACGGCGGCCCAGTCCACCCGGATGTGGTGGTCCTCATAGAAGTCCAGGAACTTTCTGCCAGTGAACTGGGTGCCGTTGTCGGTGATGATGGAGTTCGGGACCCCGAAGCGATGGATGATGTTGGTGAAGAACGCCACCGCCTGTTCGGACCTGATGTTGTTTAGGGGTCAGACCTCGATCCACTTGGAGAATTTGTCGATGGCGACCAGTAGGTGCGTGAAGCCCCCGGGTGCCTTCTGCAAGGGACCAACGAGGTCCAGACCCCACACAGCAAACGGCCAGGTGATGGGTATTGTTTGCAGAGCCTGAGCGAGCAGGTGCGTCTGCCTTGCATAGAATTGACACCCTTGGCAGGTGCATACAATCCTAGTGGCGTCGGCCACCGCGGTTGGCCAGTAGAAACCCTGTTGGAAGGTGTTTCCCACGAGGGCTCGAGGTGCTGCATGGTGACCGCAAGCCCCCCGAGTGTATTTCTTGCAATAACTCCTGACCTTCGGCGATGGATATGCATCGTTGGAGGATGCCTGAGGGGCTGCGGTGGTAGAGCTCCTTTCTGTCACCCAGCAAGACGAACGAATTGGCGCGCCGCGCCAGTCGCCGAGCTTCGGCTCTGTCGAGGGGTAGCTCTCCTCGGTGGAGATATTGCAGGTATGGGGTCTGCCGGTTTCGATTAGGCGTGACCCCATTTTGCTCTTCCTCGATGTGCAGTGCCTCACCCTCGGGGGCCGAGGGTGCCTCGGGCGGGGCCGAGGCTGCCTCGGGCTGAGCTGAGGGCGCCTCGGGCTGGGCCGAGGGCGCCTCGGGCAGAGCCGAGGCCTTCTCGGGCTCAGGCGTATCGTTGGTCTTGATGGAGGGTTGATGTAGGTCTCGGGAGAAGACGTCCAGAGGAACCGTTGTTCGCCCCGAGGCTATCTTAGCCAGCTTGTCTGCAGTCTCGTTGTATCGTCGAGCGACGTGGTTGAGCTCGAGCCCGTAGAACTTGTCCTCTAGGCGCCGAACCTCGTCGCAGTAGGCTTCCATCTTCGGGTCGCAGCAGTGGGAGTTTTTCATGACTTGGTCGATGACAAGCTGCAAGTCGCCACGAGCGTCGAGGCGCCGAACCCCTAGCTCGATGGCGATGCGCAACCCGTTAACCAGAGCCTCATACTCGGCCACGTTGTTGGACACCGGAAAATGGAGGCACAACACGTAGCGGAGGTGCTTCCCGAGGGGCAAGATGAAAAGCAGGCCCGTGCCTGTTTTCATCAGCGACCCATCGAAATACATGGTCTAGAGTTCCGATTGGATCGGAGCTGCTGGAAGTTGGGTGTCGACCCATTCAGTCACAAAGTCCGCCAAGACTTGGGACTTGATGGCCTTCCGAGGGGCGAACGAGATTGTCTCGCCCATGATCTCCACCGCCCACTTTGCAATCCTACTCGAGGCCTATCGGCACTGGATGATCTCCCCTAGGGGGAAGGATGACACCACAGTCACCGGATGAGACTCGAAGTAGTGTCGCAACTTTCGCCATGTCAGAATCACCGTGTACAACAGCTTCTGAATTTGCGGGTAGCGGATTTTGGTCTCGGACAGTACCTCACTGATGAAGTAGACCGGCCTCTGGACGGGCAATGCGTGCCCTTCTTCTCATCTCTCGACCACGATCGCGGCGCTGACCACCTGAGTGGTAGCGGCGACGTAGATCAAAAGGGCTTCTCCGGTAGCGGGGGGCACCAGGATGGGCGCGCTTGTAAGGAGCGCCTTCAAGTTCCCGAGGGCTTCCTCGGCCTCGGGGGTCCAAGTGAAGCGCTTGGTCTTCCTTAAGAGGCGATACAAGGGCAGGCCTCTTTTGCCGAGGCGCGAGATGAAGCGGCTCAGAGCCGCAAGGCATCCCATGACCCTCTGTACTCCTTTCAAGTCCTTGATAGGCCCCATGTTGGTGATGGCCGTGATTTTCTCTGGGTTGGCCTCGATGCCTCGCTCGGAGACGATGAACCCCAGAAGCATGCCTCGGGGGGACTCCGAAGACACACTTCTCGGGATTGAGTTTTACGCCTTTGGCCTTGAGACACTTGAATGTCGTTTCAAGGTCGGAGAAGAGGTCGGAGGCTTTCCTCATCTTGACTACGATGTCATCGACGTAAGCCTCGACCGTTCGGCCAATGTGCTGTCCGAACACGTGGTTCATGCACCTTTGGTATGTCGCACCCGCATTCCTCAAACCAAATGGCATAGTAATGTAGCAGTACATGCCAAAAGGTGTGATGAAAGAAGTCGCGAGCTGGTCGGACTCTTTCATCCTGATTTGGTGATACCCTGAGTACGCATCGAGGAACGACAGGGTTTTGCACCCAGCAGTGGAATCCACAATTTGATCGATGCGAGGCAGAGGGTAGGGAACCTTTGAAGATGCTTTGTTTAGACCAGTGTAGTCTACAAACATCCGCCATTTCCCACCTTTCTTTTTCACAAGCACAGGGTTGGCTAGCCATTCGGGATGGAATACCTCTTTGATGAACCCTGCAGCCACTAGCTTGTGGATCTCCTCGCCTATGGCTCTACGCTTTTCTTCGTCGAATCGGCGCAGAGGCTGCTTCACGGGTCGGGCTCCAGCTCGGATATCCAGTGAGTGCTCGGCGACATCCCTCGGTATGCCTGGCATGTCCGAGGGACTCCAAGCAAAAACCTCGGCGTTCGCACGGAGAAAGTCGACGAGCACTGCTTCCTATTTGGGGTCGAGCTCGGAGCCGATCCGGATCTGCTTGGAGGTGTCGTTGCTGGGGTCGAGAGGGACGGACTTAACCGCCTCTGCTGGTTCGAAGTTGCCGGCGTGGCGCTTCGCATCTGGCGCCTCCTTGGGGAGGCTCTCCATGTTGGCGATGAGGGCCTCGGATTCGGCGAGGGCCTCGGCGTACTCCACGCACTCCACGTCGCATTCGTACGCGTGTCGGTACGTGGGGCCGATGGTGATGACCCCGTTGGGGCCCGACATCTTGAGCTTGAGTTAGGTGTAGTTGGGGACGGCCATGAACTTGGCGTAGCATGGTCTCCCTAGCACTGCGTGGTAGGTTCCTCGGAACCCGACCACCTCGAACGTGAGGGTTTCCTTTCGGAAGTTGGAGGGAGTCCCGAAGCAGATGGGCAGATCGAGTTGTCCAAGGGGCTAGACGCGCTTCCCGGGAATGATCCAGTGAAAGGGCGTCGCGCCGTCCCGGATCAAGGACAGATCGATCTGCAGGAGCCCGAGGGTGTCGGCGTAGATGATGTTGAGGCTGCTGCCTTCGTCTATGAGGACCTTGGTAAGCCTGGCGTTGCCGATGATGGGATCAACAACGAGTGAGTACTTCCCTGGGCCTGGCATGCGGTCGGGGTGGTTGCCTTGGTCGAAGGTGACGGGCTTGTCGGACCAGTATAGGTAGACTGGCGCCACCACCTTCACCGAGCAGACCTCCCGGCGCTCTTGCTTGCGGTGCCGAGCCGAGGCGTTCGCCACTTGCCCACCGTAGATCATGAAGCAGTCATGGACCTCGAGGAACTCCTCTGCCTTGTGGGCTTCCTTCTTGTCGTCGTCGGGGGCTCTGCCACCTTCTGCCGGTGGCCTGGCCTTGTGGAAGTAGCGCCGAAGCATGACGCACTCCTCAAGGGTGTGCTTGACGGGACCCTGATGATAGGGGCACGACTCCTTGAGCATCTTGTCGAACAAGTTGGCGCCTCCAGGAGGCTTCCAAGGGTTCTTGTGCTCGGCGGTGGCGACAAGGTCTGTGTCGGCGGCATCGCGTTTCGCTTGCGACTTCTTCTTGCCCTTCTTCCTCACGCCACGCTGAGCGGACGCCTCGGGGACGTCATCCGGCTGGCGCCCCTGAGGCTGCTTGTCCTTCCGGAAGATGGCCTCGACCGCCTCCTGGCCAGAGGCGAACTTGGTGGCGATGTCCATCAGCTCGCTCGCCCTGGTGGGAGTCTTGCGACCCAGCTTGCTCACCAGGTCGCGGCAAGTGGTGCCGGCGAGGAACGCGCCGATGACATCTGAGTCGGTGATGTTGGGTAGCTCGGTGTGCTGCTTCGAAAATCGCCGGATATAGTCCCGCAGGGATTCTTCCGGCTACTGGCGGCAGCTTCAGAGATCCCAGGAGTTCCTAGGGCGCACGCATGTGCCCTGGAAGTTGCCGGCGAAGGCTTTGACCAGGTCGTCCCAGTTGGAGATCTGCGCAGGAGGCAGATGCTCCAGCCAGGCTCGGGCGGCGTCGGAGAGGAACAGGGGGAGGTTGCGGATGATGAGGTTGTCATCGTCCGTTCCACCCAGCTAGCAGGCTAGCCTGTAGTCCACAAGCCACAGTTGCAGCCTCGTCTCCCCCGAGTACTTGGTGATGGTAGTCGGGGCCTGGAACCGTGTCGGGAACGGCGCCCGTCGTATGGCCCGGCTGAAAGCTTGCGGACCGGGTGGTTCGGGCGAAGGGCTCCGATCCTCCCTGCTGTCATAGCGTCCCCCACGCCTAGGGTGGTAGCCTCGATGCACCCTCTCGTCGAGGTGGACTCGACGGTCACGGCGATGGTGCTCGTTGCCGAGGCGACCCGGGGCCACAGGTGCTGTGTCCCGCGTGCGCTCGGTGTGGACCGAGGCTTCCCGCATGAATCGGGAAGTCGCGGCGCGATGCTCCGGGGGGTATCCCTGCCTTTGGGAGGCAGAGTTTTCGGCCCGTCGGACCGCGGCATCCTCTAGGAGATTCTTGAGCTCTCCCTGGATACGCCGCCCCTCGGTGGTGGATGGTTCAGGCATCGCCCGGAGTAGTATTGCTGCTGCAGCCAGGTTCTGGCCGACCCCACTGGAAGCCGGGGGCAGCCTTGCCCTGGCATCGTCGATGATGCGGTGCTGGACGTCCTGGGCTAGATGACGCGCTTCTCCGGCCGGTGCTCGGCCTGCCCGCTCCTGCCTGATGTTCTGCCGGAGCTGCACAAGTTGTCCTGCTTCCTCGTCGAGCCTGGCCTGCATCTCGTGGATTTGCTCGAGCTGTGTGTCCTGACCCCCTGCAAGGACTGGGACCACAACTAGCTCCCGAAGGATGTCAACGTGAGGCACAGGCCTAGAGGAATCGCCGTCCTCCGGCATACCAAGGTGGTTGCCTTCGTCGAGACCCTCTAGATCGACGTGGAAACATTCGCGACTTGAGCCACAGTCCTCGTCGCCGAGGCTGTGGCTATCATCGGAGCAATCGGAGAGGCAGTAGTCGCATGCGGTCATGAAGTCCCGCATGGCACTAGGGTTATCGAGCCTGGAGAAATCCCAACCAGAGTCGGGCTCATCGTCTTCCTCGGAACCCGGGGGCCCGTAGGTCGAGTTGACCGTCAATCTGTCCTAGGTTGACCACATATGGTACCACGGAAGGTTCGGATATGCCTTTATGAAAGCATCCACCGAAGCAGGATCGCTTGGTGGGTCGAAGCTGAATCTAAAAGGCACAGGATGGGAAACGGACGGTACCTCTTGATCGACGGACGGCGACAAAGTCGTGTCGGGGATGGACTGCACCATTATCTCAGGTACAAGGCTAACGCACAGCAAGTCCTTCGCGAGCGTGCTGGCGTCGCCCGTCTGCTTGGGGTTGGCGTGTTCCTGGGAAACGACGCTCATCTTGATCGTCGGATGCGGTGTCCAGAACAACCCGAGAGTCGTCGATGTTGGCGACAACCATGAGGCCCCCTACTTAACGATGGACAGCGCGGTGCAGCTGCTCTGGACTGCGTCCAAGTGGTGGCTTCGCGGGAGCTTGTCGTACACAGCGGCGCATGCGACCACGTAGGACTGCTTCTAGAGGTCGAACTGACAGTCGCCAAGCTTCTTCTCGTCATCGATGAGCGACGCCAACGTGAGTGCCTCCTGCTCATGGTGTTTGTTCGGGGTTTCAAGTAAGAAACATGGATTCATGCTTGGCGTTAGTTTATGAAAATGACTCACAAGTCTGATCTATGGAAAAATATTACGAAGAAAAATGTCACGCATGCAAAAAAGGGAATTTAAGTATAATACATTATTCAAACAAAAGAAATTGCATGCAAAACTCTTCTTTAAATAATATTACCTCCATCCAAAAATCTAATTCAAGAATCTCGGTGATACTTATCTACTACTACGCATTGTGCAAGGGTAGCAAGTGAGCTTGGTGAGAGATGTAGTAGATGTGTTTCCTGTCATAGATGTAGACATAAACACATATGTGGTGTAGCGATAGCTACTCTTGGCCTTTGCTTGAGAGGTCATGGGTTCAAATCCCCTTGAGGACATGTGTGTTTTTTTAATTTTAGCTAGACGTGGGCTGTACAGGGGAATGGGAATGAGCTTTGCGAGAGGAGGGAATGAGAAAGACAGAATAAAGAATGGTGGGAATGATAGACATGGGAATGGGAACGGTGGCAGAACACGGGAATGGGCGACTACTCTTGCAGCCTTAATAGTAGTATATATATATATATATATATATATATATATATATATATATATATATATATGCAAACCATGTTTTGGTGCAAACCCCATTCAAACCTATTAAAAAAAGTTTCAAAAAATTCTGAAAAAAACATGAATGTAAATCTCACCTTACCTCAACTATATACAAAATTTTATGGTCAAATTCATCTTACTCTAGCAGTTACAAAAAAGACAAAATTTTTGACAAACAGTAATAGTTCAAATGCACCAAAATTTGCCTTTTTTTATATAGATAAGCCCTGAGCTTCAAATAGTTAGAGGAAGCTCTAGCCGACCACTCATATGATCTGGTCCAGGCCAACGCGCCCACACCCCAAGTCAGGCTGTCGAGTGCGTCCCCACACCACATCTGTGCGCGCAAAAAAATAGAAAGGCATGCATGAGTCAAACACGTTTTCGTGCATGCGCGTAAATTTAGGAAAGAGATGTGTGACGGTTTTTATAAATGTTTTATTTTCGGTAAACTGCATATTTTAGGAAACAGACATGCAGCTAGACTCGTCAGGACTAGTTTATGATATATATTGATACTAATTATTCTATATGGTGTAGATATTTATGCAATTCGATACACTACATAAAAATCTGTTACTTGCTTCACGCGCACAAAATTAGGATGACAAAAATGTACGATGAAAGGAAATGGATTGGCATGCATGAAAAAAATGTATTTAATGCTTTATTTTCTCTATGAATATAGGATCACTCCAACAGCAATACAACTAAACTCTTTACAACTAGTTTATGATATAAACTGATACTAATTATGCTACACCGGTGTAGGTATTTATGCAATTCGGTACACTACGTAAAAATTTGTTTTCTACTGCACGCACACAAATTTAGGATGACAGGAATGTGCGATGAAAGGAAATGGATTGGTATGCATGCAAAAAATCTTATTTAAATGCTTTCTTTTTTCTATAAATATAGGATCGCTCCAACAGCTATGCAATTGGACTCATTAAAACCAGTTTATGATATATATACTTATACAAATTATGCTAAACAGAGTTATTTATGCAATGCGGTACACGGTGTAAAAAAATCTGGCATCTGGTTCGCTGGTGGACGCATCTCTAGATTCGAGCGTAAAATCCTTAAGTTTTGAGCATAAAACCCCTTAGTTATAAGCGTAAATACCGAACCAATCTAAGAGGTTGATAGCTCTGGTGGGTTGTATTCACGATCCTATTTATATGGCAGATTCGAAAAATATGGGAGTCGCATGCATGCTGTTTCTATTTTTATGCGTATCCAAAAATTATGGCAAATCGTGTGAGTTTCCGTTGCATGCGCGCAAATTTTGGATGATATTTTTGTTTCCACTGCACGTGCGCAAAAAATTGGATGACATGAGTCACGCAGAGCATAAATTCTTATACAAAGTCGCATAAACACCGTGTAGCATAATTGATAAAAAACTAATATCGGTCCAACTAAGAATGCCGGCGAGAATTAGGGACAGTTTTATGGCAGACGTAAAAATCTGGCAGTTACGAACATAAGTGATTTGATTTTTATGGTAATAACGAATAACATAAATTAAGGAATTTCCTTTTTAATGTGCATGAAGTAAACTGATGTACAAACTCCATGTTCAATCTAAAAGTTTTTAGCGTAAATAGTGCATGTGCACTACCGGAATCTGGCTCTTTGCCGAGTGCTCGGTGCTTTGCCGAGTGCTTTTTGTCGGGCACTCGTCAAAGCCATCTTTACCGAGCACCAAACTCGACAAAGTCACACTCTCGGAAACGACCACGTTTACCGAGAGTAGGACACTTGGCATAGACAGACACACTCTTCGTTGTTCTCTCCAGTTGACCCTGCTCATTTCAATACTCTTGTGAGTATCAAAGTTCTAGTTCTACATTATATATTCATCTGGTATTACACATGCAATCTCTTCTCTATGCAAGGACAATCTGGCGTGGCATCCAACAACCCTCATGGATCGCCCAACCCATCGCCGCACTAGTCTAGCCTCCCACCTCGCTGATGTTCTTATAAATTTAGTTGTGAGACATGTTTATGCCATATATTGGATGTTTGTGGACTTATTTATGTCAGTACTTGATAGTGTCGTGAACTATTTTGTGGTACTTGTGACTTTGTGATGTATGTGAAGAAACATGTGATCTTTGTGAGCTATGTCGTGTGTTTGATGTATGTGATGATTCTGTGATATCTGTGATGATTATGTGATATATCTTTTGTTTGTTTGGATGGAATAGCAAAAACAAACAAAAAGGGGTATTCTGGTCACTTTGCTGAGTGTAACACTCGACAAAGAGGTACTTTGCCGAGTGTCAAGTTCATAGCACTGGCAAAGAAGGCACATCTGGGCACTAGTAAAGCTTCTTTACCGAGTGCTGTGACCTTGGCACTCGGCAAAGAAGCAAGCTTTGTCGAGTGCCTCCTAATGCACTTGATAAAGAAAATGACAAAAGGGCCCGCTGGTGATCCCTTTGCTGAGTGCCACCTAATACGCTCGGCAAAGGAACTGGTAAAGGGGCCCATGGGCACTCGCAAAGAGGGAGCCTTTGCCGGGTGCCACCTAATACGCTCGGCAAAGGAACTGGTAAAGGGGCCCATGGGAAGCTCCTTTGTCGAGTGTCAGTATAACGGACACTCGACAAAGAGTGAGCCTTTGCCGAGTGTCACTCGGTGGGCACTCGGCACAGGCTCCATTGCCGTCACCTGACGCCGTGACAGTGAATTCTTTGCCGAGTACCGAGTGGCACTCGGCAAAGTCTTTGTGGAGTGCCTGATAAAAAGTACTCGGCAAAGAAGCAGTTACCGATGTACAGTTCACTGAGCCTTCTTTGCTGAGTGTCACAGTCGGTAAAGCCTTTGTCGCGTGTTTTCCAAGCTTTGCCGAGTGCTGTAGACACTCCACAAAGAAGCTGTTTCTGGTAGTGGTGGTAGGCATAAAACACAATAATCGAAAGACATAACATGGATCGAAGGAGGTATTCACTGGAGGACGCCATCGAGGACACAAGAACGGAGGGAGGTTGTCACTCGGGTCGCTCGAACTAAGCGGGATCAGAGGATGTCACGCGCGACTGTCGTCGCACGCACCTCGCGCCTTCAGCGACACCACTCGAACCTCATGTCTTGTGCGGCACCGTTGCTACTCGCACGTCGAGGGGCACCACCGTTGTTCTTGGGTTAGGGTGTGCCGCCGCTCGGACCTAGGGGTGTGTCGTCGCTTGCCCACCCACCTTAGGAGTGTCACCGCCTCTCACCCGCCTAGGGGCCCAAGGGTTGCCACCTCTTGCCTGCATCGGGCCCCCCCGTCGCTCGCCCTCTAGATCGGGGAGCCACCGCCACGGCGCCACCAATCTGGGAACTGACGCCACTACTCCGGATCAAGGAACCATCGCCACCATGCTTCCGGGTCGGGGAGCCGCCGTCACCGCAACTGCCGGCCAGGGGTCCACCGCCGCGTGCACTCTCGGGCAACCACCACTGTCGCATGCATCTGGGTGGGCGTCGTCGCTCTTGAATCTTGGTGAAGCATAAAAAACCGAACCCTAGCGCTTCGAGTCTTCTTTTATAGACGCCCGGACCTGGTCCGACTCGACCGGATGGCCCCGTCTGACCTGGGCTTACTCTAGTTATTGGGAGCCCAAGGCTCATAATATATATATATATATATATATAGTGTTCCTTTTTCATTCCCGTTATATGACTACTAGTGCTACCAAGAATTTTGCATGACAACACAAGTGGTGATGCTGAGAAAACTTGTCTGGTGTCGTGATTCTCCAATTTCTTCACTGCCACATACCATGTCGACACTGTTTCATCGATGACTCATGCAACACATGAGTTGGGGTGGTAATGCATCACGATCTAATTAATTTTAGTTTATAAATGAATCGAAAGTGCCCGATTCGATTTTTAAATATTATATTGTAAAATTTAGAGCCATTACCACCTCTACGCATGAGCCAGGACTAGAAATTACATTAACACAGGCAGGCATGCAACACCAGGTTCTCTCCTCGGCAACAACAGAGACATAAACTTGGAATAGCAATAACAACCAGTTAAGCAGCAGAAGATTTGAGATGACAAGATTCCTTAGGGTGGACAGATGGCTGATGCCAAAATTAGGAGGACCAAATCTATGCATAGTCTACATCTCGTGCGCTATTTATTTGAATCTCGAGAGTCTCAACCACTAGAACAACTCCTTCTTTAAACATCATACTCACCCAGCTAACAAAACTGAACTTCTTCAGACCCTAGAATCCATCTTTGCTGGCGACAAGGAACCTTACCTGAGATTCTGCTGCATTTGAGCACAGCTTTAGAAACTGTATGGCGGTGAAGTATCCAAGGATCTAGAGAGTATCCTATCTAACTTTAACCTCAACGTCCAAGTAGCTAAGGTTGGTTAGCGAGGCCATCTAGAATAGAATATTGCTGAGGTGCCATCCTTTGATCACTAACTCCTGAAGGAAATGTGGAGTTGGGGACCAAGGTTCCTATAGGAAGTCTAGTAACCATGGACTGATGAGTGTTGAGTATCGAAGGTGCGAACACAAGGTTAACTTGTCCCTTGTGGTTCGGGTTGATGATGAGTGATTGTCAACAGGTAGCACTCTGGAGTAGTCAATGGACTGACAAGAGTGTGAGATTATGCTTGTGCAACAATGTCGGTCGACTTGTGGTGTGCAGGTGTGGAGCATAAAAACAGTGGTTGATGGTTGAGGTAAAGGTCATGCGGGCTCATGCTGATAGACCGGGAGCGGTGAAGGGCGAGTGCTGGGTCTTGACTGACGGATCAGAGCAGCCATGTGACCAACTATGGTGGCTGACATATGGGACACACAGTGAGGATGTGGTGGAGTGGACCGTGTTGCCGGCATGGTCGAGGACTGTGTCACACCCGGCTTTAAGGAACAAAGCCAGATGCATCTCATACATGCGCCAAGAAGACAACATATATAATAACAGAGTGCATAGAGATAAATGTCACAATAATCAGAGTACTTATTACATAGCGGAAGACTTATTACAAAATAAAAGAATAAACATAAAACAAACTAAGGATCGTCGGCGCCGATGTCAACTGAGAAACGCCACCTAGATCAGATCGAACTCCTCGCCTTGTGGCTCCTCCTGAACCACCTGTTCTTCTCCTGTGGGGGGGTGTGAGACAGCAAGGGTGAGCTCACACATGTTCATCGCTCAACAAGTTGTGGGGAATAATGTGACATGAACTCACCAAAGGTGGGAGTTCGTGAAGTGTAAGGCTAATCAATGACAGGGGTTGAAGCTGAGCATTGCTTTTATAAGTTGGTCAAAATTTTATTAGCAGTTACTAAGTGTAAGTGAATACCAAACCTTTAATAATAATAAAGAACAAAATTAATAATAAATCCCATGCAAATGCAAATGACAAATTGAGTTTAGGTTCCATAATTTAATCATCGGAGAGTCCTGAGCCGCTCTTGACCGTGAGCTCGGCTAGTATACCAGTTTTACACTCTGCAGAGGTTGTACCCTTTACCCACAAGTCGTGTTTCCCATGTCGCCAGGGTTAGCTAGGCCCTTAGACACTACCAAGGTGAATGGCTAGGGATCCACTACGAGGCCTTTACAAAGTTCCACTAGCTTCCGAAAACCCGCTACAGTTTATAGGAAGTTCCAATGCAGGGTTCCTGGCTGACCGCCATCGCAGCAAAATCAACCAGGGACCTCCCTACACTGACCACTCCCCTACTGCCCTTGCCCCTTTCGGGTAAGGTAGTCTTCCACTAGCTTTCCTAATTAGTCAGCCAAGGGGTCCCATTCCTCCCTTGTGGTGGCACGTGGTTCTCAAGTTAAGCTCCATGTTCCAATTAACAATAACATAATGATCTTAACATGAACATAAATAGAATAACAAAATAACTGGAACATGGATATAATGAAATATTAACCCAAAAACCACGTAAAGCAATACATAAACTACCCAAGTGATTCAGGGGTAAACAAGGTAATGAGATAAACAATCTAGGGTGACCTATCGGGTCCCATCAAAGTTAAACCTATGCATGGTAAATGATTATAAAGAACATTATTGGGTAACAAAAGTGAATCAAGGGCACAACTTGCCTGGCACTTGAGATTCCAGTTACCAGGGTGATCTTCTGGTGACTCGTGTCCTCGCGCTAGTCGTAGCAATACAAACAAACATTGTATAGCAAAATTAACATCACACCAAACATAAATACAAACTGAATAATAATTATCTACGCATTTCTACGAGACTAACGCAACTTGAACGGATCAAATCGAAGTTAAAACGGAGAAGTTATGAATTTTCTAATGATTTTATGTGTTTTGTATAAGATTAGATTAGAAAATAGATTTTAAAGTGGCTTTCATGTAAAATCAGAGGTACTATGTGATAAACAATAATATTATAAAATTATAGAAATTGGAATGAATTAATTTGGACTTCATATGAGTTTTCTATGAATTATACAAGTTCTAGCAATTATTTTTGTATTAAAAATCAATTTCTATACTATTTATCCAATTTATATGTTATCTGCACTGCGCGCCAGATTTCCGAGAAGGACAGGGGCTAGACTATAAAACTTCCGCAGACTCAGACTACCATCGATGCGGACGGCGGGTTAATTTCTATATTGTGCGGGGTCTCTTTAGTAAAACGCTCGACCGAAAGGGTATCGTCTATTCTCAGCCGTGCGATCACAGATGAAGGGCTAAGATTAAATTGTCCTCGACCCGAAATGGTACGTGCCCAGAGCCGTCGATCAAACAATCAATGACCGGGATTTAAAATGTCGAGATAGACTATTGTGCACTCGATTCCGATCTAACGGACACAATCTAATCTATCCCAACCGACACAGCCCACAATAATCTCAACCGTTCCTACAAGATCGACGGTCCAAGGGCTTCGTCTTCATCCGACTAGCCACAGGCGGCGGTGCGCACCCCTGTGCGACGGTGGTGCCATTGTGGAGCCGCCCAAGCCTACGATACCGAGCTAAGACTTGTTCCCGGTTGGTCCTATACGACACGGAGATTAAAGCGGATCGAGGGAGGCACTAACCTTGGACCGGGCGACAGGAGACCTAGGGATTGTTGTGGCGGCACCACGACGAACCGCGGCCAAGGGAGCAACGCCGAGCTCCACGGATGGCAAAGGCCTGGTGCGCGACACTACGGAGCACGCGAGGGCACCCCACGCTTGGTCTTGAGGGAGCTCACAGGGGGAGGTCGGAGGTGGTAGATGGTGTCACGGAGCATCCAACTTTTCTCTCGGTCGCACCCCTACGATCTCTCTCTCACGTTTCGGCTTGCTCGGAGTTCACGGCGGCATGCGGTAATCAAGGCCGGGGCATGGCAGTGAGTGCGCAACAGAAAAGTGAGGCGGCGGCGGAGCTTCTAGGCATGGGCGGGCCCACAGGGTATTCATGGGTATTCTTTGAATACCCATGTTTTTGGTGATCTATAGTGTTAGAACACTAATTTGTCAATAATGTATTACATAAAATAGTATTAGAACCCTAAATTCTTTAATCTTTTGAATTTTTGAATACCCAATCTTAAATGTCTGGGCCCGCTTCTGCTTCTAGGTCAGTTCTTGGCTCCATAGCTGGTTTATATGGCCCAGAGGGGAGAGATTCTCGGCAAGGTAGTTGGCCACAACCACCCTGCGGAGGACCCGGCGGCGAGTTCGCTTCTCCCAGTTGAAGAAAGCGACGAGTGGGAAAGGCTAGCACTCCATAGAACTCGGTGGTGGTTGGGGGCTGTAGACGACGCGCTACTCGGGCCCGGCGCGAGATTTGCCCGACGACCCGCAACGGCTGGAGAAGAAGAACGGTCTGCAGTGTGGGACCCGCCTGGCAGTGGAACTCCAGCAATTCTGCACGCGTGATCTGTTAGGTGCGGTGTGGGAGAAGAAACACAGTGGTAAATGGGGCACAGACGAGTGGGTCCCACGCGCAGGTGTGTGTGCGGGAGCGTGGATTTGGGCTGGCGGTGCGCGCAAGTGGGAAGGGAGTTGGGCAGAGGTCATCCGTGCGGCCCAATTAGGTTAGTGTTCTTTTCTTTTTTTTTGTTTTATTTCTCTTTTCTTCCTTCCCAAATTTAGATTTCAAATTTGAATCTATTTTTGTGTGAAGTTCAAACTCAGGTTAATTGTCTACATTTACATAACCATATGAACTGATGATTTTTTTTGTTCATTTATATTTTTATTTTATCCTATTTGTATAGTATTTTCCCTCTTTTCTCAAATTCCAGAATTCCTTTTAGATCTTGAATTGCACTTTGGACTTTAATATATTTCTCTTTATATTATTTTATATTATCACAAAATGCTCACAAAGATAAAATCCAGCATGATGCATAATTTATTTTTGGGTATCTTTTGTTATTTATCTGTATGTTTTCATGTGATGTTCTCAAGAAATGATGAATATATATAACACATATATGTATAAAGGAATATGATTTCTCTTTTTAGACTTTTCTTGCAAAGTGGGTATTACAAATCCTACCCCCCTTAAAAAGAATCTCGTCCTCGAGATTTAGGAAAGACTAGGGAAAAGATGGGAAAATCTATGCGAAGCTCTTCTTCTCTCTCCCAAGTAGCTTCATCTTCTCCATGGTGACTCCATTGAACTTTGCACATCTTTATCACTTTATTCCTTGTAATTCAAGTCAATGTATCAAGAATCTTGATAGTATACTCCATGTAAGTCAAATCTCCCTGAACACCGAGCTCTTCTATTGGTAACTGTTTCTCAACTTCTTAAGTTGAGACACATGGAATACATTATGCACATCAGATAGATTATCAGGTAGCTCGAGTTGATAGGCCATCTCTCCAACTTGCCTAACAACTCAGAATGGTCCAATATAGCGAGGGGACAATTTGCCCTTGACTTTGAATCTCCTCATTCCATAAAGTGGTGACATCTTGAGGTACACATGATCTCCTTCTTCAAATTCCAGTGGTCTCCTTCTATTATCAGCATAGCTCTTTTGTCTGGTCTGAGCTACCCTCAAATTCTCTCTGATTATAGCCTCTTGAATAAGTTTAGGTCCAAAGAACTATCTTCCTCTAGTCTGGTCCAAAATAGAGGAGTCCTACATTTCCTGCCATATAGAGTCTCGAACAATGACATCTTCAGACTAGCCTGGTAACTATTATTATATGAGAACTCAGCACAAGGTAGACTCTTGTCCCAACTACTACCATGCTGAAGGGCACAAGCTCTCAACATGTCTTCCAATACTTGATTAGTCCTTTCAGTCTGTCCATCAGTCTGAGGGTGATAGATTGCACTAAAATTCAACTTCGTATCCCTATTCTCATGAAAACTTTTCCAAAATCTGGGGGTAAACTGTGATCCTCTATTCAAAACGATCTTCTTCGGTACATCGTGTAGAGACACAATCCGAGTCATATATCACTCTACCAATTGAGATACCTCAAAAGTAGTCTTGACTGGGATGAAATGAGCCACTTTGGTCAATCTATCCACAATAACCCATATAGAATCCTATCCTTTCGAGGTGCGAGTCAATCCAGCAATGAAGTCCTTGCCAATCTCTTCCCACTTCCACTCGGGTAGCTTTAATGGGTGTAGTAGTCCAGCTGGCCTCTGGTGTTCAGCCTTAACTCTTTGACATGCATTGCACATAGCCACATGTGCAGCCACATCTCTCTTTAATCCATATAACCAGTATTTCTGCTTCAAATCCTGATACATCTTGGTACTACCAGGATGAATAGAATAATCCGAATCATGGGCCTCCTTCAATATAGTCTCACGAAGGCTATCAATCTTAGGAACTCATATCCGATCCCTGAACCATATTGTGCCTTGCTCATCCTCCATGAATTTCCGGACCTCGACCTTCAGTAACCAGATCCTTAATCTCTTGTATTTTAGCATTACCGATTTGTTCTTTGCGGAATTCTTGTTCCAAGGTAGATTCCACATCAATAATAACTCCTTCAGTGTGAGCAACTATCCCCAGGCTAAGTCTCCTGAAATCCTCAATAATCTCATCAGGTAGCTGGGCAACAACAGCTGAATGAACATGCTCCTTTCGACTCAAGGCATCTGCAACCAAGTTTGCCTTGCCCGGGTGATAGTGAATTTCCAAATCATAATCCTTAATAAGCTCCAACCAACGGTGTTGCCTAAGGTTGAGATCCTTCTGTGTGAATATATACTTCAAACTCTTATGATCCGTGTACACTTGGCACTTGGTTCCCATGATATAGTGTCTCCAAATCTTAAGCGCATGCACAATGGCTGCCAATTCTAAGTCATGAGCGGGGTAGTTCAACTCTTGTTTCCACAACTGTCGAGACACGTAGGCAATCGCGAGACCTTCTTGCATAAGTACACATCCAAAGCCTTGGCCGCTTGCATCACAATAAATGTCAAATCCTTTCTGTAGATCTGGCATAACCAACACTAGTGGTGACATTAATCTCTTCTTCAATTGAGCAAAGCTGTCTTGGCACTTCTCGTCCCACTTAAATTCTCTTCCCATCTCCAGAAGTGAGGTGATAACTCAGCAATCTTAGAAAATCCTTCAATAAATCTCTGATAATATCCTGCAAGTCCCAAGAAACTTTGGTCCTCCGTAACCGTAGTGGGTACGCTCCACGCCACTATCTCCTTGACTTTAGCAGGATCCACTAATATCCCTCCATTAGAAGTAATGTGTCCAAGGAATGGCACCTTGTCAATCCAAAACTCACATTTGCTAAACTTGGCATAGAGTTGATTATCTCGTAGATTCTATAGCTCCAATCTCAGATGTTCCTCATGATCGCTTCATTCTTAGAATAGATAAGAATATCGTCGATGAACACCACGACGAATCTATCCAAATACTCCATAAACACCTTATTCATCAAATCCATAAAATAAGCTGGTGCATTAGCTAATCCAAATGACATAACAGAGAACTCATATAATCCATATCGAGTCGAGAAAGCCGTCTTGAGAATATCCGATGGCCTAATCTTCATTTGGTGATAACCCGGTCGGAGTTCAATCTTCGAGAATACCCTTGCACCTCTCATCTGATCAAATAAATCCTCAATGCAGGGTAATGGACACTTGTTCTTCACAGTGACATCATTAAGAGTCCTACAATCCACGCACATCCTTTGCGATCCATCCTTCTTCTGTACAAACAGTACCGGTGCTCCCCAAGGTGAAGAATTCGGACGAATATATCCAGCCTCTTGTAATTCCATTAATTGCTTCTTAAGTTCCTTTAGTTCTTCTACGGACATTCGGTATAGCCGTTTAGAAATAGGAGCAGTCTCAGGTAAGAGATCAATGATCAACTCAACTTCAAATCTTTGTCCTTTGGAACTGGTGAGTTCTACGATTCCCTTAGCACAATGTATATACTGCCTTTGCCTTTCTTAACCATGACATACCAAGGATCACATCTATAGTGCTCTCTTCTAACACTATAGGGGTAACCCATCTGGGTTAGAAATACAGGGTAAGAAAGTAAGAATTGTAGACAAGGCGAGTAATTACGAGGAATGTTACTACGATTGATTTATTAGCTAAGTGGATTAGTGTGTTATCCACTAAAGCTAACACAATACCTTATGGTGGTACATGCTAAGATGCCCAACTATAATGTTGCAATCAATCAAAGGAGCAAATCAAGCATTGATCATCAGAACAATCAACCAACATTTTTAATAGAGAAAATAGTTTTCATTTTTTTGTCTTAGGTTCCCTATCTCTTAAAAAGATCATAATGGTAGGATTCCAAGGTGTGAAATCCATCTTGTCTTAGAGTAGAAAGGATAAGATTAATCAGAGTAGAAAAGCAGAAGGTGAGACAAGACCAAGATGAGACAAGTATAGAATGAATCAGAATAAGGTAAGTAGGTAAGGGTTTTGTCCATTTCTATCTAGGTTTCGTCCTACAGTCAACATTTCCTCTGATACCACTTCTGTCACACCCGGCTTTAAGGAACAAAGCCAGATGCATCTCATACATGCGCCAAGAAGACAACATATATAATAACAGAGTGCATAGAGATAAATGTCACAATAATCAGAGTACTTATTACATAGCGGAAGACTTATTACAAAATAAAAGAATAAACATAAAACGAACTAAGGATCGTCGGCGCCGATGTCAACTGAGAAACGCCACCTAGATCAGATCGAACTCCTCGCCTTGTGGCTCCTCCTGAACCACCTGTTCTTCTCCTGTGGGGGGGTGTGAGACAGCAAGGGTGAGCTCACACATGTTCATCGCTCAACAAGTTGTGGGGAATAATGTGACATGAACTCACCAAAGGTGGGAGTTCGTGAAGTGTAAGGCTAATCAATGACAGGGGTTGAAGCTGAGCATTGCTTTTATAAGTTGGTCAAAATTTTATTAGCAGTTACTAAGTGTAAGTGAATACCAAACCTTTAATAATAATAAAGAACAAAATTAATAATAAATCCCATGCAAATGCAAATGACAAATTGAGTTTAGGTTCCATAATTTAATCATCGGAGAGTCCTGAGCCGCTCTTGACCGTGAGCTCGGCTAGTATACCAGTTTTACACTCTGCAGAGGTTGTACCCTTTACCCACAAGTCGTGTTTCCCATGTCGCCAGGGTTAGCTAGGCCCTTAGACACTACCAAGGTGAATGGCTAGGGATCCACTACGAGGCCTTTACAAAGTTCCACTAGCTTCCGAAAACCCGCTACAGTTTATAGGAAGTTCCAATGCAGGGTTCCTGGCTGACCGCCATCGCAGCAAAATCAACCAGGGACCTCCCTACACTGACCACTCCCCTACTGCCCTTGCCCCTTTCGGGTAAGGTAGTCTTCCACTAGCTTTCCTAATTAGTCAGCCAAGGGGTCCCATTCCTCCCTTGTGGTGGCACGTGGTTCTCAAGTTAAGCTCCATGTTCCAATTAACAATAACATAATGATCTTAACATGAACATAAATAGAATAACAAAATAACTGGAACATGGATATAATGAAATATTAACCCAAAAACCACGTAAAGCAATACATAAACTACCCAAGTGATTCAGGGGTAAACAAGGTAATGAGATAAACAATCTAGGGTGACCTATCGGGTCCCATCAAAGTTAAACCTATGCATGGTAAATGATTATAAAGAACATTATTGGGTAACAAAAGTGAATCAAGGGCACAACTTGCCTGGCACTTGAGATTCCAGTTACCAGGGTGATCTTCTGGTGACTCGTGTCCTCGCGCTAGTCGTAGCAATACAAACAAACATTGTATAGCAAAATTAACATCACACCAAACATAAATACAAACTGAATAATAATTATCTACGCATTTCTACGAGACTAACGCAACTTGAACGGATCAAATCGAAGTTAAAACGGAGAAGTTATGAATTTTCTAATGATTTTATGTGTTTTGTATAAGATTAGATTAGAAAATAGATTTTAAAGTGGCTTTCATGTAAAATCAGAGGTACTATGTGATAAACAATAATATTATAAAATTATAGAAATTGGAATGAATTAATTTGGACTTCATATGAGTTTTCTATGAATTATACAAGTTCTAGCAATTATTTTTGTATTAAAAATCAATTTCTATACTATTTATCCAATTTATATGTTATCTGCACTGCGCGCCAGATTTCCGAGAAGGACAGGGGCTAGACTATAAAACTTCCGCAGACTCAGACTACCATCGATGCGGACGGCGAGTTAATTTCTATATTGTGCGGGGTCTCTTTAGTAAAACGCTCGACCGAAAGGGTATCGTCTATTCTCAGCCGTGCGATCACAGATGAAGGGCTAAGATTAAATTGTCCTCGACCCGAAATGGTACGTGCCCAGAGCCGTCGATCAAACAATCAACGACCGGGATTTAAAATGTCGAGATAGACTATTGTGCACTCGATCCCGATCTAACGGACACAATCTAATCTATCCCAACCGACACAGCCCACAATAATCTCAACCGTTCCTACAAGATCGACGGTCCAAGGGCTTCGTCTTCATCCGGCTAGCCACAGGCGGCGGTGCGCACCCCTGTGCGACGGTGGCGCCATTGTGGAGCCGCCCAAGCCTACAATACCGAGCTAAGACTTGTTCCCGGTTGGTCCTATATGACACGGAGATTAAAGCGGATCGAGGGAGGCACTAACCTTGGACCGGGCGACAGGAGACCTGGGGATGGTTGTGGCAGCACCACGACGAACCGCGGCCAAGGGAGCAACGCCGAGCTCCACGGATGGCAAAGGCCTGGTGCGCGACACTACGGAGCACGCGAGGGCACCCCACGCTTGGTCTTGAGGGAGCTCACAGGGGGAGGTCGGAGGTGGTAGATGGTGTCATGGAGCATCCAACTTTTCTCTCGGTCGCACCCCTACGATCTCTCTCTCACGTTTCGGCTTGCTCGGAGTTCACGGCGGCATGCGGTAATCAAGGCCGGGGCATGGCAGTGAGTGCGCAATAGAAAAGTGAGGCGGCGGCGGAGCTTCTAGGTCAGTTCTTGGCTCCATAGCTGGTTTATATGGCCCAGAGGGGAGAGATTCTCGGCAAGGTAGTTGGCCACAACCACCCTGCGGAGGACCCGGCGGCGAGTTCGCTTCTCCCGGTTGAAGAAAGCGACGAGTGGGAAAGGCTAGCACTCCATAGAACTCGGTGGTGGTTGGGGGCTGTAGACGACGTGCTACTCGGGCCCGGCGCGAGATTTGCCCGACGACCCGCAACGGCTGGAGAAGAACGGTCTGCAGTGTGGGACCCGCCTGGCAGTGGAACTCCAGCAATTCTGCACGCGCGATCTGTTAGGTGCGGTGTGGGAGAAGAAACACAGTGGTAAATGGGGCACAGACGAGTGGGTCCCACGCGCAGGTGTGTGTGCGGGAGCGTGGATTTGGGCTGGCGGTGCGCGCAAGTGGGAAGGGAGTTGGGCAGAGGTCATCCGTGCGGCCCAATTAGGTTAGTGTTCTTTTCTTTTTTTTTGTTTTATTTCTCTTTTCTTCCTTCCCAAATTTAGATTTCAAATTTGAATCTATTTTTGTGTGAAGTTCAAACTCAGGTTAATTGTCTACATTTACATAACCATATGAACTGATGATTTTTTTGTTCATTTATATTTTTATTTTATCCTATTTGTATAGTATTTTCCCTCTTTTCTCAAATTCCAGAATTCCTTTTAGATCTTGAATTCCACTTTGGACTTTAATATATTTCTCTTTATATTATTTTTATATTATCACAAAATGCTCACAAAGATAAAATCCAGCATGATGCATAATTTATTTTTGGGTATCTTTTGTTATTTATCTGTATGTTTTCATGTGATGTTCTCAAGAAATGATGAATATATATAACACATATATGTATAAAGGAATATGATTTCTCTTTTTAGACTTTTCTTGCAAAGTGGGTATTACAGACTGGCGGGACACGCATCTGATCATGGAGGACGTGCACGAGGTGCGGTGCTCACGGCAGGTTTGGTGGTTTGGGCCTCAAAACCACCCAGCGCTACGGATGGCGGGTTTTGCTGAGTTTGGGCCTTAAAACTCGGCGGTGGCGGTTCCGGAGGGAACCGGTGGCGGCACGCGGCGTGATCGCGGAGGGTGCGTCAAGGCGAACCAACTCCGTGTGAAAGACGTGGCCGTCAGATCGAAAACCTAGGAGTTGGTCCATTTCGCCCCCGGTGGAGTGGATAGACTCTATGTAAATAGGGGTAGTTTAGGAAGTGAGAATAACCCTCTATAAGTAGAGGGGAGGGCTGGTTAGTTCAAGATCTATTGGCTGCCATTTGTTTATAGCACTCATTCTAGAGCTCCTAGTTTTCTCTCTAGGTATACACCAGTTGAGCCGAGGGTTCCGCAGTGATTTTGTACTTCGACTGTGTTCTTGATTTTCAAGTTGAATTAGAGAAAGGGTCGCCGGTCCGGCCCATAGGGCTCTTTGGCTTCAAATCTCAGTTTGTACTCTTACTGTAATTTCTGAAGTTTTATAGTCTTGGTTTCTCCTTTTCCCTGATCTTGTGTTGTTGGTGAAAAACCTTTGATTCCTTTGATAGGATTTGGTTTGGGGATTGATTGGTGGTGAGTTTCACTCTTCAAACCACTGCATACACCTAGTTGTTCCAGATTTTGGTCATGATTTGAGAAAAACCCAGTTCAAACTCGTTCTAGAAAACCCCAACAAAACCCCGATTTCTGACTGTATTTTTAAATCTGCGGGTGATTCACAAGTCCGATTGATCTCAAAATTTGGGGAGATCTTGGAAACATATTTGCTCAGGTGTGTGTAAAATTGCATCTCAATCGGAGTTCGTTTGATTCAGTTTTGAATTAAAGAACAGAATTTCGTACTGCTGAAAACAACACTTGTTGATGATACGGTATTGGACCGTTTTGGACTTTTGGTGTCCGATTTGTGATCCATTTGTTTTGTTGGTCTCAGGTGAGTATTAGGAATGTTTTGTAATCATGAGATTACTCGTTCGCTGATGTGTTCATGGTTTGAGCACTTGCTTCATCTCAGTTGAATTGAACTATTCATTTTCAGTGTTTGGAAGCAAAATATGACTGGCTCCCATTCACCCCCCTCTGGTCACCTTTCCGATCCTACAATTGGTATCAAACCCGGTTAAGTATTTCCCTTCCCTAATCGGTTCGAAATCTACGTAGGCGACATGGAACGAAGTGTTGGTAAACATCTGTTCTTCGATGGAACCAATTACCCGTACGATTCGCATGTCTGCATATCTTCAGAGCATCAGTTACCGGGTTTGGGAAATTTGCCTTGATGTGAATTTCAATGCTACAAGTGACCGTATCACTCCAATTCAAATGGAGTTCCATGATTCGAATAACAAAGCTCGAAACGCTTTGTTCTTCGTGTCTCTCGCTTGGTGAGTTTGAGCGAGTTGGACATCTGACTACGGCTCATCAGATCTAGTCTACCCTTAAGAGATTCTATGAGGGCAACGATCATGTGAATACCAGACTGTTTGAGACGTACAGGCGAGTGTACGAGAACTCCACACAGTTGGATGGAAATCCATTGATTCTATGTTCTCCAAGTTACACTCAATTGTGAACAAGATGCGTGCCAACAAGGCACAGCTACCCTATAGTGATCATGAGAGAGCATTGAAATTACTACATGCTCTAGATCAGAGGGTTTGGGAGGTGAAGGTCTCGGCGATCATCGAGTTGTCCAACTACGAGACTCTTACCATGGACGAGCTCTTCAGCAAGCTCAAGTCCATAGAGATTGACCACCAGACTCGGGCCAAGATTGAGAACCCTAGGGCACCCACCATGGCCCTGGTCTCTGGAGGTGGTTCTGCTTCTAACTCCTCACCTGCTATGTTTTCTCTATCTTCTTTATTGTCTATTACAGAGGAGCAGGTGGAGACCCTTCGGGATGAGGAGCTAGCACTTGTTGTCAGCCGGTCACATGGTTCCACAATAACCGTATGAGCCGGCGGTGTGGCGGGTCCAAGGACGGATGCTACAACTGTGGCGATCCTGACCAATTCGCTGCTAGCTGCCCCAAGAAGGGCAAATCAGAGTCTGGCCCGCGTGACCATCACTCTGGTCGGTGCAAGGGCAAGTACTCCTCCGGCAAGTACAAATCCAAGGGAGGATCAACAAGGAAGCACTCAAGAAGAAGTACCTCCAGAAGGCAAAGATCAAGGAGTGTGCCTTCCTCGCCTCCCTCAGCGACCTCGACCACAACTTCGATGATGTTGTATCTTCCTCGAGCGACGAGGAGACTGAGAGGCGGGTCAAGAACAAGCTAAACGGGTTGTGCTTCATCGCTGACACCACTGGAGGCTTCTGCACCATGGCACTTGGTGAGGATGCGGTCGACACCAACAATGACAAAGATATCAGTGACGACACTACTTCTGAGGTACTACCTTCTGCCAATGATCTCGCCGCTGAGATAGAAGAGCTGAACGCTGCTTTGGCTACTCAGGATAAGTTGCTTAGACAGGCTGCTCGTGAGAGGAGAGAGTTTAGATCTAAGTATGAGAGCACGCTTAGGGAACTTTAGTCTACTAGAGTTTCACTTGAGGTGTCCAACGAGACAGAATGTGATGAGTGCGCTCTACACATGTCGAACATCACCACTTTGCAGACCAAGTACTCCACCTTGCTAGATGAGCGCAATGATTTGAGATCTAGGTCTATCCTATTGGGTGCGTGTATCGTTTGTCATGGCTTGCAGTCTGAGCTAGCAGAGAGAGACGCTAGGATAGCTTTGCTTAAGAAGGCTAGCTTAGTGAGTGCCCCTGCACTTGCACAGTGTGCACTTTGTGAGGGTTTGCAATCTGCCCTTGAGTCATGCAGACACAACAAGATAAGAATCAAGGAAGAAAACACATACCTTTGATCTATCTTGAGTTGGGTGTCGTGCAGTGAGCCCTAGTTGGGCATGATGGTCAGTTAGTTCAAGAGGGGAACTAACGGACTGGGGTTAGACTTTGCTACTAAGGATGGGAGTGTCGCTTTCTTTGGGAAGGTTGGTGAGTGCAGTGGTTTGACACCTTGAAAGAAACCATCACCCACTCCCAAGCTTATCAAAACCACCCCTGCTAAGCCTGTCACCCCTATGAGAGATGGTGTGATTGATGAACCTGGGAGAGCTCCTCCTCACAAACAAGTGTGGCTTCCAAAACCTAACCATCTCAGGAACACACATGACACATTTCCCGACATCTCTAGCGATCCCTTTCCTAGAGCCCCTTAGCCATCCAAAAAGAAAGCCCCCTCCCACAAACAAAATCCACCCAAGAGAGAGGTGAGGTACCATTGTGAGTATTGTGAGATGAATGGGCATCTAGCTTTGTTTTGCTTTAGGAGGAAGAGAGATGAGCGGCGGGTTTCTGAGTCAAGCAGTAAGGACATAAACTACCCCTCTCATGGTGTTCATGCCCAGCCTGTTCAGAGAAGTCTTGCAAGGCTTAGAGGTGTTTTGCCTCTTACCGCTAGGCCTCAGGCAGTGAGACCACGTGTGGGGCTTTATGTGTTTGGTACATAAATAATTAAGTGATAAATTTTAATATAGGTATCATAATAAAAAAGAGTTACCAAGTGATAAACAATATTAATACAAAATTATTGCAACTAGAATGGATTAAAAAGGAGTTAAAATGAATTTTCTAGGAATTAAACAAATTTCTGGAATTATTTTCATATTATAAATCAATTTCTGTTTTAATTTCGAATTTCTTTTAAAGTCTCTGGACTGCAGATAGGAATACTAGGGAGTGTGGTGTTTATAGCATAAAGGTCTGGACTTAAAACAGGAATTGACGGCGGGTTGATTGCATTTAAACTGGGGGTCTCTTTTGCTAACGTGTGAGCGATCAGGGCAGTTCATCTTTAGATCGACGCCCTGAACCAATTACGCCGAACTGGTATTCAGAGTTCTAATCCTGGCCGACCCCTCTGAATCCAACGACCTGCTCATATCATCACCACTGACCCCTGATTCCGGTGGCGCCAAAAGCCCCACGGCGGCGACTACGCCGGCGATGCCCGCTATCGAATAACTGTGCCTTAATCTATGATTCTATCAGCTCTCGGTACCAAACACCATGCCTCGATTCAGCTTCACCCACATGTAGCGTCCAATTCGCCTCTTGGACCCCCGACCGCGAAGAGGAATGACTCGGCGGCAACCCTATACTCCGGTGAACAATTCCCGATATACTACTCCACCGAACCCAACTAAAACGCACATGCACGATGCATAGATTATTTTGGTGCCATTAGCTAATTAATCACTTTAAAGGTGGTTGTTCACATGTCCTAATAAATAGGGGCAAAACATATAAGGGAATCAACACCTTTCTTATGGTTTACAAATTGGGTATTACAGAATGGGGCGACGCTGTCCCATCATATTCCAAAACCAAACACTACCCTAGACAAAGAACCCACGAATGCTCGACTGGCACCGTCACGTCAACCCAACTGTGTGGTGGCGTGAGAAGGGCGTTGCCCAGACAAATGCTGCCTGGGCCTAGGGCATCGATTGCAAATGTGGACCCACATATGTTCTCTGGACCCGCTTGGTGAGTTCGGACTTGGGTGACTATCCTCTAGGACCCTTTGTGGGTAGGTGTGGCCACCACTCCACCAGCAGTTGGTGTGGGAATGGGATTTCCACGAGTAGGTAGCCAAGAACAGAATAGAGGCATCACGCGTCCCTCCCTTCGTTCCAAATCTCCTGACACCATGTGAGTCTATGGTCCGTTCTTCGTCCTAATTTCCCCTCTAGACCTCTCCACTGTTGAAGCTAGGAAGATTTCCACTCTCTGGGTCCAGCTACTCCCTCACACGCGTGTGAGGTGTTCAATGCATTGTGCCATCGAAAAGACCATTTAGGGATCGAGCCTACCCTACCTGCTCCCATTAGATCATGTCCAATAGGTTACCTATATATTCATCCAAAATGTTGTTTTGCACTATATATTGTACTATCCACAGAGTGAAGACTGAAATAGGAGATATGATGCATAAGCTACTGGAGATAGTCTAACAACTCAGCTGTTTGTTTGGTGTGCTAGAGACTGAAAGTGCATTCATCCCTTTTGTGGGTTTTGGTGAATTAGGTAACAACACATTTAATGGTCCTCATGCCTCACAGCATCACTAGCACTAACAAACAACACCACGAGATTAGTGTCTAATTAGTGCATTGAGAGAAGTAAGCGTGCATTCGTCATTTTCATCTGCAGCTTCACTAGAGCCACCCTTCTTGAGGTTCCAACTTGTTGGATATGCCATTGTTTGGTATATGAGAAGAGTGATACATCTCGAGAGTGCATCTGAAGAGAAGAGACAATGACGACGGCACGCAAATCGTGGCGCTCATCGGTGGAAATCTGGGGGGGTCTTGCCCCCGGTTTCGATGGACAGAAGCCCATCAGCTTGCGTGGTGTACATGATCAGCAATCCATCAGGAGGAGATCCAAGAAGCAAGGTAGATGTATTCGAGAAGGTGGGATGATTTTTTCATCAGGTTGTTGGGTGTCATGCAGATCGTGAGGTCCGGGGTCCCGTTCGCTCGGCGGTTGAGAAGAAGGTTCTTTTTGAAACATCGTCGAAATCATAGGTACGTCCTCTTAAACCAGATGCCGCGTTGGGTCCCTACGTAGCTCCATTTCCGTTGCCTAGGTTGTCACTGGCCGTTAATCTCGGACATCTGATGTTTTTGGTAAAGAAGGTTGCTCCTCGACGAGGTTGCTCTCCGGTGTCGAGTAAGGATGTCAGGATTTCAGCTCTGGCTGTCCAGTGCCATTCAAATTCAATCCCATTTCCGCTTTCGAAGGAAAGGCAATTTCATAAACTGTTAATTTCGCTAGGGGAGCCGTTCGGCGATCCTATGCATTATTGCAAGCGGGATGGAGCCTAGTCTAGTAACTCCGTGGGCCTCATGTCCTCCCAGGACTTGGGTTTTCTAGGAGCGGCAAACTCAGGCTGGGCCAGCCGTTACCCTGGCCTGCTATCACTCCGTCAGATACTATACAACACGGATAAACCTAGGTGCACTATTCATTCGTTGCATTATAACCAGCCACCGGTTGCTAGTTTCAGAACGTACGCCGACGTCCTCAAGTCGCGCGTCCTCTCCAGTGGAATGACGGATGCGGATGGCTGGCGAGTGGTCGATCACCGGCATCAGCAGGTTCGTGGTCGTGCCTCGGGTCCTGGTAGTTGGTATTTTCGCGATCGAGGCAATTGGGAGGTGCGTGGCCGCAGTTCTTGGTTCTACTGACAGGGCGGTTGTGGATCATAGTAGACGTGGTCAGGCTGAGGCGGCTAGAAAATAGGTTGCCGTTGTCGCACCCAGGGTTACTGACAAGGGGAAGAAATGTCGAAAAGAGCATTGTTGCGAAATTTGTGAAGATAACCATGTTCTAGAGGAGTGTCGGGTGTTCAATGGTCCCAAGCCTCAGGCAGGCGGTGAGTCTGGTTTCTTTCAAATTCCAACATGGGGATCATATGCTGCAATTCCAAGGTCGGATGGTGTCACTGCATTCATAACAGTGAAGGAAGGTAATGTTTTTGCTGATCTCAGCAAGTCTGAACTCTCTAGACTTATACCTATGAAGTGGAATTGGTCGGTCCAGAAGCATGCAGACGGGTTTCTTGTACCTTTTCTGGGCAGAGTCGAGCTCCAGTGCATGATTGCTATAAAATATGTTCATACGTTGGGTGGAGAAGGTATCTTGGTGATTCAGGACGTTAATCAAACAATAGAGCCGATTGCTTATCTATAAAAGGTTTGGGTAAATGTTTACGGGGTTCCTTTTGAATTCTGCTCCTTTCTCCCTTTGTGGGCAGTAGGTTCTATTTTGGGTGCAACTCAGAAGATTGATATGTGTTACACCAGGAAAATGGGGGTGGTTCGTATTTTGGTGGCAGTGACCAGTGTGAATCACATCTCGGAGTCCACAGAAATAGTAGTTGGTGAAGGGTTATATGAGATTTTCTTCAAAGTTTATAAGGTACTCAAAGATGGGAAGTGGATCGATAATGATAACATGGGTAATCGAGATGGAGATGATAAGGAGCAAGGAAAGAGCAATCACTATCCTGAGAAACATGAAAATGATTTCTTTCAGTCGGAGGAGCTAGCGAAGGATACTGTTATGGAAGACAACTCACTGCCAAGCAATCCTAAGAAGCCTCAGGATGGGGCTTGTGATATGGAGTTGGTGTCTCAATTAGACAATCAACATCTTGATGGATCGGTGGATGGTTTGGGTATGGAGTCAGAAGGTTTGAACTTGGATAAGCCGGTAGCCTTGATGGCACTTATTTCTTCTTGTGCATATCAGCATGGTGTCGATCTTTTACCTAGTGCCCTTGGTCAGTCACCAGGTACTGGCAACAATGATGAAAATTCCAAAATCCAGTTGGAGCTGAATCCAGGCGACGCTGCCCTTACTGGTGTGGCGAAGTGTGAGGACGGGGTGTCCTTGCTAGGGCTGGATGTAAGTTCTCATTCTTAGGTTGAGATCATGTCTATTGCTAGTTCAGTCGCCGATCTGGTTGTAGAAGATGTCTGGTCTCATCCAAAGGTTGGGATCGACGTGGATGGCAATCCTATCAAATCTGATGGTAATTTACTTAATCACCAGAATGTTTTAGCTCATTCTCCTTCGTTGCTAAATATTCCTTGTCATGTGTATGATTTCTTAGTTAATCCATCGTTTGAAACAGATACTCAAATGAGAGTCAGTCACCTAGGACATATTAATTCCTTCGTCGAGGTTCCTCGTTCAGTCCTCTAGGTATTATGTAAAGAATTTAATATTAAAGCCAACACGAAAAATGATGATATGAGACAAGCTCTTTCTTTAAGAGCTCAATCTGATAATAAAGTTATGGTGGCATTGCAGGACGCTCTTGCATCTAATTCTCTTTCTAAGGCAGGAAAGACTAAAAAACTTAATCAAGGTGATTTCATAATATGTGCGAAGAGGACTAATACAGATGAAGGTATTTTGTCCAAAGCTCAACGCCTAGCAGCAAAGCGTAATCTGCAATTCAGTGAGCCTTCCTTCATTTCTTTTGCCCCGGAAGTCATAACTTCAAATTATGAAAATATTGGGATTTCTCTTGGTAGTACTGAAAATCAAGTCTTACAATCAATATATGATTTCTCTTGGTTTCTATTAAAAATATCGAGGTCGATAGGCTAACGGTTGCTACAAAACCCCTTCTTTCTATAGCATAAATCATATATTGGATGACTATGAAACAGAGTTAGATGCGGCATTATCCCACATTTCTGATAGATGGGAGGATGATTCTGGGTTGAGTGCTTTAGATCGATGTTGTGAGCTTACTGCTGCGCCGCGTAGAAAGAAATCGAATAGGGCTTTCTCAAATGGTAAGGTTAATCGTCTTTCCAAGAAGCCAATCACACCCTCTAAAATTAGTTTTAAATGAAAGGGATTTTTTGGAATTGTAGAGGCCTAGGGGATTTGGCTAAACATAATTACTTATCTCATCTATCTAGAGAACATAGACTCGACTTTATTGCTCTCATGGAGACGGATCGCAGCTCCTTCTCGAATTCTACTTTGAGACATTTCTGCGGTGGTGCCGACTTTCTCTGGCATCTCATTCCACCTAGAGGAAGATCAGGGGGATGATGTTAGGGGTGAATCTGGGTGTTTATGACATTGGAGCTATTGATGAAGGGGAATTTTATTGCAAGTTCCGACTTCGAAAAAAAAGGATGGCTTCATTTGGGCCCTTTTTGTTGTTTATGGCCCAACTCAAGATGATTTAAAGAACAATTTTTAGCTGAAGTTACAGGAGTGTGTGGTGCTAAAACACATCCTTTTATCATAGGGGGGACTTTAATATTATGTGAAGAGCGGAACACAAAAGTAATGAAAACTTCAGCTTTCGATGGCCTAATTTGTTTAATGCTATCATAATGAATTTAGAATTACGTGAAATAGAAATGGTGGGTCGACAATTTACTTGGGCAAATGACTTGGTTCCACCCACGTTTGAAAAGCTTGATAGGGTTTTAATGAGCTCGGAGTGGGAACTTAAATTCCCTAACGTCATAGTCCAGGCGCTTGATAGATCTCGGTCTGATCATACACCTTTATTACTGAATGGAAAAGCCCCCACGAGCTTGGGAAATTTCTCTGAGTTTAAATTTGAATTAGGATGGTTAATTAGAGAGGGATTCATTGATTTGGTTTCTTCTATTTGGCAACAAGAAAGTAGAGGAGAAAGCACCATACAGGTATGGCAGAACAAGATTAGGTCCCTTCGACAATATTTAAGGGGATGGGCAAAGAAGTCGACGGGGTTAATAAAAAAGGGAGAAACAACAACTTTCTGAATTGATTGATGAACTCAATAAAAAGGCGGAGTTTAGTTGCTTATCACCTAACAAGTTGAATTCTAAAGCTTTTGCCAATGATAGGATTGCCAGTATCTTGAGAGAGGAAGAAGTACGTCTCTTCCAAAGGGCCAAGGTCAAACATCTCCTCGAAGGTGACGATAATACAAAATATTTCCATTTAGTGGCTAGCGGCAAGCACCGGAGGCAGCGGATTTATTCGTTGGAGAATGAGGATGGCGCCTGCATAGCTGACAAGGAAGAACTTAAAACACACATAACGAGTTATTACAAGAATCTCATTGGGAAGCCAGGCATAACATCGTTTAAACTTGATGAATCTTTTATCCAAGACATTTCTCAAGTCTCGAATACCAAGAATGAAATTTTAACTACTAATTTTACTATAGATGAAGTTAAAAAGGTGTTTTTTCTTTGGAGCATAACAAAGCTCCTGGACCGGATGGCTTTCCAGTAGAGTTTTATCAAGTTTTTTGGGAAGTGATTAAGGATGATCTGTTTGCGTTGTTTGTGGACTTCCATCAAAATTCCCTTTTGGTTCATAGCTTAAATTTTGGAGTAATTACTCTAATTCCAAAGAAGGACAACACAATTAAAATCCAGGAATATAGACCTATTTGCTTACTTAATGTCTCGTTCAAAATCATAACTGAAGTTCTCTAAAATAGAATAGGTCTTGTGGCTGATAGAATTGTCCACCCCTCTCATACAACTTTTATGCGCGGTCGAAATATTCCTGAAGGGGTTATTATTCTTCACGAATCCATCCACGAATTACAGAGGAAAAAATTAGATGGAATTATTCTTAAGTTAGACTTCGAGAAGGCCTATGATAAAGTCAACTGGAAGTTTCTCCAACAAGCGATGCATATGAAGGGTTTCTCTCCGTCCTGGTGTGCTTGGATCCATACAATAGTCTCTGGAAGCCATGTTAGAGTTAAATTGAATGATGACGTAGGTCCATTTTTAGTACTTTCAAGGGCCTTCGTCAAGGGGACCCTCTGTCGCCAATATTATTCAATATTGTTGCTGATATGTTAGCAATTCTTTTCGCAAGAGCGAAAGAGGAAAATCGGTTCAAAGGAATTGTTCCGCATTTGATTCTGAAGGGTTTGTCTATCCTTCAGTATGCTGATGATACAGTGGTGTTCTTAGACCATAACCTAGAGCATGCTCAGAACATCAAACTTCTTTTAACACTTTTTGAGAAAATGTCTGGACTAAAAATTAATTTCCATAAAAGTGAGTTATTTTGCTATGGGTTGGCTAAGGAATATGAATTGCAATACTCACACTTATTGGGTTGTGGAACTGGGACAACACCTTTCCAATATCTCGGAATTTCTATGTCTCATCAAAGATTGAGAAATAGCGACTGCCAAGGGGTTATAGACCAGTTTGAAAAGAGGCTTAGTACTTGGAAGGCCAAATTTCTATCTTCTGGTGGATGACTAGTTTTACTTGATTCTGTGTTAAGTAGTCTGCCTATCTTTATGATGTCGTTCTTTGATATTTCGGCAGGCGTCTTGAAGAAATTGGATGCTATTCGGTCTAGATTCTCTTGGCAGGGAGGAGGCAGTAAAAGGAAGTATAGGCTAGCCAGATGGAATATTGTTTGTCAACCCAAGGAGTTAGGGGGTTTAGGTGTCTTTAATCTAGCTGTAAAAAACACAAGCTTACTCAGACTGAAAGCGGTCGGGATGACCAAGCGAAGCCATGGCATGTGTGGCGGCGCGGGCGTAGAGCAGAAGAGCACGAAGGCAAAGAGACGCAATCGATTGGAAGAGAATGTGAAAAGGTAACTACTGCACGCAGGGTGAATCCTTTTTCAAGGAAACCTGAGTCCCTTTTCAGGGAAACCCTTCTGCGCGCCCCTGAATCACCGCAGGAAATCCAAGCTCGATGGGTACCTAACAGCCCAGTCTATGACACGGGGGCCTAGGTCCACAAGTCATATAGTTTGTGTGTCGGATTTCGGGTGCGGAAAGAGCGAACCGTCGCACACGCCGGTAGTGCGTGTAACACCATAAAACCATCAATTAAAAATAATGAATTTAGTTATTATATTAATTAGGGTAGTAATTTTTTAAGTGATTAATTATTTATTTGCATTTTGATCGTTTTCTTTGCATGCGCTTGATTGATTATCGGACGTTTATCATCAATTCTTTTAAAGAAAAAAACCTAGTAATTAATATAATTAAATAATATAATAGTTATTAGTCTAAAAACAAGTATTTTATTTATAAATAGTTTTGGTGAATTTTTAGAAATTTTCGAGCTCTTTAAAAATACATTTCATAATTAAAAAAAAGAAGAAGAAAAAACAAATCCTAACCTAGCCGGCCCACTAGGGGCCCATGTCCCCCAAACCCTAGTCGCGAGACCGCGCGCTTGGCCTCCAAGCCAGCCGCCACCGCCTACACTGCTCTCTCTCCCTCTATTTCCTCTCTCTTCTCTCCTTCGCTCTCTCTGCCGCGCCGCAGTGCTCAAGCGCCCGCGCGCCCTGCTCCTGTCCCGAGCGCGAGCCCCGCCCTGCGTGTTCCCACGCCGCCCAGCCGAGCCGTGCGCACGCGCCATCCGATGCCACCCCGTGCGACCGCGCCCAACCGGCCGTGGTCGAGCTGCATCCGCGCCAAGACCAGACCCCGCGCGAGCCCCGACGGCCCCTCTGCACCCCGACCTCGCTGCCTAGAAGCCGAGCAGCCGCGCAGTCCATGCCCCCATTGAAGTCATAGCTGCCGTTACTGCCGTTTCTTCTTCCTCTCCCCCCATTCCTCCTCCATTAGTGGTGTTTATAGCTCCTGTTCGCGTCATGCAGAAACGGGGGCCATCACGGAGCTTTAAACAGGATTTAAACTCTCCTTTCCGTCAGCCTATAAAGCTAGAGACGTCCCGCTTCCTTCCTCCCCGGATAGCTCGACTCTGCACTTTGTCTCGCTCAATCGTCCATAGGCCGTAGCCCCTGCACCTTGTTATCGCCGGAGCTTCACCCGCTTGGACACGCCGTCGTTTGCCGTTCATCGCCGGAGCCCGCAGTTCGTCACCGGAGCCACGCACTCGCCATCTGCCGTCTGTAGTCGAGCCCTGCTCTTCTCCACGCGGCCGAACCCCCGTCGAACTCTCCCCATCACACGCGCGAACATAAGGTTGAAGACGACCCAAATTATTTTGTGTATTTTATAAAAGTACTTTTTGATTCGATTCATGAGCTGTACATTTAGTTTGTTGTAACATGAACACGTGCGACCCGCAATTTATGTGTATATGTGTTATGGAATTGTTTGGTAGATTCATGCGATTATTAGTACCGTGATAATTCATGTTAGTCGCGGCGTTGATTTTTGGATTAGAAAAATATGACGTAGATTTAATAATCACACGTTGGTGATAAAAACACTAGATAGGAATTTTTGTAGTTAAATTGGGTCACAATAAACTTTAGAAACTATTTGGAGAATTATAGTTATAGGTGCATTTTATTGGATTTGGAAAATGGTATATAACTCATGTCATATGAATAATATAGGAATTCTAGATGATTTAGTTAATTATTTTATTAACATTTTCTTTTTATAAAGAAAGGAGAAAATATCGTTAGTAGGATGGAAAATAGATTTTTGCTAGTCAAATAAACATATTCGCAAATTGAGCACTTAAATTTTTAGAGTAAGCAAAATATTAGTTTATGTCAAAATAACCTCACTTGTGTTATAAAAAGTTCAATTAGTATTTATAGGGATTTTTAGAATATTATCTTCATTTTTGCTATGCTCAATAATTTGAGTTAGAAATAAAAAAGGATAAAAGGTATTAAATTATTTATTAGTATTAAAGACGATAATTATCATTTAATTTCATTGATAATGTTAAAATATATTAATACTAGTTAAAACTGTGTTTATTGCACCCACTCATAAATTAACCATTTAGGACTCACAATAATAGCTATAATTAAATTAATAAGTATTTACGCGATTAGGACGTATTTAAGATGTGATTAGTGCGATACGTTAATGTGTATGTAATGGTGTATGTTTATGTAATGGTGCATGTTTATTTATATGTGTATGTTTTATTTTTGTATGTGCGATATGCGACTCTATTAGAAGCCGACTGTGCGGTAGACGAATCGAATTCGTTCGAAGACGATCCACAGGACTCGCTTGAGCAAGGCAAGTGGATTCTCCCTCTGCATATTCTGTTTGTACCTACTCATTGCATATAATAATATTTACATTTTTTGATATATTGCATAATTTGATGGGTTAACCTAATTAAGGATTTCCTAGATTTACTACCTGTATTCCTAGTTTAACCTGGGAAAATTATTAAGCTATGCAAAATTTGTGCCACCGCTCAACTTAATGATTTCTAATGTCACTCATTAATTGGTTTTAATGTTCCAAAAATTTAATTGGCAATTATGGCACTAACCCGATGGTTAAGATAATATTATTTCAAATTAATTGGAACATGGAGTGACCACCCAGGATAACAGTGCAACCACGAGTGCTATCATGGCTCTGGCTTTGGTAATTAGCTTTATATGCTTAGTGCCTGGCAACCTTACCTGAAATATGGGCAAGAGGGGGAGCGGTAGGTGCTGGCAGCCCACGTTAACATGGGGACGTATTCTTGGCTAAGGCACCTCACCCAGGGGGGCCACCACCATCGTCTTTAGAAACCTTAGCAGGTTGCTTCGTATTAAGTGTATTTTGTGAAAGCCTCAAAATGGATTCCTAGCCATTCACCTCGGCAGTGTTTAAGGGTCCGATCAACCCGGGCTAGATGGGATACATGGCTTGTGGGTAAAGTTGTACCACCTCTGCAGAGTGTAAAACTGATATATCAGTTGTGCTCCCGGTTATGAGCGACCTGGACTCCTCACATGATAATTAAACTTGAAGATGGAATTAAATTGAGATCCGATGATCTGCCAATAATTTGCTTAAGTGGTTTCACTTAAGTGTTTTTGCTATATTCATATTCCTTTGTTTAAATGGGATATTTGGGATTCACACTTATTAGTAAGACAGGTGTTGTTAATAAAATGTTGACCAACTAAAAGGCTTACTGCTCAACCTTAGCCTCACCTTATTATACCTGCATTAATTTTTCCCCCACTTGCTGAGCCCCGACCATAAGTGAGCTCACCCTTGCTAATATTTTGATCAGAGGGTGATGTTGGATACTTTGATGGAGATTTTATCGACGACGATGAATTCTAAGTCTAACGATGTGCTGGTCATCTTCCTGTGGGAGATTGCTCCTGTTATTTATTTCCGCTTTACTTTGATGTGATACTTGTTCAAGATACAATGTTTCAGATGATGTAATAAAGTACTATACTCTCTTTACGCCTTTATTGCACTGTCTTTTGATATATTACACTTGTGACGTCAACATATATGTGGAAATGGATCCTGGCACACATATGGTGTGCGCTCGGTTCTACCCCCTGGAACCGAGTGTGACAGTGCGCCTCCTTGGGGCCGCTGCAGAAGACAAATGGTAATTTTTTAAACCAATGCAGCAGTAACGAGGTGCCCCACGCGTGGCCCGACAAAACCACCAGGCGTGGGGGTCGTGGGTCAGTCAGCTGCGGGGACAGATATGGCAGTTGGCGTGACCGAAGGTGATTGACAGATGGTGCGTTAGCAGACGTGCTGAAACGGCACGCCAATCACCAGTTAGGCCATGTTGAAGCAAAGTACAAGCTTTGGCCCCACCTGCAGGCTTGCATCCTCCCGTGAGGTGGGCCCGGGGGTCACTGTCGGTACCCTAAAACTAGGGTACCCCTAGCTACTGTATAAAGACGCAATACCCACGCGACTATCATTTGTCGCGTGGTAAAAGAGCTATATGTGGGACCAGGCCATGACTCGCTCCAGCCTCGGGCGACTACTCTGGGTCCACAATAGCACCTGACCCCACCACATGGGCAGGTCTGGGGCCACCACGTGTCCAGAGAAAGTGTTATACTCCAAGGCATCAACAGTGAGTCTAGACCCCCATGAGAAAGTGCCAGACCCCTGGATATACAGTCCGGACCTCCAAGTTTGGTCCAGGACCCCCGCGTGTATGGGCCGGACCCCTGGAATGGGATCCAACCCCCCCCCCCCCCATATGGGGTTCGGACCACCCGCAGTAGGGTCCCAAGGTTCCAGGACAGAACACACCCAGGCCTTAATTAGGGCCCAGGCGGGGGTCCGGTGCTGACACGTGTCCAGACCTGGTCTGGTGGGATCCAGATCTATCCGCATACACTCCCGCTCCCCGCTCAGGCGGAGACCCGATGCTGCCACGTGGCATACTGCGCGCGGCATAAGCCAACGGGTGGAACCTAGCATGACGCCTCTGGGCTACACGCGCCTTCGCATTCATTACGGATAAGACGTGTGCCTGTCCATTCCACTAACAAGCGGCGTGCTCAGTCCACGATACATGGACCATGCTGTTACTCACCATTACTCGCACGTTACCAGGAAAAGGGTTACTACCTATCAATGCTACATGGACTGCGGTCATCATGACTCCCGCTGATTAATCATGCGTTACTAAGGCGGAGGATCTTTGTGTGCTGTCAGCATTTACTATTCACATAATGTATTCCTACCATTATGCTATTGGGCCCGCATGTTGGGGCTCAACATCCTTGTATGTACCTCCCTTAAACTAGAAAAGGGAAGGGACACAACGTTCCAAGGACGGACTCAATACAACTTACACACAGTGGAGGTAGGGTATTACGCTCCGGCGGCCTGAACCACTATAAACCCTCGAGTGTTCTTGTGTTCATTCCAAATCCATCTAACAGGCAAAACACTTAGGCCCCCTCCTCATCTTAGGATTAGGGCGGGTGCATTTCGCCACCCGGCCGGAGGATTTTCTCTCCGACAAGGTGAGACAAAGATGTTTGTGATCCTTATAAAGCAACACTATGGAGAAATCACACATAAGACACTAATGACTCAAGGATTTTACATAATTATATTTTATTAACTTGAGTATAGGAATCGTCATACTATCAAGCGGGATCCAAAAAGAAGGTTGGTGTTTACCAAAGCTCAAGCTTCTAAGATTCAAAAGCTATTTCAAAAACAAATTCGTTGGACACTCTGTGAGTTTGACTTATGTCAGGTTTGAGAGACGGAGAGTTTTCCTGTTGAGAAGCAGCTGAACTTTCTTTCAGAAAAGTTCAACTTAACTTTAGCTAAGTTGAGCCTTTCTTCAGCTGAGTTGAACTTAACTTTAGCTGAGTTGAACTTGACTTCAGCGGAGTTGAGCTTTTATTCAGCTGAGTTGAACTTGACTTAAGTTGAGTTGAACTTAACTTCAGCTGAGCTAAACTTAACTTTAGCTGAGTTGAGCTTTTTTCAGCTGAGTTGAACTTGACTTCAGCTGAGTTGAACTTAACTTTAGCTGAGTTGAACTTAACTTCAACTAAGTTGAGCTTTTCTTCAACTGAGTTGAACTTAACTTCAACCGGGGTCTCAGGAAGGTTCAACCGGGATCCAGGGTAGGTTCAACCAGGGTTTTACCCTCGGACCTCTCTGGTCAAAACCAGTTGAACTGGCCCTGGTGGAGGTTCAACCAGTGTTAGGGTCTGACTAGCCGTTCTGACCTCTGTCTACCAGTTTGACTGGCAGACTATAGGACAGGCCGTTGAACCGGCCTTGAGGGGCAGTTCAACCACTTTTTGCGCAAAAGGTCCCAAACGGCTAGTTTTGGAGCTCCACCTAGATATACTCACTCCTACCTCTCTCCCCGGCACAAGAGCATGTCTTGAACTCCATTTATGACCTAAGAAACACTCCCCACTCTCTCTCACACATCTCTTGCCTCTCCCATTTCAAATCTTTGGAGAGAAATCTTTTAGTGAGATTGAAGAGTTGTGGGTTTTTGTGCTTCATCTTCACATCCTTCTTGCTCTTCTTCATTCGAGCTTTGGTACTACATCGAGTTATTTGTGGATTCATTACTCTTGGAGCTTCTTGCTTCTAGACAACTAGGTGTCGCTTGTGAGACTCCAAATCTTGCGGAAGACCATAAGAAAGATTGTATTACTCGCTTGTGTGAGCTTAACCTTTATGGTTAGCGAAGGTGGTTGATGCCAAAGGGGGATAAGTGTAGGGACCAAAGCAATGAAATGTTATCAAACACCAAACACCACCAATTTAAATTTTTGATCCTTCAAGTGTTTTTGGTTCTTTGGTCTAAAATAGGAAGTAAGTGAATTATGGAGTTAGGGGGAGGCCTAAGTCCATAATATCACAATGTAGGGACAAACATTTATCCTAGCAAGTAGATTACATATTTTTCATTCAAATGTTTGTTATATTTGCTTGCTTTGGTTGTGTTGTCATCAATCACCAAAAAGGGGGAGATTGTAAGGGAAATGGACCATGGGCCATTGGGCTCAATAGGTTTTGGTATTTGATGAGCAACATAACCTATGGACTAATGTGTTGCTAGTGTTTGTGTTTGTAGTTCACAAGATGCTAAAGTGACTTGGACTAAGGCATTGAGGAAAGCAACACCTCAAAAGAAGACATTATGAAGATCAAGTGAAGTCCAAGAAACGAAGAAAGTCTTGCCACGGCGGACGGTCTGGTCAGGAGCACCGGACTGTCCGGTGCACCCAGGAATAGTAGCTCAACGGCTCGTTCCAGGTGGCACTGGTGGAGAGAAGCCACCGGACTGTCCGGTGTGACGTCCGGAGTATCCGGTGTAAAAAGCCTGTGTGCCAACGGTCGCCTCCGGTGTCAGACCAATGGCTAGGTGCACCGGACAATGAACAGTGCACTGTCCTGTGCACCACAGGACTGTCCGGTGTGCCGCAGAAGAGCACAACTTTTCTCCAACGGCTAATTTTGTGTTGGGGGCTATAAATACACCCCCAATTGGCCATTTCAAGGTGAGATCCCAAGCAACATACCAAGGCTTATATAGACATTCCCAAGTGCTCATACACCTAAGTGCTTAATAGAATCACTCGATGATTAGCGTAGGTACTTTGCAAAGTGCTTAGGTTAGTTAGACTGCTTTAGCGCTTGCTCTAGGTGAATCCTAGTTAGTTGAGTTAGTTTAGAAAAACCACACAACCCCTCGGCCCTTACGCGAGCCGTTGTAATTTTACCGAGTGGGGCAAGAGTCTTGCGAGACCGTGACAACCGCGTTTGTGTCACGGCCGCTACTGTGTACCGAAGGGAACGAGGCCCGTGGCGTTTTCAGCTGGAAGCTCGATAGTGGAGACGGCGGGGAGCGTCCGAGAGGAGCCAAAAGTGGAGCACCACTTGCGCGTGTAGAAGGCCCATGGCTCTCTACAAAGTTACTCGACCGAGGTGTTTGGCCCTCACGTGGGCTTCGCTTTGTGTAGGGGCACCAACGAGGATTAGTCGGGACCATGCGCGGTTTCGGATACCTCAATACAAATACCGGCGTCATCCACAAGAGTTTGCATCTCTACCTTGCTCTTTAGCTTCCCCATTTATATTAATCATTTAAGTTTCAATCTTATCTTTATACTTATATTGTTTTAGATTGAAACTTAGCCATTGCGGTAGAGATAGCAACACTTAGAACAAAACCTAGTTTGCACATTCTAGTTTGATTAATTGCATAGGTTTTTCTCTAGAGATTTATTTGTGGCCTAGTTTAGTGAAATTTTTAGAAGTACTAATTCACCCCCCTCTTAGGCGTCACATGTTTCCTTCAATTGGTATCAGAGCCTGGTTTGGCTCATTTGAGATGCTTTAGCTTCACCGCTAAAAGAGCCAACATTTTTAGAGAAAGGGGATGGATACTCATAGGCCACCACACTTCGACGACACTAACTTCCCATGTTATAGTACTAGAATGGCTTGTTACCTAGAGGCAGTTGATCTATGTGTTTGGAGGGTCACTCGTGACGGGTTGAAACCACCCAAAAATCCCGAGAAACCCACCATGAGTGAGGAAAAAGAAATTCATTTAAATGCTAGAGCCAACAATTGCTTATATGAAGCTCTTAGCATGGATATATTTAATCAAGTTTTTACATTGAAAACTACTAATGAGATTTGGCTAAAATTGCATGAGCTCCATAACGGCACATCAAATGTCCATGAGCAAAAACATTGCCTAGTCTTAAATGAGTATAATTCTTTTGCTATGAAGGATAATGAGCTTGTTAGAGACATGTATTCTTGTTTGAATCTAATCATCAATGAGCTCAATTCCATTGCATTAATAAGCTAGGTGATGCGGACATTGTGAGGAAGATTATCTCCCTGCTACCACAACAAAGATATGGGAGCATCATTACTATTCTTCACAACATGGAGGACTTGAGTACAATCACCCCGACCATTGTGATTGGGAAAATCGCGGCCTTTGAGATGTCGCAAAAAATGTGTCGGGGAGAAGAGCCAACTTCCTCAAGGCCATATGCTTTTGCATGTGATGAAAGGAAGGGTAAAAAGAAGGCTCCCACTCCAAGTTCCTCAAGTGAAGAAGAGGAAGAAGAAGAAAGTGATGATGATAAAGATAATCAACCATCAACATCATCCTCCAAGGACGAAGAAACAATCTGATGTGTCAGAAAGGTAATGGGGATGATCCGTAAGATTAATTTAATGGGTGTGCCCCTGCAGGTAGAGGGTCTTCTCTTTAACATTGATAGGCAAAGTCAAAGAAAGAGAGGATGCTTCGCATGCGGGGACAAGGGCCACTTCAGGGACAACTGTCCAACTATGGCCGAGCCCAAAAAGGGGAGGAACAAAGGCAAGGCACTAATAAGTGTCAAAACTTGGGATGATTCTTCAAGCGAAGATGAACCTCCAAGGACGTATAGCCATCAGTCCTCATCACGATCATCACACAAGTGCCTTATGGCAAGAGCTAAAATGAGTATTCCATCCTCTAGTGATGAAAGTAGTAGTGATGATGATGGTGAGGGAATGCCCTCCGTAGATGAGCTTGTGGAAGCCGTTAAATTTTTCCAAGATGTCTGCACTAAGAAAAAGGCTCAATTTGAAACTTTGAAAAATAAGTTGATTAGCTCTCAAAATGATTACAAAGGTTTGCTAGAAAAATTTGAAACATTTGCAAATTTAAATTGTGAGCTATCAACTAAAATTGATCGATTAGAATCTAGTGCTCCATCCATTGATATCGATGATGGCCTTATTAAAAGGAATGAAAAACTTAAGGCTGAGTTAGCTAGCTCCCAAGAAGCTATTGAAAACTTGCCAGAAAAAATGGAAATTCTTAGCATTCACAATAATGAGCTAACTACTAAGCTAGAAAATATTGGTAGCACCCCAGGGGCATCTTTAGTTGAAATTCCTAAAATTATTAAGAAAGATGCTTCTACTTCTTGCTTTGATTTAATTGATGATTCTAACTCCTGCAACCAAGTTCTTGTTGAGAATATTGTTCCAGAAACATGTTCGGATGAAGTTGCAAAGGAAAATGAAGGCAAGAAGTGGCTCGCCTTGGCAACTCTTTGTATGACAAGAAAGGCAAAGCCAAACAAATTCAATCTCCATGGAATAACACCACTACGGGAGTGAACAAGCCCATGAAGGGAGAAACTGTGATTTGTAGGTTATGCCACAAGGAAAGCCACAAGTCTTTCCAATGCAAGGCGAAGACCGGGGATAAGCAAAGGCAAAAGGTCAAACAAAAGCCAACAAGCAAAATCTCCAACACCTACATCAACAAGGTGAACAAAAAGGCTGCTACACCATACTTGATCAAGAAAAAAAGAATGGAAAAGTGATAGCAATCAAGGCCAACAAGAAAGCCAACAAAGGAAAGGGGATCAAACGCATCTGGGTGCCAAAGGAAATTATTTCAACCATGAAAAGAACCAAGAAGGTTTGGATCCCGAGAGGGAAGTGAGATGTCCGAAGGACGGCGGGGAATTTGGAGACTTGGCAAAATTAGGATCTATATCATGGGATACATCATAACGGATCAGGTCTATTGCCAAGTGGGTTAGAGAATACTTTGGACCCAAATTTCCCCACCCATGACTAAGGTAACTAGATTTATTGTATTCCTTATTTTTAGATATGCGTATCTATTCTCATATATCTAGTTTTACCTGTCATACCTAGTATTTTTTATATTCACTTTTGTTTAAATGCATGCTTACTAGGTAACTCATATGGTAGGGTTGCTCACTCTCAATTCATACTCTTGATCAAACCTACATGGTTTAAAATGATAAGCACGACATATAGCTTACTTAATTTTCCTAAGAAAATGATACATCAATTGATATTGTAAAATACTTCAAATAGTATACCACTTCAATTATACTTCTTTTGGTATGCTTCAATTGGTATTATTTAACTTATATGTGCCAAAGCTCGGATTATAGATAATTTGCCCCTTTTGATATCAAATCAAAGTGCATGTCTCCTACAAGTATTCAAAACTTGTATGCACACCTTCAGGGGGAGGTTACTCTATACTCCAAGACTTTGAGACTAATACCAGTTTTCAAGTCTATTTCATGTAGTAGTCACATTGTAAGGAAAATGAAGTCCCCGGAAAGACAACAAGCTTCCACTGCAAATCTACAAGAATACTTATGTCTCTCAAGTCTGCCTTTGGTCGTCAAATGGTCTGCCATTGATTTTCAATTGGTATCTTTGAGACTACATTTGTCATCATTTACATGTCTTCTCCAATATTTTGTTTGACTATACTTCATATCTTACACTTCCCATGTTGCTACATGCATAAGTTGTTAACTGATATCTGTTACCTATGCATAAGGGAAGTTAGTCGAATCAAATCATGTCTTGCACCTCTATTTCTCACATGTTTTTCGTAAGTAGAAGACCTCTACATGCATAAGTTGAGAAGCGAGTTCTTGTGGGCAAAACAGTCACAAAGAGATCAACACAAGAGACACGGGATTTTATCCTGTGGTTCGGCCAAGTAACACTTGCCTACTTCCACGTTGTGGCATCCCAATGGACGAGGGTTGCACTCAACCCCTTTCAAGTGATCTAATGATCAACTTGAATACCACGGTTTTTCTTCCTTATATCTTTTCTCGTTTGTGAGGAATCTCCACAAGTTGGAGTCTCTCACCCTTACAACAAAGATCACAATGAAAACACAAGAGTAAGGTTGGGGAGCAACACACACAAATCTGTAGCACACACACGCACACAAGCCAAGACTTGAGCTCAAAATGAAGCACAAAGAGTTCACAACTAGAACGGAGCTCAAATCACTAACACAATCGATCAAGTGCGCGGAGATAGAGTGTGGGAGACTTAGAATGCTTAGTGAATGCTTGGGTGGCTCCTCCATGCGCCTACGGGTGCCTTTTATAGCCCCAAGGCAGCTAGGAGCCGTTGGAAGCCAACAAGGAAGGCTAAGATTGCCTTCTGTCGGGTGGCGCACTAGACAGTTACTATAGATGGTCCGGTGTAGATCTCTTTCCTATTCTGGCGCAGATGACCGTTGCAGATTCATGGCAGTTGGCGCACCGGACAATCCGGTGCCCCCTGCCGACCGTTGGCGCGAGCCAGCGTCACCCGCGGATTGCGCGGCCGACCGTTGCGCGGTCGACCGTGTAACACCCCTGGTGTTACTATTACTAAAACTTGAGCATAACATCATAAGCATTAGCATCTCATATGTTTGTTACACCTAGGGTGCATTCACTAGGCAAAAATTTCAAACAAGTTGTATTGTTATGGCATTTTGTGAATCAAACCCTAGAGTAGGGTATTTAACCCTAGATTGGGTTTAATAGTGCAAACAAGGCCTAAACAAGAGAAAACTTCAAAATTCAACTGAAAAAGTCATAAAGTGTCACCATGGATGAATTCAAGTGGGATGCAAACCCTAAGAGTGCAAGAAACCCTAATTGGAACCCCGGAAAACCCTAAACCTAAACCCTAGGGGGCTAAGTGTAAAATTAGTACACTTTTGGACTAAAATGCAAAAAACATGATAATAAAGCATATTAAGTCATATGATCCACAATCATGAAGGTCTGCAATTCAAAACTTGAGATTTGGGCTTATTTGCAAAGGAGCCACACTTGAACTCTTTTGGTTAAGTCTGAAACCCGTGACATTGGCCCCACTTTGAAGCCCTATATCCCCCAATTTATGAGGATTTTGTTCTATGTCACCACATCAATTTTGTAGACCTATTATAGGAGAATAACTTTGATGCAGACATCCCCTTTGGTTGTTACACAAAAATTGGAGAAAAACAAGCCCAAAGTTGCTCTGTCAGACTTGTGTCAAATGGCTAAAACTGAATCTCAAGACAGAAATGGTCACAGTGGAATGGAGCCATTTTGGTGCGCTATATCTTGGAATCCATTCGGTTTTGATCCAAGAATCCTATAGTAAGGTTGTAGACTGATGTATAGTGAATAAATTCTATTAAGGAAGATATCTCTATTCTTAACAAAAATCCAGAGATAAAGAGGGAAGGAGGTGGTCGGTTCAGACAAGAACTGAAGATCGAGCTCTAAAAATATCTGATCGCGAGAAGAACAGGGGCACTGTTGAATCGGATGAACTTGCGTGATCTAGTGCTGAGAATCGATCTGGGAATAGATAACTCGAACGTGGCACCATCTCGCGAGTCTAGCCAGGCATGGCCGGAGTTATTCATCGGCGGCCACCGACTCAGTCGTTTCCGCCGCCGTGTCCTCTGTACCATGATCCTACCTCACTGTACCTCTCCTCTACGTGCTAGGCATGCACTAAAGAAGTTATTCGTGGCTATGAAGTGATCACCGGACCGCCATGGCTATAAATAGCACCGTGGTCCACGGTGAGGTATGAACACTTCACACCCAGTGAGTCGATCGAAGCCCAAATTCGCGCTGTCTCTGACCCCTCCTCTCAAATTGAGTGTGCACGGTGAAACTAGAGTCCGTTACGGCCGTATAGCCCCAAGCTCCACCGCCAATTTCACCCAGAGCCGCCATGACACCATTTTCCCCCAACTCGGGTCTTTACGCCGCCATGGATAGCTCGTCCGTGGCCAGCCCACTCTGGTAAGGCTCTGTCCATTCCAAGTGCCGTTTTAGTAGCTTTGTACACCCAGGAAGCTCATCATTGCAACCATTTGTTCAATTCGGCCATGATTAAGCGGGAACACGAGCTCGTGGTCACGGGTTCCGCCGTGCACGTGGGCAGACCGTTCTCAGTGTGTTCATGTCAAATTGACGAGTGTTCCTAGGTCACCCTTGGTCGGTTATGCCTCCCCGATAGCTAGACTTGGCAGCCATCGCCGGCCATGGCCAGTACGGGCCACGTCGGGGATGAACGGCGAGCGTGCCTCGGTCAGGGAGCTATTTGGAGAAGAAACAAAATTCCAGGGACCTCTGTGCAGCTGTCAGAGAGAGAATAAATAGTGGCTAGGGATTCTTAACAAATTATTCATATAGCGAGGGCCTCGGTGCAAATTAACCAGCGCGCGCGTGGGCGCATCCCTGTTTTCTGTGCTAACTGGGCCGCTTGGGCTGGTTTCGGCCCAGGACTGTTCATTCCTTTTTCTTTTTCTACCAGAGCTAAAACAATTCTAGAAAATTGTAGAAAAATCCTAAAAATGTAAGACCAATTTTGTTAGATTCCTAATTTTCTATAGAAGTTAATAAAAATAGTTCTATGATTTTTAGTTCCAATAGGAAATTTTGGAGCATTTAAAATAACCAAAAACCATGCTTCTGGATTTTTTGGGAATTAATTATAATTCTAAAAATCCCCAAACTTTTTATATGAACTCTAAACATTATTTAGAGACCTTGGGTAAAGTTTGGTATGATTTGGACCTTGTTTGATACTTAGAACCCAAAACCCTACCCCCTACTCTTTGAACTTCACTATTGACTCCGGAAACCCTAAGTTCTCGGAGAGCCGTGAAGGAAAATTGTATTCAAGACTTTAGATAATAAACTTTTATTATCTTTGCACTCTCATGAGCATTACATGGGCATTCATTATTTTGTATGGTTATATTTAGAAAACGAGGAAGAAGTTGAAGTAGAAGAAGAGAAGACTTCACCACCACCACCTTAGGAACATGAGGTAGGCAGCTATTTTTATTTTGACATCGGTGGAACCGAGCCTGATTCACCTGTAAATCAAGGCAAGCCCCGGTGCATTTGCCACCTCCTTGATTCTTTTAAACTCTTTCTCACTTGCTTGATGCATTAGGTGATAGGAATTGTGTGCTAAACCGTTGATGCATTCCCTTCCTTGGAAAATTTGATTACCTTCCTTGAAATCCCTGTTTTACAAAAGATCTTTCCTATGCTTAGTCTTGCTCTAGCAAAACAAAATGTTTTGTCTACAAAAAGATGATGTTGCAAAGTGGGAGGGATGTTTTTGAAAATAAAACTTGATGGTGGATCCATCATGGCCATGATGGGTTCAACATCAGAAAAGATGTACCTCTGCCAGGTACCAGACTTTGGGGTTTGAAATGATTAAGCTGAGACCGGGCGGGTGACTTGCACGAGAAGAGAGTCTCGGTGTAGTGTCTCCGTCTGAGTCGATTAAGGACCGTCTCGATGTAGGCTTGCTGACCGAGGACGCTTTAACTGGTCACATGCCCGGTCATGGGTAAGCTTTGCCTCGGGCAAACTAATACCAGAATAAGATACCACGCAATGGGAGTGGAGAGATGGCGATAGTAGCGTGTACCCTCTGTGGCAAGAGGCTGGACGGTGGTGTATCTGTGCTCTCGGTTGGCGTGAACCTGATCTGGTCTTAAGAACCCCGGTGGCGAGTTGACATATGCAAGGGTTAAGTGCTACATATGTCGTGTGATTGGAGATCCTCAGCTGAGTATAATCGATTCGGATCACCGTACCTTCGTGGTTATGAAGACTGTGTCACTGCCCTATACGTAGAACTCCAGTAGAGATAAAGGGTTGTTAAGAAATTGGCTAGTGCAGGTCAAGTGCTTGAACTAGGGTAGCAAGAACTCTAGATATAGGTAATCTTGCTTAACCTGACAAGTAAAATTGGATTTTTAAGGATCCACTTTTAGTAAGCATTTCTGCAAACAGAGTCTTTGATTATTGTTAAGCCTTACCTTGACTCCCTTAAGGCCAACATCCCCTTGAGAGTCTTTTCCTTAGTCAGGTAAGACTTGCTGAGTAATCCCATACTCAGGGTTTTATTCCCTATTGTTTTTAGGTGAAGAAGCGACAAACTTTTGTTGCTTCTGTTCTAAGGTGGTACCAAAGGAAGAGCACCAGGAGTGAAGCTGCGGGAGGAAATGATCCTCCATAAAACTTTTTGTTTGATACTTATTAGGAGGGGTTTTTGCCTCCCATGGTTTGTAATAATAATACTCTGCACTCGTATATTATATGCTGGTCTATAATAATATAACTCTGTCTTACTTTTAAACAAAGGTAAGTTTATGTAACTGCTTCTGCATGTTCGTATCTCCGATGCTTGTAATGTCTGCGTGACAGGTGAAATGCTCTTGGAAATGGTAAGAAAAGCAGATACCGAACTTGTCAAGTGATTTAGGGGCACCTGCAGAGTTATCTAAGGTCCGTTGGACAAGGACAGCTGTAGGTGGGCCTAATGACTTGGGAGGTTCCGTCACAGACCGTTGGCTCACCGGACAGTCCGGTGCACCACCGGACAGTCCGGTGATTTTTAGCCGTATGCCGTCGATCCTCTTCCCGAGAGCGACGAGTTCACCGCGGATGACTCACCGGACAGTCCGGTGAATTATAGTCATACACCACCGTCGAGTCCCAAGAGCGGCCTGTTCACCGAGACTGGCCTGGCGCACCGGACACTGTCCGATGCACCACTGGACAGTCCGGTGCACCCAGACCGAGCAGGAGTTGGCTGTACACAGCCAACTCTTTTCCAATTCCTTTTCTCCTGTTTCTAGCACTTAGACAAAATATGTTAGTACTCAAAACAATGTACTAAGTCTAGAAACGTACCTCGTTACATGATTTGCACTTTTCGCTTGTTTGGCACACAATATCTCACTCACTATGTGTTGGACACTTAATCACCAAAACATTATAGAAATGGCCCAAGGGCACATTTCCCTTTCAATCTCCCCCTTTTTGGTGATTTATGCCAACACATCAAAAAGCAACACAAATAAGTGCAACATCGATGCAAATAAGGACCAAATCGTTTTTGACTCTAATTTGGCATATTTGGATCATTCTTTGCCACCACTTGGTTTGTTTTTGCAAACCAAATTCATTTTCATATCTCTATGTCAAACTCACTTGTTTGGGCACAAAGAGAGATATTTCAAGAGTGAAATTGATCAAGATCCAAAAACTCTCCCTTTTCCCATAATCATAAATTCTCCCCACAAGAGACCAAATTTTGACAATAAAAGTATTTTGACAAATCAAAAGTTCTAACTCTATTGTTTTCAAAATACTCAAGTGGTAGTTGATCCATTTGCTTTGGCCTGAATTTCTCCCCCTTTGGCATTAAGCACCAAAACGGGATCATTATTGGCCCTTTAACCCCATTGCCTCACCAAAAATTTCAATTAAGAATAAAAGGTAATAAGAGCATAAAGATGAACTTGGAACGAAATACACTAATACCGGAGTGCAGTGGAAGTCTTTGCAGCATCCAAGTCCATTTCCCTTTCAATGCACCTTTGAGACTACATCAAGAACACTCAAACATAAAGGTTAGTCTCAAAGGGTCAAGTTGTAGCACTTCTCCCCCTAAATATGTGCATCATTCACACATGAACTTGTGAGGTCCGGGGATCCCTTGCACAACTTGAGCACCATAAATAAGCAAAAAATTACATAAATGCATAAAGTAACATGATCAAAGGCATAAAACACATGTATGCTATAGATCAATCCAAGTTACACGAATTTAAGACATTTAGCTCACTATGCAGCCTGCAAAAGGTTTTCTCATCTAATGGCTTGGTAAAGATATCGGCTAGCTGGTTCTCGGTGCTAATATGGAACACCTCGATATCTCCCTTTTGCTGGTGGTCTCTCAGAAAGTGATGCCGGATGTCTATGTGCTTGGTGCGGCTGTGTTCAATAGGATTATCCGCCATGCGGATTGGACTCTCATTGTCACATAGGAGTGGGACTTAGCTCAGATTGTAGCCAAAGTCCTGGAGGGTTTGCCTCATGCAAAGTAGTTGCGCGCAACACTGTCCTGTGGCAACATACTCGGCCTCAGCGGTGGATAGGGCAACGGAGGTTTGTTTCTTTGAACTCCAAGACACCAGGGACCTTCCTAGGAATTGGCACGTCCCTGATGTACTCTTCCTATCAACCTTGCATCCAGCATAATCGGAGTCTGAATATCCAATTAAGTCAAAGGTAGACCCCTTTGGATACCAGATCCCGAAGCAAGGCGTAGCAACTAAATATCTAAGAATCCGTTTAACGGTCACAAGGTGACATTCCCTTGGGTCGGATTGATATCTAGCACACATGCATATGCTAAGCATAATATCCGGTCTACTAGCACATAAATAAAGTAATGACCCTATCATAGACTGGTATGCCTTTTGATCAACGGACTTACCTCCTTTGTTGAGGTCGACGTGTCCGTCGGTTCCCATCGGTGTCTTCGCGGGCTTGGCATCCTTCATCCCAAACCACTTGAGAAGATCTTGAGTGTACTTCGTTTGGGAGATGAAGGTGCCATCCTTGAGTTACTTCACTATGAACCCAAGGAAGTAGGTCAACTCGCCCATCATCGACATCTCAAATTTCTGTGTCATCACCTGCTAAACTCCTCACAAGACTTTTGATTAGTAGAACCAAATATTATGTCATCGACATAAATTTGGCACACAAAAAGATCACCATTACAAGTCTTAGTGAAAAGGGTGAGATCGGCTTTCCCAACCTTGAAAGCATTAGCAATTAAGAAATCTCTAAGGCATTCAAACCATGCTCTTGGGGCTTGCTTAAGTCCATAGAGCGCCTTAGAGAGCTTAAAAACGTGGTCGGGATACCTGTCATCCTCAAAGCTAGGGGGTTATTCCATGTATACCTCCTCCTTGATTGGCCCGTTGAGGAAAGCGCTCTTCACATCCATTTGAAACAACCTGAAAGAGTGGTGAGCGGCATAGGCTAATAGAATGCGAATAGACTCTAGCCTAGCCACAGCAGCAAAAGTCTCCTCGAAATCCAAACCTGCGACTTGGGCATAACCTTTTGCCACAAGTCGAGCCTTGTTTTGTGTCACCACCTCGTGCTCGTCTTGCTTGTTGCGGAACACCCACTTGGTTCCCACAACATTTTGCTTGGGACGTGGCACCAGGCTCCAAACTTCATTCCTCTTGAAGTTGTTGAGCTCTTCCTGCATGGCCAACACCCAGTCCGGATCTTGCAAGGCCTCTTCTACCCTGAAAGGCTCAATAGAAGAGACAAACGAGTAATGCTCACAAAAATTAGCTAGACGTGAGTGAGTTGTTACTCCCTTGCTTATGTCACCCAAAATCTGGTCAACGGGGTGATTCCGTTGGATCGTTGCTCGGACTTGAGTTGGAGGGGCTCGTGGTGCTTCTTCCTCCATAGCTGGTTCTTCTTGTGCTCCCCCTTGATCACGCGCCTCTTCTTGAGGAACCTGTTCATCATCTTGAGTTGGGGGATGCACCATCATTGAGGAAGAAGGTTGATCTTGCTCTTGTTGTTCCTGTGGTCGCACATCTCCAATCGCCATGGTGCGTATTGCGGCCGTTGGAACGCCATCTTCATCTACATCATCAAGATCAACTTGCTCTCTTGGAGAGCCATTAGTTTCATCAAATACAACGTCGCTAGAGACTTCAACCAAACCTGATGATTTGTTGAAGACTCTATACGCCCTTGTATTTGAGTCATACCCTAGTAAAAACCCTTCTACTGCCTTGGGAGCAAATTTAGAATTTCTACCTTTCTTCACTAGAATGTAACATTTGCTCCCAAATACACGAAAGTATGAGACGTTGGGTTTGTTACCGGTAAGAAGTTCGTACGAGGTCTTCTTAAGGAGGCGATGTAGGTAGAGCCGGTTTATGGCGTGGCAAGCTGTGTTCACAGCTTCTGACCAAAACCGTTCGAGCGTCTTGAATTCTCCAAGCATCGTCCTCACCATGTCGATAAGCGTCTTGTTCTTCCTCTCTACCACACCATTTTGTTGTGGTGTGTAGGGAGCGGAGAACTCGTGCTTGACGCCTTCTTCCTCAAGGTACTCCTCCACTTGCAGATTCTTGAACTCGGACCCGTTGTTGCTTCTTATCTTTTTCACCTTGAGCTCAAATTTGTTTTGAGCCCGCCTTAGAAAGCGCTTGAGGGTCCCTTGGGTTTCTGATTTATCCTGCAAAAAGAACACCCAAGTGAAGCGGGAAAAATCATCAACAATAACAAGACCATACTTACTTCCGCCGATGCTAAGGTAGGCAACGGGTCCGAACAGGTCCATATGTAGTAGCTCCAGTGGTCTTGATGTTGTCATCACATTCTTGTTGTGATGAGTGCTCCCCACTTGTTTCCCTGCCTGACAAGCTGCACAAGGTCTATCTTTTTCGAAACATACATTTGTTAGTCCTAACACATGTTCTCCCTTTAGAAGTTTGTGAAGGTTCTTCATCCCAACATGTGCTAGACGGCGATGCCACAGCCAGCCCATGCTAGTCTTAGCTATTAAGCATGCATCTAGATCGGCCTCCTCTTTCGAAAAATCAACTAAGTAGAGTTTGTCGTCTAATACACCCTTAAATGCTAATGAACCATCACTCCTTCTAAAGACAGAAACATCAACATTTGTAAACAAACAATTGTAGCCCATGTGGCACAATTGACTTACAGACAGGAGATTATAACCAAGCGACTCTACTAGAAATACGTTTGAAATGGAGTGCTCGTCGGTGATGGCTATCTTGCCCAAGCCTTTGACCTTGCCTTGGTTCCCATCTCCAAAGATGATCGTATCCTAGGAATCCTTGTTCTTGACGTAGGAGGTGAACATCTTCTTCTCCCCCGTCATGTGGTTTGTGCATCCGCTGTCGATAATCCAGCTTGAGCCCCCGGATGCATAAACCTGCAAGGCAATTTACACTTGGGTTTTAGGTACCCAACTCTTGTTGGGTCCTACAAGGTTAGTCATGATAGCCTTTGGGACCCAAATACAAGTCTTATCTCCCTTGCATTTGGACCCCAACTTCCTAGCAACTACTTTTTCATTTTTACAAAAGATTGCAAAAGAAGTATTGCAAGCATGGTAAATAGTAGAAGGTTCATTACATACTCTCCTAGGCACATGATGCACAACATTACTTTTCCTAGTCCTACCATGCACAAAAGTAGAGCTAGAGGCAAACATAGCATGTGAATCATTATAATCAACATAACTCCTATTATAATGCGCATTCCTAGAAAATTTTCTATCATAAAAGAAAGCATGATTCCTTTAAATGCTACTAGCCATAGGGGCCTTTCCTTTCTCCTTGTTGGGAATGGGAGCCCTTTGACTTGTTAAGTTCTTGGCTTCCTTTCGAAAGCCAAGTCCATCCTTAATTGAGGGGTGTCTACCAACGGTGTAGGCATCCATAGAAAATTTTAACTTATCAAAGTCAATTTTGCAAATCATAAGTTGAGCATTAAGACTTGCCACTTCATCATAAAATTTTGTAATAGCAATAAGATGTTCATTACAAGCATTAACGTCAAAGTCCTTACATCTATTACAAATTACAACATGTTCTACACATGAACTAGATTTATTAGCTACCTCTAGCTTAGCATTTAAATCATCATTCAAAATCTTCAAACTAGAGATTGATTCATGGCACACAGACAATTCAGAGGATAACACTTCATTTGTTTTAATTTCTAAAGCAAGAGATTTTTGCACACTAACAAACTTATCATGCTCTTCATACAAAATATCCTCTTGCTTTTCTAAGAGTCTATTTTTTCATTTAAAGCATCAATCAATTCATTGATTTTATCTACTTTAGCTCTATCTAAACCTTTGAATAAGCTTGAGTAATCTACTTCATCATCACTAGAATCGTCATCACTAGAAGTAGTGTATTTAGGGGTATCACGAACACTTACCTTCTTCTCCTTGGCCATGAGGCAAGTGTGTCGTTCATTAGGGAAGAGAGAGGATTTGTTGAAGGCCGAGGCAGCGAGTCCTTCATCATCGGAGTCGGAAGAAGAGCAGTCCGAGTCCTATTCCTTTCCGAGGTGTGCCTCTCCCTTTGCCTTCCTGTAGTTCTTTTTCTTCTCCTTCTTCCCGCTCTTTTATTATTCCTAGTCATTAGCATTATCGAGACAATTTGCTATAAAGTGATCAGTCTTACCGCACTTGAAGCAGGAGTGCTTTCCCCTTGTTTTGTTCTTGTTGGGGTACTCCTTGTGTCCTTTAAGAGCGGTCTTGAAGCGCTTGATGATGAGCGCCATTTCATCCTCGTTGAGCCCAGCAGCCTCTACTTGTGCTACCTTGCTTGGTAGCGCCTCCTTGCTGCTTGTTGCCTTGAGCGCAACGGGCTGCGGCTCGTAGATGGGCATTGGGCCGTTTAATACATCATCAACATACCTTGCCTCCTTGTCCATCATGCGCCCGCTCACAAATTTTCTGAGTATCTCCTCGGGCGTCATCTTTGTGTACCTGGGATTTTCACGGATGAGGTTCACAAGATGAGGGTCAATAACAGTAAAAGACCTAAGCATAAGTCGGACGACGTCGTGGTCCGTCTATCTTGTGCTTCCATAGCTCCTAATCTTGTTGACCAGGGTCATGAGCCTGTTGTACGTTTGTGTTGGCTCCTCTCCCCTGATCATCACGAACCTTCCCAGCTCGCCTTCCACCAACTCCATTTTGGTGATCATGGTGGCGTCGTTTCCCTCATGTGATATTTTGAGGGTGTCCCAGATTTGCTTGGCGTTGTCCAAGCCGCTCACCTTGTTGTATTCGTCCCTGCACAAGGATGCTAGCAAAATAGTGGTAGCTTTTGCATTCTTATGAATTTGCTCATTAATAAAAACAGGGTTATCCGTACTATCAAAGTGCATTCCATTTTCAACTATCTCCCAAATACTAGGATGGAGAGAAAATAAGTGACTACGCAATTTGTGACTCCAAAAGAGTAGTCCTCTCCATCAAAGTGTGGAGGTTTACCAAGTGGAATTGAAAGAAAATGAGCATTGGAATTGAATGGAATATGAGAATAATCAAATGAATAATTTGAATTAACCGGTTTCTTTTTAGACGAGTCATCGTCGTCGTCGTCTCTTGGTGAAGAAGAAGATTCATCGCTGTCGTAGTAGACGATCTTCTTGATGCGCCTCTTCTTCCCATCCTTCTTCTTGTGACTCGAGCTAGAGTCAGTGGGCTTGTCATCTCTTGGCTCGTTGAAGATGGACTCCTTCTCCTTATCGTTGACCACCATCCCGTTTCCCTTAGGATCCATCTCTTTGGGCGATTAGTCCCTTACGTGAAGAGAACGGCTCCGATACCAATTGAGAACACCTAGAGGGGGGTGAATAGGTGATCCTTGAAAATTTTACTCTAAATAGCCACAAAACTTGGTTATATAAATGTTAGTGCGACTAAGTAGTTGAGAAGCGAGTTCTTGTGGGCAAAACAGTCACAAAGAGATCAACACAAGAGACACGCGATTTTATCCCATGGTTTGGCCAAGTAACACTTGCCTACTTTCCCAATGGACGAGGGTTGCACTCAACCCCTTTCAAGTGATCTAATGATCAACTTGAATACCACGATTTTTCTTCCTTATATCTTTCCCATTTGTGAGGAATCTCCACAAGTTGGAGTCTCTCACCCTTACAACAAAGATCACAATGAAAACACAAGAGTAAGGTTGGGGAGCAACACACACAAATCCGCAGCACACACACGCACACAAGCCAAGACTTGAGCTCAAAATGAAGCACCAAGAGTTCACAACTAGAACGGAGCTCAAATCACTAACACGATCGATCTAGTGTGCGGAGACGGAGTGTGGGAGACTTAGATTGCTTAGTGAATGCTTGGGTGGCTCCTCCATGTGCCTAGGGGTACCTTTTATAGCCCCAAGGCAGCTAGGAGCCGTTGGAAGCCAACAAGGAAGGCTATCCTTGCCTTCTGTCGGGTGGCGCACCGGACAGTCCGGTGCGCCACCGGACAGTTACTGTAGACGGTCCGGTGCAGATCTCTTTCCTATTCTGGTGCAGACGACCGTTGCAGATTCGTGGCAGTTGGGGCACCGGACACTGTCCGGTGCCCCCTACCGACCGTTGGTGTGGGCCACGCGTCGCCCGCGGATTGCACGGTCGACCATTGTGCGGTCGACCGTTGGCTCACCGGACAGTCCAGTGCACCACCGGACAGTCCGGTGATTTTTAGTCGTACGCCGCCGATTCTTTTCCCGAGAGCGACGAGTTCGCCGTGGACGACTCACTGGACAGTCCGGTGCACCACCGGACAGTCCGGTGAATTATAGCCATATGCCGCCATCGAGTCCCGAGAGCGGCCTGTTCACCGAGACTGGCCTGGCGCACTGGACACTGTCCGGTGCACCACCGGACACTATCCGGTGCACCCAGACCGAGCAGGAGTTGGCCAACTCTTTTCCAATTCCTTTTCTCCTGTTTCTAGCACTTAGACAAAATATGTTAGTACTCAAAACAATGTACTAAGTCTAGAAACGTACCTCGTTACATGATTTGCACTTTTCGCTTGTTTGGCATGCAATATCTCACTCACTATGTGTTGGACACTTAATCACCAAAACATTATAGAAATGGCCCAAGGGCACATTTCCCTTTCAGGGAGTAATAATGTTGAGTGCTTCAATTGGTATTCATTTTTAAATCTTTTATGAGGGCAAGTCTTATTTGCTTCCTACATGCTTTTAATGTCTTCCTTTTCGGTGGTTGATGCCAAAATGGGAGAAGTGTAGGGACCAAAGCAATGAAATGTTATCAAACACCAAACACCACCAATTTAAAATTTTTGATCCTTCAAGTGGTTTTGGTTCTTTGGTCTAAAATACGAAGTAAGTGAATTATGGAGTTAGGGGAGGCTTAAGTCCATAATCACAATGTGGGGACAAACATGCATCCTAGCAAGTAGATTGTATATTTTTCATTCAAATGTTTGTTATATTTGCTTCCTTTGGTTGTGTTGTAATCAATAACAAAAAGGGGGAGATTGCAAGGAAAATGGACCATGGGCCATTTGGCTCAATACGTTTTGGTGTTTGATGAGCAACATAACCTATGGACTTTGTGTTTGTAATTCACAAGATGCTAAAGTGACTTGGACTAAGGCATTGAGGAAAGCAACACCTCAAAAGAAGACCTTATGAAGATCAAGTGAAGTCCAAGAAACGAAGGAAGTGTTGTCACGGCGGACTGTCTGGTCAGGAGCACCGGACTGTCCGATGGCACACCAGACTTTCCGGTGCCGCATGCCAGACTGTCTGGTGCACCCAGGAATAGTAGCTCAATGGCTAGTTCCAGTTGGCACTAGCCACCGGACTGTCTAGTGTGATGTCCAAATTGTCCAGTGTAAAAAGCCTACGCGCCAACGGTCGCCTACGGTTTCAGACCAATGGCTAGGCACACCGGACAGTGAACAGTGCACTGTCCGGTGTGCCGCAGAAGAGCATAGCTTTTCTCCAACGGCTAGTTTTGTGTTGGGGGCTATAAATACACCCCAACCGGCCATTTCAAGGTGTGGGAGCCCAAGCAACATACCAAGACATATAGTAGACATTCCCAAGTGCTCATACACCCAAGTGCTTAATAGAATCACTCGGTGATTTGTGTAGGTTAGTTAGACCGCTTTAGAGCTTTCTCTAGGTGAATCCTAGTTAGTTGAGTGAGTTTAGAAAAACCACACAACCCCTCGGCTCTTGCGCGAGCCGTTGTAATTGTACTGAGTGGGGCGAGAGTCTTGCGAGACCGTGACAACCGCGTTTTTATCACAGCCGCCACCGTGTACCGGAGGGAACGAGGCCCATGGCGTTTTCAGCCGGAAGCTCAATACTGGAGACGGCAGGGAGCGTCCGAGAGGAGCCAGAAACGGAGCACCACTTGCACGTGGAGAAGGCCCGCGACTCTCTATGGAGTTACTCGACAGAGGTGCTTGGCCCTCACGTGGGCTTCCCTTTGAGTAGGGGCACCAACGAGGATTAGTCGGGACCTTGCGCGGTTTCGTATACCTCGGTAAAAATACCGATGTCATCCACGAGAGTTTGCATCTCTACCTTACTCGTTAGCTTCCGCATTTATATTAATGTCACACCCAGTTTTGGAAGGTAAACCGAATGTGAACCATGTGCGTGCCAGGATCAGAAATTCACGTACACGACGATTACATAAATGACTCATCATAGCACAATGCTTCGAATAACAATAAAGAGTAAGTAATAATATGAAAGACTATGGTCATTTACATAATATAAATCAAAGTACACAGAATAGAAACATAGCCAACGTAAATTAACCCACTACAGGCAGCTAAATGGGGGAGGTCGCTAGCCTAATCCTCGAACTCGTCGAAGTCTTAGAACTCCTGGAGATCGGCCTCGACGCCTTCTTCTCCTTCTTTACCTGAGCATAGATTTCACTAAAGGCAACCTGATGTTTTGTGAAAGCAAGGGTGAGTACACATCAACATACTCAGCAAATGTCCCGTTTGGCTGAGATGGACTAGCTTTATGTGGAGTTAAGCTCAAGCAGTTGCTTTTAGTTGGTCAGGTATTTATTATTAATGGAAGCCAAGTTTTAGTATTAGCCAACCTGTGAACCATTTCCTCATCGAGGAACATTATGATCATCATTGAACCAAAAACATTAATAGAACCATTGAATCTCAAACTAGCTATATCTCTAATCAAAGTGGATCCCAAGGCCGCTCATAACCGTGAGCACGGCTGATATATCAGTTTCATTCCCTCTGAAGAGGTCGCACACTTTACCCACGAGTCGTGATTCCCTTTCTGCCCGGAAAAAGCTACTCTCCATTGATCACTACCAAGGTGACCTGACAGGGTCTCACTACATAGCCTATACAAAGACTCCCCTAGTGTATAGCTACTCGTTAGGTTTCACCAGTCGTACAAATGCAGTACACCTCCCCAAGGTGGGTGACTAACAAAACCAAATCGAATGAACCTCTGCACCCCCCTTGGCAGAGCGAGCACTACGCCCCGGCCCCCATTGATGGCCCTCCGGCAAAGCCAACTACACCCCTAGGTTTATCTAATTATTTAGCTAAGGGCGTCCCATTCCACCCTCATGGTTGCACTATTATCCCGGGTGGTCACTCAACGAACAGGTCCTTACGGAGAGGTACTTAGGAAAATGGCCTGAGTCCCCTAAAATATCACAAGATCATCATCGGGATAACATCATCGTATCATAAATATTCACATCATGTTCATTGATTAAGTTAAAGCAATAGCATGAAACTAACCATAATAACCGAAAAGGTAATCAAGGACAAGGTAAATAGAAAGCTAGCCAATCCTTAGGTTGATCATGGTATGCGGGACGGTGAATTATAAAGTAAATAGGACATAATGGATCAGAGGTCACTTGCCTTCACCAAACAGATGCTCAGAACCTTCAGCCTCATAGAACTCAGAGAGCTTGATCACATGGTCGCCAACGCTTGATCGTCGATTCATCGAAGCGCGGAAACGAATCGCGATCTAATCGTAACGTGAAGCGAAGACGAACCAGTACAAGCAAAGAAATATATATATATATATATATATATATATATATATATATATATATATATATATATGCATAAGAACATTACACCATACAAGATAAAACATTATAAAAACGTGCAGGATAAAGTAGAGCTCGCTTCTACGTTCACACGAGGGAAAGAAACGCGTCGATCGGAGCTACGGTCGACAAGTTACCACGTTTACGCTAAACGAAAATGAACTAGGACATTTAATTCAGAGTTATCAAATATAAATTATAACTACTATTTAATTAAAGCGAGGGATTCTAAGCAAGACAAATTTACGACGAGTGAAACAACACGACAGCGTGCGGAATGACGAGAGGACACATGCGACATAGCACAATGATGACACACGAAACAGTGTGCGCGACAGCGCGAACGACACGCGAACCAGTATGCCACCATGTGTGCAACATCATGTGCGGGAGGCGAGAAAAACTAAATAGATATCGCGTTTATATTAAATAAATATTAAATAAATAAAAAGTAGTTAGGTTAACATTTGCCAAGTTAATGTTTATTATAGAAAGCGCAAATTGAACATTACACATTTAATCTAACTGAGATATTAATCTAATAAATATTAGTCGAGCAAACCTTATGTTGATTATCTAAAATATATGACCTAACGAATTAACCTTATTAACATAAGTGTTTATAAGTGAAAACAATTTATTATCACGTGCGGTCTCCACGCGACACATGTGATCGACACGCGAGATACGCGCTAACGACGCGCGGCAAGGCAAGCGACACGTGTAAATAGCACACGCGACGCACACAAACGACGTGTGACAAAGCGTGCGAACAGCACGCGCGATACACGCGAACGAACAACAGCAACATGCAAACAACGCGTGATTGACACATGAAATAATGCGCACGACAACGCGCGAGTCAACGCAACTACGCGCGCGAACAGCATGATGATGCGCCCGATACCGCGCGCAAACAACAACATACAAATAATTGATTAAAAGTATTTAAGCTGCTATTAATCAAGTTAATTAACAGTTATATTTATAAAAGCACAAGTTAAAACTATAGACTCGTTCTAATTAAATTGTTATTTTATTAACCCTCGAACAAACCAATAATTAAATATTCAACTAACAATGCGACACGACGACAACGAGCGCCACACGTGGGAACAGCGTGCGCGTCACGTACGAAGGAGCACACGGAAAGCGCGCACGACCACATGTGACCATGAGCAAATGACGTGTGACGATGCGCGTGAACAGCAAGCAACAACGCGTGTAACACACGAGAACCACCAATAAATGTTGTGATTATACTAAGTAAGTATTAATTCAAAACATTTAAGTATGGGATCAATCATGTTAATATGTATTTATAAAGGCGCAATGTAGAAACTGTAAAATAGTTTTAACCAGAAAGCTATTTTAAATAACCAGCAGATTAAACAATTACTTGACTAATTAACTAATTAAAACTTGTGTCGCGACGAAATAGTGTTACTAATATGAATGTTAATATGAATGTGACGCTGTTACAGAGTTAACGCGACTGAAAAGAGTCGAAAGAGGTTTGCGATGCATAACGTATTGAATAATTAACAATTCACGGCTAAATAACGGCGCGACATATGAATACCACTAGCTTATGCTTAAACGCGAAACTATATTTCTAAGTTGATTTTAGTTAATATAAATTATTTGCGTAAGATATTTTAGATAAATTGAATTATCAATTAGTCAACGATTAAACAAGAATTAATTACTAAGCATGAGCGATTATAGCGAAGCGATTAACTAATGTGCGTAGATCGCGTGCGCGACACTCGTGAAACAGCGCGAGTAGAAGGCGACGGTGCACGCGGACAGCAACAACGACACGTTTATGCACACGCGGATGCGGGTACGTCCACGGCACAAGCACAACGATGCGGTTTGGGACTGGGTTCGGTGACTTGCGCAGGTTGCACGATGGCGGCGAGGCTGTTGTTGCGCACGTGGCTAGGCGGGCAAGACCAGGTCGGCCGACCACGCCAGCAGAGGCAACTGCAAGGCGGCAGAGCAAAAAGTATCATGGTCCAGGAAGGAACACCACACGGAGGAGAGACGGGATCTACGGGTCTTACCAGCCATGGCATCCACATCGACGTGCTACGCGGGCGCGGCGTCGAGGCTTCCAGGTGCGCACGATGGCCCCTCGGGTAGGAAACGGTGGTGAGGCGATGACTGCATGCTGGGCTCAGCCATAGCTGTCACGTTCGACCAGCCAACCAATAGGGGCGCACACGAGGGCATAGCTTGGTGTTGGGATGAAGGCAAACACGCCACCCTTCGCTCAACGACTCCCACCTCACGTTGCATAGACGAAGACCGCATCCGCAAGACCTGCTGGACAGGCCAAGGGCGCAGACCAGACTGTAACGCCCCGAATTTTGCAGTTGAATTTTTTCTTTTCTTTACTCGCCAAAATTCGGGCGTTACCTTTTCTTTTTCTTTTTCCCCTCGCTAAACCTTGATCTTTTCCAAAAGTTTAGCGGGATTCGGTTTGGATTTCCCGTGTAAGAAAAACTCTAAAAATACTTTATGTTGTTTGATGCACCATGCCGAACCTTGCATTTCTTTTGATTGCTTTGAAAGTGCAATTGCATTCATCTAGAAGGATCGGATTTCGAAAACAGGGAAATAATCTTTTCTTTTTCTTTCTCTCTCTTTCCCTCTTCTCTTTTTCTCTCTCCCGCGCCGTGGGCCGACCCCGGCCAGCCCAGGCCCCTGCGCGCCCCCCCTCTTGGGCCTGGAAGGCCCAGCCGCCCCCCCCCCCTCTCCCTTTTTCCCCTAACCCTCTCCCTCTCCCTCTCATTTTCTCTCTCTCTCCCTAAGCCGCCGCCCCTACCTCCCTGCCCTAGGCCGCCGCCGCCGCCCCTTGCCCGGCCGCGCCCCCTGCCGTCGGCCTCCCCCGCCGGTGAGCCCCCTCCCCCCTCCTCCCTCTCCTCCCTCCCCTCTCTTCTCCTCTCCCCCTCCCTGCCCGGCCAAGGCCTGGCCGCCCCCTGGCCGCGCCGGCCACCCCCCAGCCCCGCCGTGGCCGCTGGTCGGCCGCTACCGCGCCGCCCGGCCGCCTGGCCGCGCCCTGGCCCGCCCCCTGCTCGGCCCAGCCGGCCGCTGGCCGCCCGCTCGGCCGCCCAGCCCGACCCCCCCCCCCCCCCCCGCGCCCGCCTGGCCGCCGGTTCAACCGGCCGGCTCAGCGGCTCAGCCGCCCGGCCAGCCCCGGCCGCGCCCGCGCCCCAGCCCAGGGCCGGTTCAACCGCCCCTAGGGCCGGTTCAACCGCCCCCCCCTCTGTTTTTTTTATTTTTTTTATTTTATTTTATTTACTTTCTGTGATCATAATTACTTTATTTTAGGTAGACTAATCATTGTTCATGCTATGGAAAATAGGAAGTTTAATTTAAAATTTCGTTATGCTATAGATTCACGTAGTTAATTGTTTATCCTGTGCAATGTTGATCAACTAAAGGTGATTAGGTTTCCATTAGTATATATATAACAGAATTCTTTTGTTAGGAATCAATTGTAATTGATCATTAGTGCATAAGGTTTAACCCCCCGCGAGACCCTTCCCCGTTTCTTTCTAACCATAACCAAATGCGATATTGAATGTCATACTTGATGCATATTCACTTTATTTGTTCCCTTGTATGGTGTACTGTTCTTTTGTATTAAGTATGTGGATGTATGTATGTTTGCGCTCGCATAGAGAACGATCCGGTCGAAGAGCCCGAGGAATTCGCAGGAGAAGCCCCTGAGCAGCAGTCGGTTGGTGGAGGCAAGTGTCCTTTGACCTATCTCTGTCCTATTCATTCTTTAATTCACCTCCCGCATTACAAATTTATACCTAAGGATTGACTAGCTTTTGTTATCCATGTCCTTGTTTACCTATTTGGGTCGGATTATTACTGCCTAGTCTGATGCTATTGCTCAACTCTAATCAATGAACATGATGTGATTATTTATGATACGCTGTTTTCCCGTTCTTATTTATGATCATACTTGTGGCATTTAAGGGGACTCGAGCGGTTTCTCGAGTGCCTCTCCGTAAGGACCTGTTCAATGGATGACCGCCCGGGAAAACAGTGCAACCATGAGGGTGGAATGGGACGCCCTTAGCTGAATAATTGGAGGAACCGGGGTGTAGTTCGCTTAGCCGTTGTGCCGTCAATGGGGCTCGGTGTATGCGGCTCGCTCTGCCAAGGTTGATTTGTCCCTTGGGGAGGAGTGCGGTACATTTAGGAAACCTAACGGGTGGCTACAGCCCCGGGGAATCTTTGTAAAGGCTTCGTAGTGAATCCCTAGCCATTCACCTTGGGAGTGAATAAGGGTCTTGCAAGCCCGGGCTAGAGAGGGAATCACGGCTTATGGGTAAAGTGCGCAACCTCTGCAGAGTGTTATGAAACTGATATATCAGCCGTGCTCACGGTTATGAGCAGCCAAGGGAGCTCCAGAGATTAGTGATACTTGATCAGAGATACTTTGGTACAGGTGGCAATGAGATTGATGGTTCTGATTATGATTATGGTATTGGTAAGTGGTATTCTTTCCGTTTGGAAAGGATACATTGGGCTAATAACTTGGGTTAATGTTAAAACCTGGCTTTCTACTAGTAAGTAATAACCTGACCAACAAAAAACAACTGCTTGACTTATCCCCACATAAAGCTAGTCCACTACAGCCAAACGGGATGCTTGCTGAGTATGTTGATGTGTACTCACCCTTGCTCTACACACCAAATCCCCCCCCTCCAGGTTGTCAGCATTGCAACCACTGCTCAGGAGAAGATGAAGCTGTGGAAGGAGACTTCCAGGAGTTCCAAGACTACGACGAGTTCTAGGTGTGGGTTAGCGGCAACCCCCAGTCGGCTGCCTATGAAGGCCGCGTTATCTACGTTTCTTTTCCGCACTTTGATTTATTGTAAGAACTATATGGACGTCTCAGACGTATGATGTAATCGACTATTATTTCCCCTTTTAATACTATTTGAGCACTGTGTGATGATGTCCATGTTATGTAACTGCTGTGTACGTGAATAACTGATCCTGGCACGTACATGGTTCGCATTCGGTTTGCCTTCTAAAAACCGGGTGTGACATAAGTGGTATCAAAGCCAGGCTGACTGTAGGACCGCTAACCTAGAGTAGAATGGTCGTTCTAAGGACTATAGACCTCTGTCCCTGCCTTGACTTTGGTATCCCTTCAAAAGTTGGTCCTACTGACCAAATCTATGTTCTACTATATATTATACCTTGCTGAAATTTTGTTTTATTCTGATCCTTCATTTATTTATGATTCATTATTATTCTGATCCTTCATTTATTTATGATTCATTATTATTCTGATCCTTCATTTATTTATGGTTCATTACTTGCTGGTCATATTAATTCTGTTCTCACCCTTTTGCTTGCGATGTCTTTTGTAGATGGCTCGACTTAGACACACTGCACGAAAGTCCGTCATCCCCTTCTTACCCTCCCGCCTTGCTGAGCGTCCGCTTCGCCGTCCCGTGGCCGGACAGTCCAGCCACCTGGAGAGACTGCACCACCGCCTGCATGAGGAGCAGGAACGTCGACGACAGGAGCAGCAGGGCTCTTCCTTCTCGCTCCAGCAGGAGATAGAGTCTGTGAGGAGCTGCTCTCCTGTGCTTCCCCTGGAGGCGCCCCCCTGCACCACCACTGGGCGTCCCAGCTTCTGGAGTAGCTGTTGGAGGAGATCCAGACGACGGAGGTGGCGACGACAGCTTGAGCCACGACCTCGACCTCTCTAGCCATGAGCCGGAAGGATGGGTTGCTCGACCCATCACTCGCGACGCTGCTCGCGGGTGTCACTTCCACGACGCGCTCGACACCCTGCTACGTCGGGCACTTGACCGGCGTACTTGGTCCATCGAGTATCGCTGTGTGGTCTACCAGCATAGTCGCGGGGTCTACCCGGACCGCTGGGAGGCGACCTGCTTGGTGCGCCGTCCGGAGAACAGTCTCCAGGGCGCGGAGGCTTGCTCAGAGCACTATTCTATCTCTGAGCGGGACTCAGCTGAGGCAGCCATGCAGGATGCTGCACGACGTGCGCTTTCGCACTACTGCTCGGTTCTCGGTGGGGTAGCTGACGGTCTTGACCTGAAGTATTACCCCCGCCGTCCATCTGGCAGCACAGGAGGCGTGATTGTTTCACCTGCTGGTGAGGACAATCCTAGGTTGAGCAGCACAGTCAACCTAGCCGCCATGCTAAACACGGAGCTGGACCATGCATTAGACGAGCTGAGTAGGGCTCGTGCTGAGATCGCCCTGCTGCGGGCTGAGCGCGCGGAGCGTCGTCACTTGGATGACGGTTCCCCCGCTCCCGTTGGGACTCAGCACCCGTATCGCTCACCTCGGCGTGGACTCCAGTCTTATGGCAATCCCGACTGCAAGACCAGGATAAATCTAGAACCATAGATCGTTAGAGTTGGATCTTGTAATTAATACGAAATATATATATATAGAAGCTTCAGTCTTAGCGTTAATCTCGGTTTTAGTTAGTTTTAGTTAGACAGGGTAGTTTGCTATATCCTGTGCATTTATGTTTGTCATGATGAACTATGTTTGGTTTGGATCTTTGTAATGATTGTCACCAGAGTGTGGGTATCCCCTGCATTTTGGTTTACATATTATGTTAATGAAGTTAGTTATCTAGTTGGGAAAACCTTTATTCCACTTTCCTCTTTATCTGAGAAGCTGTGTGGTCTGTGTTGGAGATCAGTGAAGATGCTCATCTGTTCAGTGCTGTTGGAGAATTCTATACTCTTTTCTTATGCTGCAAGATTTGCCAGATCAGTTCTGATGTGTGGTTGCGTTCTGCAGATGTCAGAGAACAGGCGCAGAGGAGGAAGGCGTGCTCAGCAGGAGCAAGCCGGTCAGCAAGATGAGGCGCCCCAGCAGCAGCAGCTGCCGCCCCCGCCCCCGATGTCCATCGAGCAGATGTTTCTGATGCAGACTCAGGCAGTTCAGGCCATCGGTCAGACTCTGGCCGCCATTCAGCAGCAGCAGCAGCAAGCACCACCCCAGCCTCAGATGCCTCAGATGCCTAGAGACAAGCGTGCTGAATTCATGAGAGGTCATCCCCCAACGTTCGCTCACTCTTCTGACCCCATGGATGCTGAAGATTGGCTGCGCACTGTGGAGCGGGAGTTGCATACCGCTCAGTGTGATGACAGGGAGAAAGTCTTGTATGGTCCCCGTCTGTTGAGAGGAGCAGCCCAATCATGGTGGGAGTCTTACCTCGCCACCCATGCCGACCCCGACACCATCACCTGGGAAGAATTCAGAGGTAGCTTTCGTCAGTACCATGTGCCTGCAGGTCTGATGACAGTGAAGAAGGAGGAGTTCCTGGCCCTTAAGCAAGGGTCATCATCTGTCAGTGAGTATCGAGACAGGTTTCTGCAGTTGTCTCGCTATGCTCCCGAGGATGTCAACACCGACGCCAAGCGACAGTACCGTTTTCTGAGAGGCTTGGTCGACCCTCTGCAGTATCAACTGATGAATCATACCTTCCCGACATTCCAGCACCTGATTGACAGAGCAATCATGACAGAAAGGAAGCGTAAGGAGATGGAGGATCGTAAGCGCAAGATCAGTGGACCCCAGTCTGGAAGCAGCAGCCGCCCTCGTTTTTCAGGCAATCAACCTCAGCAGTTCAGGCAGAACCAGCGTCCACCTCAGCAGCATCAGCAGCATCAGCAGCGTCAGCAGTATCAGCAGTTCCAAAGGCAGTACCCTCAGCATCAGTACCAGAACCGTCAGAGCAATCAGTCAGGAGGAGGTCAGTTTCAGAGGCAGAATCAGCAGACACCTCGTCTTCCTGCCCCAGCAAACCAGCAGAACAATCAGGCAGCACCAGCTCAGGTTGGAAACAGAGCATGTTTCCACTGTGGAGAGCAAGGCCACTGGGTGATGCAATGTCCGAAGAAAGCAGCCCAGCAGCAGTCAGGCCCCAATGCCCCAGCAAAGCAGAATGTGTCCCAGCCTGGATCAGGCAACCGCCCTCAACAGCGCTATAATCACGGAAGATTGAATCACTTGGAGGCTGAAGCAGTTCAGGAGACCCCCGGCATGACAGTAGGTATGTTCCCAGTCGACTCCCATATTGCAGAAGTGTTATTTGATACTGGAGCAACGCATTCTTTTATTACTGCATCATGGGTAGAAGCACATAATCTTCCAATTACTACCATGTCAACCCCCATTCAAATTGACTCAGCTGGTGGTAGAATTCGAGCTGATAGCATATGTTTGGGTGTAAGTGTGGAAATAAGGGGGATAGCGTTCCCCGCTAACCTTATAGTAATGGGTACTCAGGGAATAGATGTCATCCTAGGGATGAATTGGCTAGATAAGTATCAGGCAGTTATCAGTTGTGATAAAAGGACAATCAAGTTGGTGTCCCCACTAGGAGAGGAAGTGGTGACCGAGTTAGTCCCGCCTGAGCCAAAGAAAGGAAGTTGTTATCAGATGGCTGTCGATAGCAGTGAAGCAGATCCAATTGAGAGTATCAAGGTTGTGTCTGAATTCCCAGATGTGTTTCCAAAGGATTTACCGGGTATGCCACCAGAGCGGAAAGTTGAGTTTGCTATAGAGCTTCTTCCTGGAACCGCCCCCATCTTTAAGAGAGCTTACAGAATATCTGGACCAGAGTTGGTTGAGCTTAAGAAGCAGATTGATGAGCTGTCAGAGAAAGGTTACATCCGGCCAAGCACCTCGCCTTGGGCCGCCCCTGTCCTGTTTGTGGAGAAGAAAGATGGCACCAAGAGGATGTGTATCGATTACCGAGCTTTGAATGAGGTCACGATCAAGAACAAGTATCCTTTGCCCAGAATAGAAGATCTGTTCGACCAGTTGAGAGGAGCCAGTGTGTTCTCCAAGATAGATCTGAGGTCAGGTTATCATCAGCTCAGGATCCGACCTTCGGACATTCCGAAGACGGCATTCATTACCAAGTATGGGTTGTATGAGTTCACAGTGATGTCTTTTGGTTTGACCAATGCACCAGCCTTCTTTATGAATCTGATGAACAGTGTATTCATGGATTATCTGGATAAGTTTGTGGTGGTATTCATTGATGACATTCTGATCTATTCTCAAAGCGAAGAGGAGCATGCAGATCACTTGAGGATGGTATTGCAGAGATTGCGAGAGCACCAGTTGTATGCAAAGTTGAGCAAGTGTGAGTTCTGGATCAGTGAAGTCCTGTTCTTGGGTCACATAATCAACAAGGAAGGATTGGCTGTGGATCCGAAGAAAGTGGCAGACATTCTGAACTGGAAAGCGCCAACGGATGCTCGAGGAATCAAGAGCTTCATTGGAATGGCCGGATATTATCGGCGATTCATTGAAGGGTTTTCGAAGATTGCGAAACCAATGACAGCGTTGCTAGGCAACAAGGTTGAGTTCAAGTGGAACCAGAAATGCCAAGAAGCCTTTGAAGCGCTGAAAGAGAAGTTGACAACAGCACCTGTCCTAGTCTTGCCTGATGTGCACAAGCCCTTCTCTGTGTATTGTGATGCTTGTTACACAGGTTTGGGATGCGTGTTGATGCAAGAGGGAAGAGTTGTGGCTTACTCGTCCCGACAGTTAAAGGTTCATGAGAAGAATTACCCAATCCATGATCTAGAGTTGGCAGCAGTGGTTCACGCACTGAAGACATGGAGGCACTATCTGTATGGACAGAAATGCGATGTCTACACAGATCACAAGAGTCTGAAGTACATATTCACTCAGACAGAATTGAACATGAGGCAACGAAGATGGTTAGAGTTGATCAAAGACTATGAGTTGGAGATTCATTACCATCCAGGCAAAGCAAACGTAGTGGCAGATGCTTTGAGCCGAAAGAGTCAAGTCAATCTGATGGTCGCTCGTCCGATGCCTTACGAGTTGGCCAAAGAGTTCGACAGGTTGAGTCTCGGATTTCTGAACAATTCGCGAGGAGTCACAGTTGAGTTGGAACCTACCTTAGAGCGCGAAATCAAAGAAGCGCAGAAGAATGATGAGAAGATCAGTGAGATCCGGCGACTGATTCTAGATGGCAGAGGCAAAGATTTTCGAGAAGATGCTGAAGGCGTGGTATGGTTCAAAGACCGCTTGTGTGTTCCCAATGTCCAGTCTATTCGGGAGTTGATTCTCAAGGAAGCTCATGAGACAGCTTATTCGATTCACCCTGGCAGTGAGAAGATGTATCAGGATCTGAAGAAGAAATTCTGGTGGTACGGAATGAAGAGGGAAATCGTAGAGCATGTGGCTAAGTGCGATAGTTGTCGAAGAATTAAGGCAGAGCATCAGAGGCCTGCTGGATTGTTGCAACCGTTGCAGATTCCTCAGTGGAAATGGGATGAAATTGGTATGGATTTCATAGCCGGATTGCCTCGCACTCGAGCCGGCTACGATTCTATTTGGGTAGTAGTGGACCGTTTGACCAAGTCAGCCCACTTCATACCTGTCAAGACCAGCTACAACAGTGCAGTATTGGCAGAGTTGTATATGTCTCGGATTGTTTGTCTTCATGGTGTGCCAAAGAAGATAGTGTCAGACAGAGGAACGCAGTTCACCTCTCATTTCTGGCAGCAGTTGCATGAATCCTTGGGCACACATCTGAATTTCAGTTCAGCATATCACCCGCAGACAGATGGTCAGACTGAAAGAACCAATCAAATTCTTGAAGACATGTTGAGAGCCTGTGCGTTGTAAGATCAGTCCGGATGGGATAAGCGATTGCCTTATGCAGAGTTTTCCTATAACAACAGTTATCAGTCCAGTTTGAAGATGTCACCGTTTTAGGCGCTTTATGGAAGGAGTTGTAGAACTCCGTTGCAATGGGATCAGCCTGGAGAGAAGCAGGTGTTTGGGCCAGACATTCTGCTTGAAGCCGAAGAGAACATCAAGATGGTCCGAGAGAATCTGAAGATAGCGCAATCGAGGCAGCGAAGCTATGCAGACACAAGAAGAAGGGAGCTGAGTTTCGAAGTCGGAGACTTTGTCTATCTGAAAGTGTCACCGATCAGAGGAGTCAGAAGATTCGGAGTGAAAGGCAAGCTAGCACCCCGCTACATTGGTCCGTATCAAATTCTCTCAAAGCGTGGAGAAGTGGCTTATCAGCTCAGTTTGCCAGAGAATTTGTCTGCTGTGCATGATGTCTTTCATGTGTCTCAGTTGAAGAAGTGTTTGCGTGTGCCAGAAGAGCAGTTGCCAGTGGAAGGTCTGGAAGTCCAGGAGGACTTGACCTATATTGAGAAGCCAGCTCAGATTCTTGAGATTGCAGATAGAGTCACCCGGAGGAAGACCATCAGAATGTGCAAAGTCAGGTGGAGTCACCAATCTGAGGAAGAAGCAACCTGGGAGCGTGAAGATGATTTGATGGCCAAGTACCCAGAGCTCTTTGCTAGCCAGCCCTGAATCTCGAGGGCGAGATTCTTTTAAGGGGGATAGGTTTGTAACGCCCCGAATTTTGCAGTTGAATTTTTTCTTTTCTTTACTCGCCAAAATTCGGGCGTTACCTTTTCTTTTTCTTTTTCCCCTCGCTAAACCTTGATCTTTTCCAAAAGTTTAGCGGGATTCGGTTTGGATTTCCCGTGTAAGAAAAACTCTAAAAATACTTTATGTTGTTTGATGCACCATGCCGAACCTTGCATTTCTTTTGATTGCTTTGAAAGTGCAATTGCATTCATCTAGAAGGATCGGATTTCGAAAACAGGGAAATAATCTTTTCTTTTTCTTTCTCTCTCTTTCCCTCTTCTCTTTTTCTCTCTCCCGCGCCGTGGGCCGACCCCGGCCAGCCCAGGCCCCTGCGCGCCCCCCCTCTTGGGCCTGGAAGGCCCAGCCGCCCCCCCTCTCCCTTTTTCCCCTAACCCTCTCCCTCTCCCTCTCATTTTCTCTCTCTCTCCCTAAGCCGCCGCCCCTACCTCCCTGCCCTAGGCCGCCGCCGCCGCCCCTTGCCCGGCCGCGCCCCCTGCCGTCGGCCTCCCCCGCCGGTGAGCCCCCTCCCCCCTCCTCCCTCTCCTCCCTCCCCTCTCTTCTCCTCTCCCCCTCCCTGCCCGGCCAAGGCCTGGCCGCCCCCTGGCCGCGCCGACCACCCCCCAGCCCCGCCGTGGCCGCTGGCCGGCCGCTACCGCGCCGCCCGGCCGCCTGGCCGCGCCCTGGCCCGCCCCCTGCTCGGCCCAGCTGGCCGCTGGCCGCCCCAGCCGGCCGCCCAGCCCGACCCCCCCCCCCCCCCCCCCCCGCGCCCGCCTGGCCGCCGGTTCAACCGGCCGGCTCAGCGGCTCAGCCGCCCGGCCAGCCCCGGCCGCGCCCGCGCCCCAGCCCAGGGCCGGTTCAACCGCCCCCCCCTCTGTTTTTTTTATTTTTTTTATTTTATTTTATTTACTTTCTGTGATCATAATTACTTTATTTTAGGTAGACTAATCATTGTTCATGCTATGGAAAATAGGAAGTTTAATTTAAAATTTCGTTATGCTATAGATTCACGTAGTTAATTGTTTATCCTGTGCAATGTTGATCAACTAAAGGTGATTAGGTTTCCATTAGTATATATATAACAGAATTCTTTTGTTAGGAATCAATTGTAATTGATCATTAGTGCATAAGGTTTAACCCCCCGCGAGACCCTTCCCCGTTTCTTTCTAACCATAACCAAATGCGATATTGAATGTCATACTTGATGCATATTCACTTTATTTGTTCCCTTGTATGGTGTACTGTTCTTTTGTATTAAGTATGTGGATGTATGTATGTTTGCGCTCGCATAGAGAACGATCCGGTCGAAGAGCCCGAGGAATTCGCAGGAGAAGCCCCTGAGCAGCAGTCGGTTGGTGGAGGCAAGTGTCCTTTGACCTATCTCTGTCCTATTCATTCTTTAATTCACCTCCCGCATTACACATTTATACCTAAGGATTGACTAGCTTTTGTTATCCATGTCCTTGTTTACCTATTTGGGTCGGATTATTACTGCCTAGTCTGATGCTATTGCTCAACTCTAATCAATGAACATGATGTGATTATTTATGATACGTTGTTTTCCCGTTCTTATTTATGATCATACTTGTGGCATTTAAGGGGACTCGAGCGGTTTCTCGAGTGCCTCTCCGTAAGGACCTGTTCAATGGATGACCGCCCGGGAAAACAGTGCAACCATGAGGGTGGAATGGGACGCCCTTAGCTGAATAATTGGAGGAACCGGGGTGTAGTTCGCTTAGCCGTTGTGCCGTCAATGGGGCTCGGTGTATGCGGCTCGCTCTGCCAAGGTTGATTTGTCCCTTGGGGAGGAGTGCGGTACATTTAGGAAACCTAACGGGTGGCTACAGCCCCGGGGAATCTTTGTAAAGGCTTCGTAGTGAATCCCTAGCCATTCACCTTGGGAGTGAATAAGGGTCTTGCAAGCCCGGGCTAGAGAGGGAATCACGGCTTATGGGTAAAGTGCGCAACCTCTGCAGAGTGTTATGAAACTGATATATCAGCCGTGCTCACGGTTATGAGCGGCCAAGGGAGCTCCAGAGATTAGTGATACTTGATCAGAGATACTTTGGTACAGGTGGCAATGAGATTGATGGTTCTGATTATGATTATGGTATTGGTAAGTGGTATTCTTTCCGTTTGGAAAGGATACATTGGGCTAATAACTTGGGTTAATGTTAAAACCTGGCTTTCTACTAGTAAGTAATAACCTGACCAACTAAAAGCAACTGCTTGACTTATCCCCACATAAAGCTAGTCCACTACAGCCAAACGGGATGCTTGCTGAGTATGTTGATGTGTACTCACCCTTGCTCTACACACCAAATCCCCCCCCCTCCAGGTTGTCAGCATTGCAACCACTGCTCAGGAGAAGATGAAGCTGTGGAAGGAGACTTCCAGGAGTTCCAAGACTACGACGAGTTCTAGGTGTGGGTTAGCGGCAACCCCCAGTCGGCTGCCTGTGAAGGCCGCGTTATCTACGTTTCTTTTCCGCACTTTGATTTATTGTAAGAACTATATGGACGTCTCAGACGTATGATGTAATCGACTATTATTTCCCCTTTTAATACTATTTGAGCACTGTGTGATGATGTCCATGTTATGTAACTGCTGTGTACGTGAATAACTGATCCTGGCACGTACATGGTTCGCATTCGGTTTGCCTTCTAAAAACCGGGTGTGACACAGACGGGGGCCTGTTTGACCCCTTTCGCTCCCACGAGGCCTCGCCGAAGACCACAGGACCTCCCACTCCCTCACCACGGAGAGAGGCCCCTGTACGGTTCGGCCCACAAAGCTGGGCCCCACGTGGGCATGCGTAAATTGGGCTATGTCTGTCATAAAGTATACTGTAATGACTGTCTGTAACCTCCCCTCGTGGGAATATTATGGGGATAAACAAGCTACTCGAGGGTCTAAATGTCTTTGACAGGGATAGGCAACCCCTCGAGTACCTATAAATACCCCCGTACTTTGCCCAAGCACGAAGAGATTAACATGGCTTTTGACATCCCGTGTTAGCATTACAAACTCTCTCCCTAATTTCCTGTTGGATCAACCTGTCTTGGAGGGCAAGTTCCAACATTTAGCACCCACCGTTCGTGCGACGAAAAAACAACCCACGATGGCCCCCAAGAGAGCAACTTCGAAGGCTGCCGCATTCATTGATGACACAGCGAAGGCAGCACTCCTGGCTGAGAAGAAAGGCAAAGCCCTCACAGACACCACCCTCCAAGAGGCCTTCGAAGATGACGCTGTCAATAGCAAGAAACAATGCCAGGATCACCCACCCCCGACGGCACTGTGCGCACCTGTAGTTCCGAGGGCGCACCACAAGCACCACCACCAGGCTTCGCTCCGCCAGAGGGCAAAGACACCATAGAGGACAGAGAAGTCATCAGCATCTCAGACAAAGACTAGCTAAAGCTACGAGATTTGCGCATAAAAAACAACCACCTGCAGAAGCAGAAAGAAATCCTCGAAGCCAAGCGCCAACGAGTCACCATGCAAGCCAAAGTGTGTCAGATGATACAAGATGAGGAGCAGAGAGCTCTGGAGCTAGAATAAGAGATCACGCTCATGCAAGGCGCAGGCCTATACAACCTGCAGCGTGGACCCCTCGCACCGCCAGTGCCTCTCTAGCAACACAATCAAGCTGAAGACCCATTCCAATCACAGCGCGGCCCCTTCATTCCACCAGCTACCGTTTTCCAGGGGATCAACTATCTCGACGAGCGAAGTCCTCTGGCTCCACAGCTCCAAGCATCACCCTAGCCCGCCAACTTTAGGGCCGGTACCTACCCCAAATACAATGGCAGCACTGACTCGGCTCAGTACATCATTAGCTACTAGGTCGCTGTCGCATCGTCCGGAGGGGACGATGCCACTATGGCCAAGTCCTTCATTATTGCACTCGAAGGCCTGACCTTGACTTGGTATACCAGGTTACCGACACTGTCCATCGAGTCCTAGAAAGGGTACCAACCCGACATAGACGCCTTGGCCGAGTTATCCCTCTGCAAGCAGCAGGAAAAGGAAACCCTTCGTGAATATTACAAAAAATTCCTGACGCTCAAATCGCAAATGCCATCAATTGATGATCACATAGCGATCCACTACGCCATCAATGGTCTTCGGGCAGGTGTCCTGTACAGTCATTGCATCAGGGATCCGCCCAAGAACCTACAGGAGCTATACCAACTATTTGAGAAGTATGTCAGGTCTGAGGAGCTCCATCAACGCAAGGTTGAATCTCAGAGGAAGCCTAAGGACCCTCCGCAGTCTAGCAGAACTTGGACCTAGCGGGCGCAGTCAGACTCCGGCAGGGACAATCACAATCATCAACAGGTGCACACCATAGCCAATCAGCACCCAGCTAGAGAGACCACCCGTCGTTAGGAATACCCCACTCAAGGCTGCGGTAGCGGCGCAAGAGGAAGAGCCCGAGGACGGACACAACAGCCACGAAGACTCTATTGCTTGTTTCACGGTGAAGACTGCACACATCCAACAAGGGATTGTCCGAAGACTAAGGCAACTAAGGACAGAATGTCCAGAGCTCAACCAGCCGACAACCAGCGGGTCATCGCGCACACTTACCACCACCAACAACCCTACCATAATGAGCAAATCCAGCATCAACCCAATCATGCTTACCAGCACCATCAAGAGGTGCAGGTTCTACCACCATCGCCTTCGCACCACCCAAATCCTCCACACCACAACCACCCACCGCAAGCACCCAAACAAGAAGACTTCACTGAGCCACCATATCATGGAGTCATCCACAAGATCACTAGGGGATCCAGCGTGGACTTCGACACAAAGCGACAGAAGAAGGACCAATATCAAAGTGTGAACCACGTCGCTCTCACTGGCCCAGTGGTGCAAACAAAGTGGTCTCATGTACCGCTCACCTTCGACGCTAGAGATGTCGACTTGCGCAGCGCTCCCCACATAGACGCCATGGTGATCAACTACAGGGTAGCAGGCTAGGATCTACACAAAGTGCTGGTCGACAACGGTAGTCAAGCCAACATCTTTCTTCTGCACGCCTTCGATCGTATGGGAATCAGCCACAGCCTCCTCAAGCCTGTAGATAATCCCCTCTATGGATTCGACGGCAAGGGCACTTTCCCCGTCGACAAGATAGAGCTCTCCCTGTCATTTGGTGTAGCACCCAACACGCGGAGTGAGCAGGTCACATTCGACATTGTCGACATGGTCTACCCATACAACGCCATAATGGGGCATGGCTCGATCAACAAATTTGAGGCGGCAACTCATGGGCTCTACCTCTACAAGAAAATCCTAGGCCGACAGGGCGTGATCAGTGTCTACGACGACCAGCAGACAGCACGCAATATCGAAAGAGACTTCATGCTAGGGCAACGAAACGTACACTGCCTCACGTCAGAGCGTGAAGGCTTCGAGAGCAAGCGCCTAGTCAAAGATGAAAAAGTCAACGCCTAGCTCCAATGTAACGATGGGATGAAGGTGGTACCCCTCGACCTAGCAACCCCGAAGCAAACAGTCATAATCAGCGAAGACCTGACATCGCGGGACGAGGAAAAACTCCTTTCCTGTCCCTCCCATAACAAGGATGTCTTCACCTGGTCCGCCCTCGATCTAGTCGGTGTCATCCGCTCTATCATCAAACACAGTCTAGGCATCGACCCCTCGGTGCGCCCAAAAAATCAGCGACTGCGGAAAATGTTCGACGAGAAAACAGAGGCAGCCAAGGCCAAAGTGCACCGCCTGTTGGAAGCCAGATTCATCAAACCAATCGCTTATCCGACATGGCTCGCCAACGTTGTCATGGTACAGAAGAAGAGCAGCAAATGGCGCATGTGCATCGACTTCACGAGCCTCAATAAGGCGTGCCCTAAGGACAATTTCCCTCTGCCACGAATTGACAAAATTGTCGACAGCGCAGCGGGCTGCGTAGTCATGTCCCTCCTAAATTGTATCTCGGGCTACCACCAGATTTACATGAAAGAGGAGCACAAGGCAAGTACAAGCTTCATCACACCCTTCGACACATACTGTTTCGTACAAATGCCTGAGGGACTCAAGAACGCCGAATCAACCTTTTCTCGCCTCACCAAGAAGGTCCTTGAAAACCAAGTAGGTCACAACATCTTCACTTATGTAGACGACATTGTCGTTGCAAGCAAAAGCAAAGACGACCACCTGATCGACCTCGCAAAGACATTCTCCAACATGGACGATGCAAGACTCCGGCTCAACCCAGAGAAGTGTGTCTTTGGGGTACGCCAAGGGAAAATACTTGGTTACTTGGTATCGCACCGAGGAATCGAAGCCAACCCAACCAAGATCCAAGCAATTATCAACATGGTACCTCCGAAGTCCACCAAAGACGTCCAGCGACTGACAGGAAGATTGGCGGCCCTAAACAGATTCATCTCCAAGTCCACCGAGCGAAGCCTGCCCTTCCTCAAAATGTTGTGTGGGGAAAAAGACTTCGTTTGGGGCCCAGAGCAGGCAGCAGCCTTCGAGTCACTCAAACAACACCTATCTGACTTAGCAACCCTGGCAAGTCTTGACCCTTCGCTTCCACTACTTCTCTGCATCGCGGCCTCACACTGCGCAGTCAGTGCAGCATTAGTCCATGAGCAGGACAGAGATGGCAAAAACCAGAAATGCTCGCTGTACTATGTCTCCGAAGTCCTCACAACTTCCAAGTGCAATATGACCGAGCTCGAGAAAATTTCATATGTAGTGGTCATGGCTTCGCGCAAGCTACGACACTACTTCGAGGCATTCGTCACTTCAGACAAGGGTCTGGGAGAGTTATTCAGGAACCTGGAGGCATCTGCCAGAATTGCAAAATGGGTAGCAGAACTATCCGGGTACATCATTTTTTAGCCTAGAACACCAATCAAGTCGCAAGTCTTGGCAGACTTCATCATTGTAACACCCGGTTTTAAGGAACATAGTCGGGTGCATCTCATACATGCGCCAAGAAGACAACATATATAATAACAAAGTGTATAGAGATAAATGTCATAAAACATCAGAGTAATTATTACATAGCGGAAGACTTATTACAAAATAAAATAGTAAATATAAAACGAACTAAGGATCGTCGGCGCCAATGTCGACTGAGAATCGCCACCTAGATCAGATCGAACTCCTCCGTGTTAGGCGGCTCCTCTTCAACCACCTGCTCTTCTCCTGTGGGGGGGGGGGGTGTGAGACAGCAAGAGTGAGCTCACATACGTTCATAGCTCAACAAGTCGTGGGGAATAATGTGGCATGAACTCACCAAAGGTGGGAGTTCATGAAGTGTAAGGCTGATCAATGAAGTAAAGGCTAAGGCTGAGCATTGCTTTTATAAGTTGGTCAAAATTTTATTAGCAATTACTAAGTGTAAGTAAATACCAAACCTTAATAATAATAAAGAACAGTAATAGTAAAATAATCCCAAATGCGATGCAAATGTCAAAATTAAATTTAAGTTCCATAGTTAATCATGTGAGGGTCCGAGCCGCTCTTGACCGTGAGCACGGCTAGTATACTAGTTTTACGCTCTGCAGAGGTTGCGCATCTTTACCCACAAGTCGTGTATCCCATGTCGCCTGGGTTTGCAAGGCCCTTAGACACTACCGAGGTGAATGGCTAGGGATCCACTACGAGGCCTTTACAAAGTTCCACTAGCTTCCGAAAACCCGCTACAGTTTATGGGAAGATCCAGTACAGGGTTCCTGGCTGATAGCCATCGCAGCAAAATCAACCAGGGACCTCCCCGCACTGACCTCTCCCCTACTGCCCTTGCCCCTTTCGGGTAAGGTAGTCTTCCACTAGCTTTCCTAATTAGTCAGCCAAGGGCGTCCCATTAAACCCTTGTGGTAGCACTGTTTTCCCGGGTGGTCGCTCCATGTTCCAATTAATTTAATGATCTTAACATGAACAATAATGATAACAAGATAATAACAGAATAATCATGAATGATGAATCTCCATACCCAATCCACATAAAGCAATAGCAAGTACTACCCAAAAATATTCCAGGGGTGAACAAGGTATAGAGGTAATCAAAACTGGGGTACATAAAGGATCCCATCACAATTAACCTATGCAGATCATTAAAATTAATAAGAACATGGCTGGGAAAAGTAAGTGATCAAGGGCACAACTTGCCTGCAATGAGCTCCTGCTCAGCTATCTCTACTTGCTGAACCTCAGTTTCCACAGTGGGTTGCTCGTCTACTCGCATCAATACAAAACATACATGGTATAGCATAAATTAACATCACATCAAACATTCAAATAGAATATACAGTAATAAACTAGACATTAAAATGAACCCATAGGAACTGGAATCACTGAATTTGGAGTCATAGAATTTAAGTTATGAATTTCCTAAGATTTTAAGGTGATTATAATAGGATTAGATGATAAATAAATTTTCTGACAGAGTTCTTGTCAAAACAGAGACACTAAATGATGAAGAATATTATTACAAAATTTTAGAAATTGGAATGACTCAATTTGGAGCTAAAATGAATTTTCTATGCATTTTACAGGTTTCTAGATTTGTTTTTGTATTAAAAATGAATTTCTAATATTATTTCTCTGTTTTTAAATGTCTCTGGACTGGGCGTCAAATTCCAGAAAACACAGGGGGTCTGGCGTAAGTTTTTCGAGACTCAGTGAATAGTAACACATGGACGGCGGGTTTATTTCCCGGAAACCCGAGGACTCTTTAACAAAATGACCCGCGAAGGGGTATCGGGCCGTTCTGGCCGCCCAATCGCAAACGAACGGCCCCGATTAGATCCACACACGGCCGAAACGATACATAATCTACACCGTTGGATCTAAGTTCGATGGTCGCAATATAATTATGCTAGATCCAACCCCATCCATTAGATCCGAGATCGACGGTACCCGATCAAAGCGACGAAGGGGTACGCTACTTCTAATCTCAGCCGTTCAACAAGAGATCAACGGCGCGAAAGCCTTCGTCTCCCCCCTGGTGGCCGAGCGCGACGGCGCCATCCCTCCCGCGGCGGCGCCATGGCCGGTGGTCACGAAAATTCCACCCCGGTGCCCGAACTTCGACGCACAGGGAACAAATACGAAGGGCGCGACTGGGCGCACGAGTTTACGGCATCAGCGCCGCAGCCCAAGTCCAGAAATGCACCGACGACGGCGCAAGGCAGTGATGCGCAAGAGCCTACCCCGACGAGGAATTCTGGCCTCCCCCGTGACTCAATCCCGATTCTAATAGCTAATTCTCAGTGCTACCATTAATTCGAGCCAGTGGGGAGAGGAATTACCTACAAATTCGGAGTGGGAGACCCCGGCCACGGAGAGCTTCCGAGTGCGGCGGCTTCACCAACACCGGCGAGGAATTCCCCTCGCCCCGTAGGTCCGCGCACCCTGCACCGCCTTTGTGCACAATCTACACCCCCGCTGGGTCACCAGGGAGCGCACCACGCGCGACAGCTGGGGTCGTCGACGGCTAGCGACTACGGCGGCTAACGGCGAGGAGTTCTGGCGCGGCGTGAGCTGTCGACGTGGGCGAGAGTGGTCAGCAGGGCACGGTCGTGCTATTTGTAGAGCGGCGAATACGGCATCCGCGACCGGGCCGTGCACAACGAACCGCCGAGATCACCGCGCACGCCGCCGACGATTTCGCGAGGCGGGTGGCGTGGAGAAGACAGAGCACAGAGGCGAGCGGGTCTTCCGGCTGACGTGTGGGACCCACGTCGCGGTGACACACAGCGAGCGCAGTTAGGGCAGTGAGACCGAGCAGTGGGCCCACGATATCAGTTGGCCGGGCGCGAGCGATGAGCAACTGTCCCGCGGGCCCCATCCGTCAGATGGCTGCGTGCGCGCGGAATGGAACTGGGCCGCGCGGCTTGAGTTTGGGAGTGGGCCGAATGCAGGGAAATCCAGCCCAACAGCAGGTTTTTTTCCTTTTCTTTTATGTTTCCTTTTTCCTTTCTTCTTTTTTAAATTTTAGATTTCAAATTTGAATCTGTTTTTGTGTGAAGATCAAGCTCAGGTAAATTTTATAAATCTTCATAACCATATGGACCAACTTTTATTTATTTATGAATTTATTTTATTCTCTTTGTTTAGTATTTTTCCCAATCTCCTCCAATTGTAGAATTCCCTTTAAAATTCAATTTCCAATTTGGGTGTCCACCTATTCTTTTATATTATAAGTTTCCATTTTGGGATTTTAATATATTTCTTGTCATGTTATTTTATTGTTATATTTATTTAATGCACAAACATAAAAACTCCAACAAATGCACTTTTTCTTTATTTTAGCATAATTGTTTTATTTAGTCACTCTCAATTACATAGGTGCTCTTTTTATGATGCAAATAAGACACACAAAATGAGGAACTCCCTTTATTACTCTTGGTATACAACTTGAGTGTTACAAATCCTACCCCCCTTAAAAATAATCTCGTCCTCGAGATTTAAGAAGAACTAGAGAAAAGGTGGGGAAAATCTATACGAAGCTCTTCTTCTCTTTCCCAAGTTGCTTCATCTTCACCGTGGTGGCTCCATTGAACTTTGCACATCTTTATAACCTTATTCCTCGTAACTCGAGTCAGAGTATCCAATATCTTGATGGGGTACTCAGCATAAGTCAAATCCTCTTGAACACTAAGGTCCTCCATTGGTAACTGTTCCTCCGGTACCCTGAGGCATTTCTTCAGCTGAGATACATGGAATACATCATGAACATCCGCGAGATGATCCGGTAACTCCAATTGATATGCAACCTCTCCCACTCGCTTTAAGATTAAAAAGGGTCCAATAAAGCGAGGGGACAACTTTCCTTTGACTTTGAACCTTCTTATACCCCGGAGTGGTGACACCTTCAAATAAACATAATCACCCTCCTTAAACTCAAGCAGTTTTCTCCGGGTGTCAGCATAACTTTTCTGTCTTGACTGCGCAGTTCTCAAATTCTCCCTTATTTGCTGAACTTGTTCCTCTGCTTCTTGTATAATCTCAGGCCCAAACAACTGTCTTTCACCAGTTTGATTCCAATACAAGGGAGTCCTGCACTTTCTGCCATATAAAGCCTCAAACGGTGACATCTTCAAGCTGGTCTGATAGCTATTATTATATGAGAACTCCGCATACGGCAAACTCTTATCCCAACTCCCACCATGTTTAAGGGCACAAGCTCTTAACATATCCTCAAGCACCTGGTTAGTCCTCTCAGTCTGCCCATCAGTCTGTGGGTGGTAAGCCGAACTAAAATTCAATCTCGTATCCAATGATTCGTGCAACTTCTTCCAATATCGAGAGGTAAACTGTGATCCTCGATCAGACACGATCTTCTTTGGCACTCCATGTAGGCAGACAATCCGTGCCATGTACAACTCTGCTAACTTGGCTCCTGAATACGTGGTCTTCACTGGAATAAAGTGGGCTACCTTGGTTAGCCTGTCCACAATCACCCATATAGAATCATATCCAGCAGACGTGCGGGGTAATCCAACAATGAAGTCCATGCCAATCTCTTCCCATTTCCACTCAGGTATCTTTAGTGGGTGCAATAGTCCGGCTGGCCTCTGGTGTTCAGCTTTAACTCTTTGGCATACATCGCACATAGCCACATGTGCAGCCACATCTCTCTTTAAACCATACCACCAATACTTTTGCTTCAAATCCTGATACATCTTAGTGCTCCCAGGGTGGATAGAATAAACTGAATCATGTGCCTCCTTCAATATAGTTTCCCAAAGACTATCAATATCGGGAACACAGATCCGATTCTTGAACCATATCGTGCCTTGCTCATCCTCCGTGAACTCCGGGCCTCTACCCTCTGTTATCAGATCCTTGATCTCCTGGATTTTGGCATCACCAACCTGACCTTTACGAATTTCTTGCTCCAAGGTAGGTTCCAATTCAATAGTCACTCCTTCCGTATGTGTAACAATTCCCAGGTTGAGCCTCTCAAAGTCTTTTGCTAATTCATCAGGTAGCTGGACAACGAAAGCGGAGTGAACATGCTCCTTCCGACTCAAGGCATCTGCAACCAAATTCGCCTTACCTGGGTGATAGTGAATCTCCAAGTCATAATCCTTAATGAGCTCCAACCAACGGTGTTGCCTCAGGTTGAGATCCTTCTGAGTGAATATATACTTCAAACTCTTGTGATCCGTGTATACTTGGCACTTAGTTCCCATAATGTAGTGTCTCCAAATCTTAAGTGCATGCACAACGGGAGCCAATTCCAAATCATGAGTGGGGTAGTTCAATTCATGTTTCCTCAACTGACGAGATGCATAGGCAATCACATGACCTTCTTGCATGAGCACACATCCAAGTCCTTGGCCACATGCATCACAATAAATGTCAAATCCCTTCTGCAGATCTGGCATAATCAACACTGGAGGTGACATCAATCTCTCCTTCAACTGATCAAAGCTTTCTTGACACTTCTCATCCCACTTAAATTCTTTTCCTTTCTCCAAAAGTGATGTCATAGGCTTGGCAATCTTAGAAAATCCTTCAATAAATCTCCGATAATATCCTGCGAGTCCCAAGAAACTTCGAATCTCAGTAACTGTAGTGGGCACTCTCCACTCCATTATCTCCTTAACTTTAGCAGGATCCACTGCTATTCCTCCATTAGAAATAATATGACCAAGAAATGGCACTTCGCCAATCCAAAACTCGCACTTGCTGAACTTAGCATAGAGTTGATTATCTCGTAACTTCTGTAGCACCAACCTTAGATGTTCTTCATGGTCACTCTCATTCTTAGAATAGATAAGAATATCGTCGATGAACACCACGACGAATCTGTCCAAGTACTCCATAAACACCTTGTTCATCAAATTCATGAAATAAGCTGGTGCATTGGTCAATCCAAACGACATAACAGTAAACTCGTATAGTCCATATCGAGTCGAGAATGCTGTCTTGGGAATATCCGATGGTCTAATCTTCATCTGATGGTATCCCGATCGGAGATCAATCTTCGAGAATACCCTGGCTCCTCTCATCTGATCAAATAAATCCTCAATACGGGGCAACGGATACTTGTTCTTCACCGTAACATCATTAAGAGATCTATAATCCACACACATCCGTTGCGATCCATCCTTCTTCTGCACAAATAACACCGGTGCTCCCCAAGGTGAGGAACTTGGACGAATGTAACCAGCCTCTTGTAACTCCGTTAACTGCTTCTTCAGTTCCTTCAACTCCTCTACGGACATTCTATATGGCCGTTTAGAAATAGGGGCGGTTCCAGGTAAGAGATCAATAACAAACTCAACTTCTCTATCAGGTGGCATCCCTGGTAACTCCTCTGGAAAGACATCCGGAAAATCTCTAACCACCCGGATGTTGTCACCAACAAACTCCTCAGGCATAAAGAACATTGCACGCATGGATGAGGAGGTTACTGCAATATTGACTTGAAACCTTTCTCCTTTAGTGGTAGTGAGTTCTATGGTACCTCTTCCACATGCTATAACGGCCTTTGCCTTCCTTAGCCATGACATACCAAGGATCAGATCTATACTGCTTGACTCTAATATTATAGCAGTAGCTCCAAATTCTCTACCCATAATAGTCAATGTCAATCTACGTGTCATTTGATTCACCTCAACAGGCCCTTTAGGAGTAATTACTATCAAGGGTTTTCTCATATTTAGCAGTGGTATTTCATTTGTGTTGGCATAACGAGCAGACATGAATGAATGTGTAGCACCAGAATCAAATAATATTGTTGCAGGAATTGTATTAACATAAAACATACCAATTACGAGGTCCCCACCATCAGGAGTATCATCAACGCTGACTTGATTCACCCTGGCTATAGAATATCCCTTGCCAGGGGTCTGTTGCTTGTTCTGAACTGGAGTAGTAGCAATCCTCTGTGGGCAGACATTTGCATAATGACCAATCTTCCCACACTTGAAACATTGAGTGCCCGGACTCTGTCCTGCAAACTTTGTCGGGGTGCCAGTGGGTGTAGCCTGTCGAGTAGGTGTCCTCAGTGGTGATTGCTGAACTGGGCGCGGTCCTCCTGGTCGAGGCGGTGTACTCTGTGGTGAACTGTAGCGAGGACGAACACTGCTGCTACCCTGTCCCTGTGAAATAGCCTTCCTCTTCAAATCTCCCAGCTGAACACGCTTGTGTTCAATAGCCAGAGCCTTATCCAACAGTCTCTAAAATGATGGAAATGTGTGTGCCACAAGAGCATACTGCAGTGGTCCATTAAGTCCTTCAATGAAATGCTCCTGCTTCCTCTCGTCCTCAGCAACTTCCTCTGGAGCATATCTGGATAACTGAATAAACTTGTCGCGGTACTCGCTGACTGACATACTTCCTTGCTTCAGCGACAGAAATTCCTTCTTTTTGATCTTTATCATCCCAGCTGGAATATGGTAGTTCCTGAACTGCGTACTGAACTCTGCCCAAGTAATATTATCCGCAGCATCATGGGCAGCAGTATAAGAATCCCACCAGTCAGCAGCAGGACCAGTCAGACGTCCAGAAGCATATAAAACCTTCTCCCGGTCAGTGCATTGTGCAATGTTGAGCATCTTCTCAATTGACTTCAACCAATCATCTGCATCAAGTGGATCTGGCGAACTTGCAAATGTAGGTGGCTTATGACTCATGAACTCTCGGTGCTTATCACGAGGTGGAACTGGTGGTGGTGGTGGAGGTAATGGCACTTGTTGCTGCTGTTGCTGTTGTTGAAGCTGTTGTTGCGCCCTCCTTTCTTGGCGTATCTCATCTCTCTCCTGGCGCAACTCCTGGCGTATATCTTCTCTTTCCTGACGCATCTCCTGGCGTTCTTGCTGCATCTGGGCACGCATATCAGCCATGGTGTCTGCCATCTGCTGCATCACCGCCATCTGAGCAGCAACTAGTGGGTCAACTCCGCCTGGTGGAGGATTGGGAGGATTCATCCCAGCAGGCTGTGGCTGAGGTTGTCTTCGAGTGTGTTGGTTAGGAGGCAAGTCAATTCCACCACCCCTCCTGGTATTGACCATCTGAGTTAGATACATATAGTAAGAAAGAGCAGTAGACAAGGCAGTAATTACAATCATGTTACTTTGGGGGATTTATTAGCTAAGCAGATTAATATTTCACCTACTATAGCTAATTTGATACCTTATAGTGGTACATGCTAAGATGTCCATCTATAATAATTCAATCAATCAAAGAAGCAAATCAGGCATTGATCATCAGAACAATCAACCAATATTTTTAATAGAGAAAATAGTTTTAATTTTGTCCTAGGCTTCCTATCTCTTAAAAATGTCATAGGGGTAGGGATTCCAAGGTGTGAAATCCATCTTGTCCTAGAGTAGAAAAGGTAAGAATGATCAGAGTAGAACAGTAGAAGGTGAGACAGGATCAAGATAAGTGTAGAAAGAATCAGAGTAAGGTGAGTGTAGAATGAATTAGAATGAGATAAGTAGGTAAGGGTTTGTCCAGTCTATCTAGGTTTCGTCCTACAGTCAACATTTCCTCTGATACCACTTCTGTAACACCCGGTTTTAAGGAACATAGCCGGGTGCATCTCATACATGCGCCAAGAAGACAACATATATAATAACAAAGTGTATAGAGATAAATGTCATAAAACATCAGAGTAATTATTACATAGCGGAAGACTTATTACAAAATAAAATAGTAAATATAAAACGAACTAAGGATCGTCGGCGCCAATGTCGACTGAGAATCGCCACCTAGATCAGATCGAACTCCTCCGTGTTAGGCGGCTCCTCTTCAACCACCTGCTCTTCTCCTGTGGGGGGGGTGTGAGACAGCAAGAGTGAGCTCACATACGTTCATAGCTCAACAAGTCGTGGGGAATAATGTGGCATGAACTCACCAAAGGTGGGAGTTCATGAAGTGTAAGGCTGATCAATGAAGTAAAGGCTAAGGCTGAGCATTGCTTTTATAAGTTGGTCAAAATTTTATTAGCAATTACTAAGTGTAAGTAAATACCAAACCTTAATAATAATAAAGAACAGTAATAGTAAAATAATCCCAAATGCGATGCAAATGTCAAAATTAAATTTAAGTTCCATAGTTAATCATGTGAGGGTCCGAGCCGCTCTTGACCGTGAGCACGGCTAGTATACTAGTTTTACGCTCTGCAGAGGTTGCGCATCTTTACCCACAAGTCGTGTATCCCATGTTGCCTGGGTTTGCAAGGCCCTTAGACACTACCGAGGTGAATGGCTAGGGATCCACTACGAGGCCTTTACAAAGTTCCACTAGCTTCCGAAAACCCGCTACAGTTTATGGGAAGATCCAGTACAGGGTTCCTGGCTGATAGCCATCGCAGCAAAATCAACCAGGGACCTCCCCGCACTGACCTCTCCCCTACTGCCCTTGCCCCTTTCGGGTAAGGTAGTCTTCCACTAGCTTTCCTAATTAGTCAGCCAAGGGCGTCCCATTAAACCCTTGTGGTAGCACTGTTTTCCCGGGTGGTCGCTCCATGTTCCAATTAATTTAATGATCTTAACATGAACAATAATAATAACAAGATAATAACAGAATAATCATGAATGATGAATCTCCATACCCAATCCACATAAAGCAATAGCAAGTACTACCCAAAAATATTCCAGGGGTGAACAAGGTATAGAGGTAATCAAAACTGGGGTACATAAAGGATCCCATCAAAATTAACCTATGCAGATCATTAAAATTAATAAGAACATGGCTGGGAAAAGTAAGTGATCAAGGGCACAACTTGCCTGCAATGAGCTCCTGCTCAGCTATCTCTACTTGCTGAACCTCAGTTTCCACAGTGGGTTGCTCGTCTACTCGCATCAATACAAAACATACATGGTATAGCATAAATTAACATCACATCAAACATGCAAATAGAATATACAGTAATAAACTAGACATTAAAATGAACCCATAGGAACTGGAATCACTGAATTTGGAGTCATAGAATTTAAGTTATGAATTTCCTAAGATTTTAAGGTGATTATAATAGGATTAGATGATAAATAAATTTTTTGACAGAGTTCTTGTCAAAACAGAGACACTAAATGATGAAGAATATTATTACAAAATTTTAGAAATTGGAATGACTCAATTTGGAGCTAAAATGAATTTTCTATGCATTTTACAGGTTTCTAGATTTGTTTTTGTATTAAAAATGAATTTCTAATATTATTTCTCTGTTTTTAAATGTCTCTGGACTGGGCGTCAAATTCCAGAAAACACAGGGGGTCTGGCGTAAGTTTTCCGAGACTCAGTGAATAGTAACACATGGACGGCGGGTTTATTTCCCGGAAACCCGAGGACTCTTTAACAAAATGACCCGCGAAGGGGTATCGGGCCGTTCTGGCCGCCCAATCGCAAACGAACAGCCCCGATTAGATCCACACACGGCCGAAACGATACATAATCTACACCGTTGGATCTAAGTTCGATGGTCGCGATATAATTATGCTAGATCCAACCCCATCCATTAGATCCGAGATCGACGGTACCCGATCAAAGCGACGAAGGGGTACGCTACTTCTAATCTCAGCCGTTCAACAAGAGATCAACGGCGCGAAAGCCTTCGTCTCCCCCCTGGTGGCCGAGCGAGACGGCGCCATCCCTCCCGCGGCGGCGCCATGGCCGGTGGTCACGAAAATTCCACCCCGGTGCCCGAACTTCGACGCACAGGGAACAAATACGAAGGGCGCGACTGGGCGCACGAGTTTACGGCATCAGCGCCACAGCCCAAGTCCAGAAATGCACCGACGACGGCGCAAGGCAGTGATGCGCAAGAGCCTACCCCGACGAGGAATTCTGGCCTCCCCCGTGACTCAATCCCGATTCTAATAGCTAATTCTCAGTGCTACCATTAATTCGAGCCAGTGGGGAGAGGAATTACCTACAAATTCGGAGTGGGAGACCCCGGCCACGGAGAGCGTCCGAGTGCGGCGGCTTCACCAACACCGGCGAGGAATTCCCCTCGCCCCGTAGGTCCGCGCACCCTGCACCGCCTTTGTGCACAATCTACACCCCCACTGGGTCACCAGGGAGCGCACCACGCGCGACAGCTGGGGTCGTCGACGGCTAGCGACTACGGCGGCTAACGGCGAGGAGTTCTGGCGCGGCGTGAGCTGTCGACGTGGGCGAGAGTGGTCAGCAGGGCACGGTCGTGCTATTTGTAGAGCGGCGAATACGGCATCCGCGACCGGGCCGTGCACAACGAACCGCCGAGATCACCGCGCACGCCGCCGACGATTTCGCGAGGCGGGTGGCGTGGAGAAGACAGAGCACAGAGGCGAGCGGGTCTTCCGGCTGACGTGTGGGACCCACGTCGCGGTGACACACAGCGAGCGCAGTTAGGGCAGTGAGACCGAGCAGTGGGCCCACGATATCAGTTGGCCGGGCGCGAGCGATGAGCAACTGTCCCGCGGGCCCCATCCGTCAGATGGCTGCGTGCGCGCGGAATGGAACTGGGCCGCGCGGCTTGAGTTTGGGAGTGGGCCGAATGCAGGGAAATCCAGCCCAACAGCAGGTTTTTTTCCTTTTCTTTTATGTTTCCTTTTTCCTTTCTTCTTTTTTAAATTTTAGATTTCAAATTTGAATCTGTTTTTGTGTGAAGATCAAGCTCAGGTAAATTTTATAAATCTTCATAACCATATGGACCAACTTTTATTTATTTATGAATTTATTTTATTCTCTTTGTTTAGTATTTTTCCCAATCTCCTCCAATTGTAGAATTCCCTTTAAAATTCAATTTCCAATTTGGGTGTCCACCTATTCTTTTATATTATAAGTTTCCATTTTGGGATTTTAATATATTTCTTGTCATGTTATTTTATTGTTATATTTATTTAATGCACAAACATAAAAACTCCAACAAATGCACTTTTTCTTTATTTTAGCATAATTGTTTTATTTAGTCACTCTCAATTACATAGGTGCTCTTTTTATGATGCAAATAAGACACACAAAATGAGGAACTCCCTTTATTACTCTTGGTATACAACTTGAGTGTTACAATCATCGACTGGACAGGACCCGTGGGGCTGCAGCAAGAGCACTCAGAAACAATTTGGACTATCCACTATGATGGCGCATGGTGCCTTGCAGGGGCAGGCGCCGCGGCGATTATCACATCACTCGTCGGGGTCAAATACAGATACGCCGCGTGCCTCAGCTTTGCTCTAGAGTCCGACAGGTGCACCAACAACATAGCAGAATACGAAGCTGTCATCCTGGGTCTTCACAAGCTACGGGCCCTCGGCATCACCACATGCATCATCAGAACAGACTCCAAGGTCGTCCCTGGTCAGATCGAAAATGAGTACTCAGCAAAGGAGCCTGTGCTGATGTAATACCTCACCGCTGTCCGCGGTCTCGAAAAACAATTCAAGGGTTTCACCTTATAGCACGTCGAGCAAAACAAGAACGAAGAGGCAGATGCATTGGCCAAAGCAGCAGCCAAGGGCAAGGCCCTGCCCTCCGACGTGTTCTACCATGTCATCGACACACCAGCCGTCCGTAATCCCAAAGGCTTGCAGATAACGCAAGACACCGATGGCCACCGAATCGTCAACCTCATAATGGCCGAAGACTGGCAGGCCCCAACAACACTATACCTCCAGGGCCATTACCATCCATCCGATCGCAACGAGGCCAAAAGGCTGAAACACAGAAGCAGGGACTTCGCAATAGTCAAGGGCCAGCTTTACAAAAAGAGTATCAACCAGCCTATGCTGAAATGCATAACCAAAATGGAAGGCCTAGAGATCCTCCGCGAAGTCCATGGTGGAACCTGCTGGTCACACTCAGGACCCAGGTCCCTCACAGCCATGGTGATTCGTCAGGGATTTTATTGGCCTGCAATAATATGCACGACCAACCGAGTCACTAGGTCATGTGAAGCATGCCAAAAAATTTCTCCTCGCTCAGGCGCCCCTTCGCAATTTACCAAGCTCGTCGCACACACCTAGCCACTTCAGCGATGGGGACAGGACATCGTTGGGCCACTGCCTACGGCCCAAGGGAACCTAAACTTCACCTTCGTCGTCGTCGAATATTTTACCAAATGGATCGAGGGCAGAGCAGTCTCCATGACAATAGCGAAGACCATGCAAAAATTCTTCTAGCAAAACATCGTCTGCCAGTTCGGAGTCCCATCCGAGCTAACAGTCGATAATGGCAAACAGCTTGACAACCAGGATTTCCGGGAATTCTGCAGTTCCATCGGCACCAAGGCAGTGTTCGCCTCCGTCTACCACCCACAATCCAACGGTGTCGTCAAACGCGCCAACGACAAGACCTTCAGCGCTATCAAGAAAAGGCTCCTCGATGACAAAAAGGGCAAATGGGCAGACCAATTACCCAAAGTCATATGAGCGCTGAACACGACAGAATGCTGAGCAACCGGGTTCACACCTTTTCGCCTGATGTACGGATCTGAGGCAATGACACCGCAAGAGTTAAAGAACGGATCCCCTGAACAAACCAATTAGCCATCCCCGACGTCGAAGAATCAACCTCCAAAGATCTCAATGACGGAAACCGTGTCCTCGCCTTGCAGGCCCTAAACAAGTATCAAGCCCAGACTAAGGCATGGCATGACAACAATGTTGTCCCAAGAGAATTCAGTGAGGGGACTTAGTACTCATAAGGACCACTAGAACAGAGTCCCAGGGCAAGCTAGAGCCAAAGTGGGAAGGGCCATACATAGTGAAGACAAAGGCATCCCCAAACACTTGCAGGCTAACAACATCATCTGGCAAAGACTTAGAGCATTCATGGAACATAGATAACCTCCGTAAATTCTTTATTTAAGATCAAAGGCCCAAGCGCCTTTGTAATTCTTCAAACAATGTTACTTAGGCCCGCACTCTTTTCCTCTAGGGGGTGAGGTTTTTAACGAGGCAGAGCCATGTAATATACAGCCAAAAAGCCCTCGCAAAAAAATCCAGTCATCATCATGGTCATGAGTGTCGAAAAAGACCGCATCAAAGGCCTTCGACATTCGACGTACAAAACAATCACCACAAGAGGCAGCCTAGACTACCCTCACGTGCGACACGTCTGAGCAAAAGCCGCCCAAGGGTGTAGTCGGACACGCACAATAAGTGCACAACATCACCCTAAGGGTGCGAAGTCTTTACTATAAGACAAATCCGAGCAAAAGCCGCCCAAGGGTGCAGCTGGACATGCACAATAAGTGCACAACATCACCCCAAGGGTGCGAAGTCTTTATTATAAGACAGATCCGAGCAAAAGCCGCCCAAGGGTGTAGCCGGACATGCATAATAAGTGCACGACATCATCCCAAGGGTGCGAAGTCTTTACTATAAGACAAATCCGAGCAAAAGCCGCCCAAGGGTGTAGCTGGACACGCACAATAAGTGCGCAACATCACCCTAAGGGTGCACAGTCTTTACTATAAGACAGGTCTGAGCAAAAGCCGCCTAACGGTGTAGCCGGACATGCATAATAAGCACGAGAAACCACCCTAAGGGTGCGAAGTCTCTACTATCCGACACAGTCGAACAAAAGCCGCATAAGGGCGCAGCCGGGTACGCGCCAGAAGCGTTCGATATCGCCCGTGGGAAGCGAGGTCCCCATCCCATCCAAGTGCCACGCCAACACGATTACAAGTCGTGACAATCTTACAACAAGCGCAGCACATGGTTTCATCATAGTTTACATACACAAAATGAAGGGTCGGTTGGCCACATTGCACAATAATACAAATCACATCTTGTTGCCCTCCCTCTCTATTGTGAATCGGGGGAGGGCAGCGTTTTCACTCACTATCGCAACACGAGAGCGAGGCCAGCAAACATGCTACGTCGGCTCAGCCTTCGGAATAAGACCCGCCTCCCAGAAATTAAACAACATCATCTTCAACTCTTCCCCTTCAAACAGATTCCACAAATCCCCCTCCCTAATACACATCCCGGACTTCGAGGATTGTAAATCGCATTGGCTGCCCCGATCTAATCGAAGACGGGATCATTCCATACCCATCTGACGACGCCTCCCACTTCGTGACATCCCACCAACACTATACTTTGACACCACCTTTCACCGACGGTGCTCTTCGGCTATCGCCCCAACTGGGGGAGCAGACTCTTCGCGCACTTCAGACTGCGGCAAGGACTCCGATGCGGCCAAATCCAATGTAGCAAAATAATCTAAATCTTCATCAGAAGACTCCTTAATCCATGAAAATGGGCTCCCAAAATCATCCTCGTCCGATGACCATGACACAGTTTCAGAACCAGACGCATTTCCATTAATGGGCATCGCATTCGCAGCCGCCACAAAATTAGTATCAACATCAGTGGGGGTTGCTTGCGCAGGCCCAGACGTCGGAACCTGCGCAGCAACCAACCTTCAGAATCACAAAAAGAAACCTTAAACCCAACGACCCTAATGCAACCCCGCCACCTGCGAAGGAGCAGCCACCACTACAGGGTCTTCGCCAGCCGGAGCAGCCACCGCTGCAGGGTCTTCGCCAGCCAGGGCAGCCGCCGTCGCAGGGTCTTCGCCAGGGCCGTCTTGATGCGCTGATTGCTCTTCAAATCCTGTCCCCACGTCCTCTGTCCGAGTCAACGAGCTTTCAAGGCCGCCAAAGTCCTCAACCTCTTCATCGTTCAGCATCTACAAAACACAGCAAAAATTTAAAAAAAACATGCGCCAATGCTCGGTCGGCCCTCTCCCGGACAGTGTCGTGGCCATGCGGGCCCCACATCCTATCGTAAAGCGCCCAGCGGACTGCTTTAGCAACTCGTCTCTAACCTGGAAGATCCCGCGATCGAAGTCCTCGGTTACCCGATCAAAGACTTCAAAATGCCTACATCCCTCACGGGACAAGGCATTCGTAGCCCCCTCGCAGGTAATGAGCGAGGCGCAGGTAATGAGATCGGTTGCGATGGACAGGAGCATCTCCAGCTCCTCCTGCAGCCACCCAAGGAAGCGGAGGCCCACCTCTTCGCCAGATTAGTCAAAAGGGGTGATTCGCACGCCGAGATGACGGTACGTGTCAACGAGCAACGCGTGCGCTCGGTCGACCCCGGCGCGGGTGGTGGCCTCCGTCTTGTCAACGTAGCCACGCAAGCACTTCAGCCCCGACTTTGCGTCGGTGGCGCGCTTGAGGGCAAGGCTAGCCTCAGCACGAGCCTTTTCTACGCCCTCCCTCTCCTCCGCAAGCCGACGGCTGAGGTCCTCTTTCTCCGCCTCCACCGCCGTCAGCTTCTCAAGCAGGTTACGGCTCCTGTTCTACATCGCTGGCTTGTCTCTGATCGCCTCTATATGTTGCGTTTGGAGGCGCTCAATCCTCCCCTCAAGTCGCCGCCTCTCGGCAGAAAACTCTAAGGTCAGCACCCAGAAGCAATGCGCTCGGTGAAGGTAATCGCCTGTCACAAGAACCGTCAAAGTAGAGCTACGGAAGCGATACAATTCCAAAACACTGGTCACACTCACATGTTTCAGCTGCTGCGCAACTGAGGTGGCTATGTCCTTCGCGGCGGCGGTCGAGGCAATCTCGCCGCCAGCGTAGAACTTGGACCACGGGTCCTGCGAGGACCCCACGCCACCCCTTGCCACGGTTGCCATGGTCGCAGGGCCGGCCAACACCGCCGCCAGGACAACAGCCAGTTGCCCGGACTCCGCCCGTACACCATGGTCAAGTCAGAAACACAGACTTCGCAAAAAAAAGAAAAAGTCAGAAACTCACCAGCAGGAGCTAGTCCCATGTGGGCATCAAACATTGCGACCCCACCCACAAGGTAATCATCTATGGAATGCTTCCTGGAGACTTCGGCGATTGCCACCGTTGCCTCAACAGCACGCGGTGGCGAGGGAGGCCTTCACTCATGTGTGGGCACGACAGGTGGAGGCATGCTGGCGCAGAGGCGGTAGGCTTCGCGCTCGGCCGCACCATCTTTGCCTCGTGCCTTGGGTCCACCAACCTAGCAAACGCCCGGCGCTTCCACGGTGCATCTTGGCGATCCTTCTCCATCACTGCCGATACAACAGCACCAACATTCCGTCCGTAAGGGAAAATCTTCATCTCACGAGCTAATAGAGATGTAAACATGTCCTCGCCGGCCGCCTGGGGTATCAGAACAATGCTAGGCCAGCGACCTCTGGTAACCTCCAACATTCGCGCGGAAGATTCTCGGAGCTCGGGTGAAGACATCGTCTCCCCGAGAACCACGCATGTCTCCAACAAGTCTGCAACAAAACAATCGGAAGCCCTCAACCCCTCAGCTGTTGTACCTAATTTCCTTTTCTTGACGGTCGCGTGCGGTGCCTTGTCCTGTGAGGGGCCGTCGTCGGTCGTTGGCATCGCCTGTTTCCCTCGGCAGACAGCAACATCAGCATAGTCGTCCCCCGGGTAGCCAGCATATGGCAAACGGTTCAACTCAAAAACACCGTTCAACCTAACATTTGAACCGCGGATATCGCAACTCCTCAGCGTCTCCATCTTTGGCACATATTTTCCTACAATTTTCGTGGCCTGAGCCTCCACTTCACGCACAAACACGGCCGTGTTGCGACCGCGTAAATCCACCACGAAGGCTGGACTTCGCACCAGCTGGCCGCTAAGGGTAGGCATCCAATGAGGGGTCACTTCGCCCAATACCCAGCCATGCGCTAAGGGCCACACCCCATATGCAATAAATTCCTCCACCAAGTCACGCCTGCTACTCAGGCGGGCAGCATGTTGAAGGGCCCCTTCGTCTTCGTCTTCCTCCGCCACCTCGAATCGAGGGAATGCCACATAACAGTGTGAGCATAGGATGGCCGGAGGCAGACTCGGCAAGCCTTCGACATCACTAGGAGCCACATAGAACCAAAAATCCCACCAGTTACCCCATTTGTTCCTAGCGCAGGGGACTATCTCCACAACCTCAGTCGAAGTCTTCCCAGTCCTCGGCGTGAAGGTGCACGATCCAAATTGGGCTATCTTATTCCCTATCTTCCTCTTCTGTCAATGCAGGCAATAATTCTTGGCGAAGACCTCCACATATGGCTGCCCGCCGTAGGATGTAACTGCCTAGACATACTTCGTAAGCGCCACCACTGCGTTTGGCATCAATTGGTGGACTTGGACCTCAAATCGTCGCAACACCTCCAACACGAACCGATGTGTCGGAAGACGAAGACCGACAGCAAAAAAGGCCTCAAAAATTATCAACTCGCCTTCAGGCTTGGGGATTTCCTCTGCACTCGGGGCTCGCCCGACACCGTCACCAAAGTAACCAAGCCGCCGCATCTCCAGCACACGGCCCGAGAAAATCCTCGAGGTACCAAATTCCACGGTGTGGCCGGGCTGCAAATCAATCACCGCCTAATCACTCAAGGTCTCCTCGGACGACGGCGTGGCCGGCGATGCGCTCGCAGCAGACGAGGAAGAAGACATTGCAACGTACCGTCGGCGGTGGTGCGCGGTCTGCTTGATACAGGCCAGATTTCTGGCGTAGAGCGAGCAAGTAGGGCATGCGAGCAACTGAAAGAAGCTAGGGTTTCTGCAGCGCAAATGCAAGCAGGAAACGGTCTCGGCCGAGGTCGGCTTTTTATAGGCACGACACGACGCCTTGGGAAACTCGCAGTCCAACAGTAACACGCCCATCAACGGTCACATTTCAAAAACCCTCGCGGGACCACTTCGAGCGAGGGCAGAGTCTTCACCATCTCATAGTGGTCTTCGGCACCAGCTGACTTAGTCAAACTGGTCCCTCGGAGGGAAAATGTTGGGACGAAGGCAAACAAGCCACCCTTCGCTCGACGACTCCCACCTCGCGTTGCGCAGACGAAGACCGCATCTGTAAGACCCACCGGAAAGGCCAAGGGCGCTGACCAGACAAAGGCCTATTCGACCCCTTCTGCTCCCACGAGACAAGACGAAGGCCCCGTCGAAGACCACAGGACCTCCCACTCCCTCGCCACGGAGAGAGGCCCATGTACGGTTCAGCCCACAAAGCTGGGCCCGCGTGAGCATGCGTGAATTGGGTCGTGTCTGTAATAAAGTATACCGTAATGACTGTCTGTAACCTCCCCTCGTGAGATTATTCTGGGGATAAACCAGGTACTTGAGAGCCTAAATGTCTTTGACAGGGATAGGCAACCCCTCGAGTACCTATGAATACCCCTGTACTGTGCCCAAGCACGGAGAGATTAACATGGCTTTTGACATCCCGTGTTAGCATTACAAACTCTCTCCCTAATTTCTTGTTGGATCAACCTGTCTTGGAGGGCAAGTTCCAACACTTGGACGAATCGACAGCGCTGACGCCACGGGTGACCTCCGGTGGCTGCTGTGTGGGCGGGGCAAAGTGGAGGGCGGTTCTAGAACAGAAAGATGGGGCAAGGGGCGTGGGCACGATCGCCTTGTGATCTAGGCGCGGGGTCAGTTCCATCTAGATGATGAACAGGAGCATGCTAGCTGCCTCTACCGCATGGGCTAGAGTGAGGGGCACCAACAAGCTAGTCCGCGGGCGGGGGAAATGCCAGTTCGGTGCTCATCCGTGTAGGTGCGTGGGCCGCAGGGTGCGAGCGAAGCGCGCACGACGTGGGCTGGCGCGGGCTGGCGTGGGGTGCTCGGGGAAGAGGAATAGGTGGTGGGCGCAGGTGACGGCGTGAGCTTGAGTAGTTCTGCATGCGAGGAGATCGGAGAATGCATGCATGTGGGGCCCAGCCATTTTCTTCAAAACGTGCCGCAACTGGCTCACGGCTGGGGATCATCTATGGAAGGAAAAGGCAGTTTTGGAACATAAGTTAAACAACCTTCGTAGATCAGATTAGAATAAATATCTGGATTTTCCAAATCAATAAATTTCCAAAAAATCTAAAATTTATATTTAGTACCTGAAAATGTTCCAAAGGCTCAAAAATTCTAGGACAATCCGTAGACATGTTTAGGCACCAAGTGAACTCAAATCAAAACACTTAGAGTTTGTAAATTATTTTTAGGTGTCTTAAATAAATAGATTTTGCTTTTTCAGAAAAAGGGAAAAATACTCTGAAACAATATAAAAATTATTGGGACTTCTACAAGGTATATTAACACGTTTCAAACACCTTTTGCACTTAAAAACACTTTGTGACGGCATGAATGCAACAAACAAAGCACCTCTAGGGCTCACTTCACTAGGCTTACGCCAATATATATAACAAAATACTTATCCGTTATTTAGAAAAAAGAAAAGAAAAGTAAGGAGAAGAGAGGGTAACACCTGAATTTGGTGGATATTAGAAAAGAAATTTTATACCCCTAAATTTAGGGTGTTACAATTAAGCATTTAAGTTTCAATCTTGTCTTCATACTTATATTGTTTTAGATTGAAACTTAGCCATTGCGATAGAGATAGCAACACTTAGAACATAACCTAGTTCGCACATTCTAGTTCGATTAATTGCATAGGTTTTGCTCTAGTGATTTATTTGTGGCCTAGTTTAGTGAAATTTTTAGAAGTCCTAATTCACCCCCCTCTTAGGCGTCACCTGTTTCCTTCACCCTTCTCAGATCTACTACTTTGAACCTTCTCAGATCACCTATTCACCCCCATCCAGGCAACTTTCAGAGACTGTATTGTAGAATGTACTCCACGACCATGAGAGAAACCTTCGTCTGCCTCCCAAAAAGTTACAGCTGCTAGTTCTATTCTTGCTCCCATAGACCAGAATCAAGTCGAAGACATGCTTCTTCATGAAGCATGAAGCCAGAAGTGGAAAATCACTGACCCCCACCATAGAATGACTAGGATGACCTTGATCAAGAGATTCTAAATCTCGAAGCCATTCAACAAAAAGTTTAGAAGCGTAAAGAGAAGATGCTTTGGGTTTCTCAGCTTTGAGAATAAATTGATGAAGCATCAGAACAATTGTGTAGCGTAACGCAACAAATCAAACAACCAGAGGACCAACACCATCAGAGAAACCTTTGTCATGAAGAGCACAACTATGATGACTTTGTATATGATGATGCTTCTCCATTGGCTATAGAATTACAAGCTACACCATGGCCACCACTATACATACCACCTCAATAGCCAATGTATGATGGCCTATTAGATCCAAAGCAGTTTTTATGAGCTACAATATCATACTATGGTGGCAATGCGCAGTGATGGCAAATTCATTTGTCATGGTAGTCAGGAATGTGGCTCAAACATGGTATTCTTCTCTTCGGTCAGGCATCGTCTCATCATGGCAGAAGCTTAAAGATATGCTCCTCACAACTTTTCAGGGTTTCCAGACAAAGCCCATTACTTCACAAGCTCTATTCCGGTGTATAGAAGAGCAGGATGAATATCTTTAGGTTTATGTTCGAAGATTCCTTCGGCTCAAGGCTCAAGCACCTACTATACCAAATGAAATCGTCACTAAAGCAATGATCAAAGGGCTTTGTCTGGGTCCAGTGGCCCAATACTTTGCTAGGAAACCTCCTAAATCCCTAGAGAAGTTGTTGCCAAAAATGGATGAAAATATCGTGGGCGGATAATGGTTTTTGCCAGCGCAATGAAGAAGCACAGAGTTATGCAAATACTGTCAGGGGCTTTGGAGGAAGATTTCACTCCAAGCATGTCCGAAGTGTACACAACCCAAGACAGAATGAAGATAAATCTCAAGTGTAGTAGAACCATCAGCAGGATTCATCCCAAGTAGCAGGATCCCAATAGTCTTTGCATGGCAACTTCCATCCACCAGCACCAAATGGAGGCAGAGGAGGCCAGAGCTTCAATGGAAGGTTCAACAAAAATACCTAGCTGAAGAAGTTATACAGCATGTTTTGTGAAGAAAACAAAGACCACATTATGAAGACTTGCCAAATAACCATACAAAAGCAAAAAGAGCCTGCTGCCGCACAAACAAGCCAATCAAAGGAAGTCTTCCACACATCATCCTACTATTCTCCTTATATTCCACAGCATGTTCAGCACCAAGAGCCGAAGCCTCAACCTTGGGCTCCATTGCTTTAAGAAGCCCTTCACCAAGTCATTGGGAAACACCACTAACATTTATCCTAGGACCTCCGCCATATGAACAAGTGCATGTTGGCCAACCTAGTCTTCAATGCAAGGTATGATCCACTAGGATAGAAGGGAGTCATCCAAAGCTCGCATAGTAAACAGTGTGGTCCTCGAATCCAAACACATTTATTAGGGATCGTGAGGCTAGGCTGAATAGCCAAAGGTGAAGCAAAGAAACAAGAAACTTTTTGCATTATATGGTTTTGTATTTTCTCCAAGTTTACCTTCATTATAAGAGGCAATAAGGGAATAAACCATGTTCAAACCTGTAAATGTAATTCTAGGGTTGCACCATCGAGTGTAATAGAAAAAGATTCAGAATACCTTCAGAAGAAGGCAGAATTAAATGCCTAGAAATGACAACAAGACTGCGAAGTCGTTCCAAGTGGGAATGCAGAGTCAGAGGATAAAAATCACCCAGTAATGGTGATAAGATTTAGAAGTTGTTCCAAGTGGGAATGCAAAGTCAGAGAAAATATCACCCAGTAATGGTGATAAGACTCAAAAGTTGTTCCAAATGGGAATGCAGAGTTAGATCCAAAAGACCTTTAAGGGAAGGCAAGACCTTTTATGATGTATCTTCATCACAATATAATCAACTTCATACATCTTGCATCATGGCATGATATCATCATAACATCATGCATAACATTATTCACATCCCCTTGTTTGAATGAGCTCAAGAAGGAAGTTAGTCCCTACTTCTGAATTATATAAGCATGATCAGTCACTTTGTAATAGTGACAAGTATACCAAAGCTCTTTATATAAAGTACCACTGATTATATTTGAAAGCCTTTATAGCAAGTTTTGCTTCGTGTATGTAAAATGAATATTTTGTTTTCCCTAGTGCACATATAATAAGTGGAACCTGAAGTAATTTCTTCCATTGAATTGAAAATTGAAATGTTCAACCATCGACGCATCGGTAAGGAGCTAATAATTTTGATGACTTTGTTACGGGTGAAAAGAAGGCAAGGTGTTTTTGCCTTCGGCTTAAAAGGCACTAGTTTCACGCATCACAAAAGTATAGTACATCAAACACACAAAACATATATATTACATGAATGTATTTACAAAGTTTATATAGAAATATTCACTAGTTCTGTTTCAGAACTCTTTTGGCTATATCATTAAAAACATTCGAAACAACTTTGTCTACTGTCTTGTAAAACATATCAAGGTGGGCCAACTAGTCCTTCAGCTCTAGATCATTCTCCGAAATGTATTCTCAGATATCAGTTTTGATTAGGGATGAAAACATGGAAACAGGTGGAAAATGCCTCTCTAGTTTCCGTTTCAGCATGTTTTTCACCGAAATGGGATCGGGTACAGAATACTCGGTAACCAAAACAAGAGCAAGATAAACGGGTCTACGGAAACGAACATGAGCAAAAATATTAAGTAGAAATTTATTTTTAATACAAACAGACATAATATTGATGGCTTACTAATGATTGACTAGTAGGGCAACAACATGAAACAAATAGATATAGAGGGGCGACACTTTATTGTTGTTAGCTTGCTAGTGGTGAATATATATAGCTATGGCCGATGTTGTTTGAGCTTTTATGCCACTTGTCATTGAGGAGAGTCTATGGCTAGAATAAACTCTTGTGCTATAATTCATTACCTAAGGATATGAGGCTTTAGCAAATGCACTAATGTGTATTGGGTCGATCTCAGATTTCTCAAATACGGAATAATACGGGTTCAACCCCGAAAAAAATGAGATCCCATAAAAATAGACAGAATGGACCTTCTCCCGTTTCCGTGCTATTTACGAATTTTTCCACAAATTTAGAAATGGATGAGTCAATTGTGGAAAACGTTACTGGTCATACAAAGAAGCTTTGTATCTCTTATATCAGTTCCAATTTCTGATTAAATTAGAAATGGTGTCGAGTGAGATTTAGGTAGTGTTTGGTTCTAGAGCTAGTTGGGATGGAGCGGCTCCGTCCAAAAGATTCTAGGGAGCTGGATGATTCAACATTTGAGTATACTTTTTCTTTTGTATAGCCACTCTATTCTATATGTGACCAATCCAGACAATATATATCTATATCTATATCTATATCTATACAAATTATTAAGACCGCAAGGGTAGCCTGCCGTTCTGCCATTCTGCAATCTCAACCGTCCGTTCTACCATTCTGCGATCTTAGCCGTCCGATCCTGCCCACCAGCCCCACACGGCCTCTCCCACCCTGCCTTCCGTCGCCAGCCCACATCTCGCAGCCGTCCCACGGTCTCGCAAGCTCCAACTTCCACTGGGAGATGTTCCTACCCGTGGCCCAGCGCCACCAACAACAAGTCCGTCGCCTACCGTGCCGGTTCCACCCGCTGGTGCTCCAGCTCGACGACGACGTCGCCGACCTGCGGGCGCTGGTGGGCCGCCTGGCGTCGCGGGTCTCCGCGGAGGCCGTGGCCAAGACCGCGGCACAGTAGGGCCACATGCTCGTGTCGCTCTCCGGCCTGCTGCACCACCCGCAGGCGCAGGACCCGCAGCGCCGCCTCAACCCATCCCCATTCACGGAGCGGACGACTTCCTCCGCCTCGCCGACACGCACGGCAGCTTCCGCGACGCCCTGGTCGCGCTCGCCGCGCTCTAGGCCGAGGCCCACGCCGCGCTGCGCAGGGAGGAGCCGGCCTGCCTCACGTCGGCCGCGCGCGCGCTGCGCCAGTCCACGCGGGACCTCCCACGGGTCGCCTCCTCGACGCGCACTGTGGTCGCCAGGCCCCCGCCCGCCCCGCCCGCCGACATCCCCTCCAACACGGCGGCCATCACCGCCACCATAGTCGACACGGCCGCGGCAGTGGCGTCGGCGTCGGCGGTGGTCTTCTCCGGTGTCTCCTCGCTCTCCATCGCCGCCGCCATGGCGCGCGTCGAGGTCGACGCCATGTCGTGCTGGATGTCCTCCCCGCGAGGTTCAGCGCGACGTCCGCCACGCCTAGACACGTGATCGTCACCACCGGGTCCTCCTCCTCGACCTCCATGCCGTGGATCTGGTGGGTCGCCGACCTCATGCGGTGGATGTCGCGTGCGAAGCGTCGATCGGCCAAGAGGCAACACGCCGCCACGTCTGCCGCGGGGCCCCAGATGGAGGCCGCCGCGGACCTGGAGGAGTGAGAGCGGAAGGCGGCGTTCGAGTGGAAGGCGGCGTTCGAGCGGCTGGACGATCTAGGACGGTGCATCGCGGACGTGGAGAGCAGAAGCGAGAAGGTGTTCAGAGCCCTCGTCAACACCAGAGTCTCCCTCAACATTCTCAGCCCAGCCTTCTGATTCCCGAATCATCAGGACCCAGCAAACTCAACTGCATTTTGCGACCTTGGATAAAGTATGTACATAGAAATGTGTGTGCGAATGCAATATAGCAATGCGTTTTAGGGCGTTCGCCTTGCTCCATTTTGTTTGTATAGTCCCATTCTAAATTGGAGCGAAGGAACTACATGAAGTTGCAGGAATTGGAAGAAAAGATTGTTCGAGTGTCATTCTCTATCCATTGAGCTTGCATCGTTCATTTGATTTTAGTGCTGCCGATTTCCAAAGTGTTCTGAGACAAAAAAAAATAAAGAGAGAGGCTAGATTGATCGGTGGATCCAGCGCAGCTTCATGGCTCGTCGTGGAGCTAAAAGCGCTGTTGCACTCGTGATTGCCTCTGTGAGGTTGAGGCGGGTGATTCCCGTTCCCGATCGTTGGTTGAGTTCGGTGAGGTCACGTGGACGGATCATGGATGGATGGCACAAGTGATTCTATCCGGGGTGGCGATCTGCACCAGGCTTTTTCCAGTGCGATCCACAGCACGGGTGCTCTGGTGCGAGGCGCGACCGCGCGAATGTGCGATTAGTGGCGATGTGCTGCCGTAGATGCCGTTCGCGCCGGTCCGCTGCACTGTTGGACCGTGGTGCTATCGTGCTCGTGCCCAGGTGGTGTTGCTTGCCTGCTCTTCTGCTTTGATATGCTTGCCCGTTTTCCCTTTTTTTTCTATGCGTGTCAGCTCCAGAAGAACATTGCATTCGACGTTACCATTAGATTACAATAATGACGGGGCCAGCGAGGTTTGCCGTGATGCAAGGTTGCAAGCACTGTAGATTCGCCTTGCTCTACAGAAGCACAGAGAGGACCAGCACGGCTGCCGATTGAGCGCAGGAGATCGATCACGATGGTAACGAGCGATCTACTAGATTTAAATATGGTAGGCATTAACATTTTATTTAGTCAAGGTCCTGTTTGAATGCGAACAAGAAAAGTAGGACCCTTTTTATGTAGCAGCAAACAAAAATGAATATAAAGAACTATATTTATGAATGTAGGTTGTATGTATGTCGATATTTATTATCATTCATTCGAATGGACGGAAAATGGACTTCAAAAACTATATTTTAGAACAGATAGAGTAATATTTATCATGAACCACTAACAGGTAACGATCACCTTGCACATTATACACTTAGCACTCATTAAACCATTAGCGTACACGTTACAACTATTGGTAACTATAGCCTAGATTTTTTACTCTATTTAATTTAATTATGAAATAAAAATAGATCAAACCCAATTAAATCCATTTAGAATCTTCCCGGGTCACCGGATGAGTACATGGCCACACCCCTATAAACGGACGCGGAAGGAGGTAGCGGTAGGCGGCCAGCTCGGTGGCTCCTCCGCTCCTTCCCCCCTGCGGCTCTGCGGATGGATGCGAGATCACACCGAGTTCCCCCAAAGTCAAGGACCCAAGCCCCAAGTCTTCTAAATTTTTGCACACTCGGAAGCCGCAAGACAGGCCACAGCCAGCGTCAGGACATGGAATGAGAGTCTTGTTGGGTGGGTGCCCGACAGGTTGACCCCGAGCACCCCTACCCACATCTTGGCTGGAGCTGATGCAAATGAATGGACGGAAAAGGAAGAGGACTTGGTCAACGAGCACAGTGCACCACATGGCGTGCAACAGGTCGATGAGCATGAGCAACAAGACAAAGCATTCGCTGGGAGATGTTCCTACCCGTGAAGACCCTAAGAGTCTTGCTAGTGGATAATGATGACTACTCGTCAGCTGATCAGTGCCCTACTCCGCAAGTGCTGCTATGAAGGTATGTGCTACAAATGGTAAAGTTATCCTTATATATTAACAATACTAATTTGATCTGATTAAATTGGACATATACTAGGTTTCATAACTTCTGCTGGATAGTAAATAAATTTAGGTTGTAAAACATAACAAATAAGTATTTATTTCCAACGACGATTTATATATATCTATATCCCTTCCTTTCATTTGGTGTAGTTGACTCCTCAACATTGTCATATCCTATTTTGTTATTCTCGGCACATTCATATTCACAACTAGTGAGCATCTGAGGCTGTGCGTGATGGCAAAGCAGGTGAGCGATCGAGGTTGTGCGACCAGGGCACTCACGCGGGCTCTGCAGCGATGGGGTACTTCTCGCGCAGTGGTAGCGAGGCAGCGGTACAACCCATGCACACCGACGGGTGCGTACGCGAGTAGGTGCGCGCGGTGCTCACTGCTCGTGGACGCGGGCAGCGCAGGGGCGACGCCAATGTTGGCGTGTGGTGTGGTACACTGGTGTTGCTAGACACCAGCAGAGTAGAGAAGGTCCAAAAGGCATCACTTGCAGAGCACATTGGCAGAACTAACTTTCAATTGTTCCAATACACAGCGCACTGTGTTAGCAAGCAGATTGAGAGGTACGTAACACCCTTTGTTCAACATCCCATCAAAGTTGGGGTTTATTTTTATTTTTACATTTTTTTGTAGCTGCAATTATACTTATAATATATTGTTGGTAGCCCTGTGGGGTGCTGGAGGCTCAGATTTATCATCTAAAGCAAAGAATTACTATGCTATTCGGTTTATGTTGTGGTTTATTTTTATTTTTACATTTTTTTGTAGCTGCAATTATACTTATAATATGTTGTTGGTAGCCCTGTGGGGTGTTGAGGGCTCAGATTTACCATCTAAAGCAAAGAATTACTAAAGTATGTACCTGTAGCTTTTTGGTTCTTATAATTGCTTAGGGCTGTTACCTTTTTTGGTTACAGATATACTGCTCTATTTGATTTTTTTCATTGAACTTCAAGAGAGTGCGTTTAGAGTTATTGCGGATAACTATGTCACGAATGATTGTCGAACGAGTGTTGTCCATTGTGCTCTTGCTTTTGGCGAAGACGATCATTGTGTTTGCCTTGTTGTTGGTATATTTGAGGTTGGAATTATTCTTCTTTAATTCATGTACATCCTCACTAACTAATGTGCCGCTAATACTAAGGTATTAAGAGGTTAAGAGAAATGTGATGATCAGTAAACTAATCTCCTTTTCAGAAACTTGGGGAAATAGCGCTATGTATTTAACTAAAATGACACTATCAAACCATAGGTCATTGGTCTAATCTAAGTGTCACTATAGTTTTTACATAAGTTAGTTCACTGGAGAACAGACTTATTCGCCTTCAGTAATGCATTTGTTGTGTTCTTCCCACTAATACTGGTACTAAGCTTTTTGTTATGCTGATGTCATAATTAACGATAGGGTGGTCACCTGGTCATTGCGCGTGGGCCACGAAATTTCGTCATGTAGATGTAAGTGAAAACTTCGTCATGTAGATGTGAGCCACGAAACGCGTCGAACTCAGGTGGCGTTTGGTTGAGCACTTGTAATGGTAACAATAATGTAAATAAATAACATTTGTATCTATTACCATGGGAATGAAAAGCGCTAATTGTTTGGATAGATATGATAACATTTTCTATGGGCAGTGCGTGCGGCCGCGCTTGCCGTTTGCGTTGCAGGCCGTGTTTGCGTTGCGTCGATCTGTAGGCCATGCGCTTGTCGTTTGCGTTGCAAGCCGTGTTTGCGTTGCGTCAATCTGCAGGCCGCGCTCTCGCTTCCACGTGATCTGTAGCATAACTGTATAATCATATAACACATATTTGTATATATAAGTTATCGAGATATTATATATTCTAGATGTAATGCACGAGCACTGACCTATCTTATATAATACACTACTAGGTGAGTGCTCGTGCATCACATGCCCGAGTTTCTCTTTGATGTCATCCCGGACAGCTCGCGGATGTCATCCTCTATCTCATAACTGCATAACACATATTTGTATATATAAGTTATCGAGATATTATATGTCCCCGTTGCAACGCACGGGAAGTGACCTAGTAACAAATTAAGAGCGAAGCGGCTCCATTCCACCATACTCTAAAACCAAACACTCAAACACTACCTTAGTGTCAAGTACCCTTAGGCTATCTGCAGTGCACCATGCTTCCATCCTCTCCCCTAACACTGCTCACGTTGTAGCGGCTGCAGTAACCACGCTTCCACCCGCACCGCTGCTCGCTACCTTGCACCCTACCGCGCGGCCCCCTTCTCTCTCACATCAGACCAAGGGGATACTGTGCCAGCCCCCTTCCATCAGAATCCGTGCATGCCAGTATTTATTTGTCAGGGACAGTAATTAGGGGTACCCCCAAGGCTCCTAATCTTAGCTGGTAACCTCCATCAGCACAAAGCTGCAAAGGCCTGATGGGCGCAATTCCGGTCAAGGCTCCGTCCACTCAAGGGACACGATCTCGCCTCACCCGAGCCCAGCCTCGGGCAGGAACGGTAGACCAAGGCAGGTTCGCGCCTCGCCCGAGGGTCTCCTCAAGCAACGGACGCACCTTCGACTCGCCCGAGGCCCAGCTCGGGCAGGCTTCACAGAGAAGCAACCTTGGCCAGATCGCCTCGCCAGCCGACCGGATCGCAGGAGCATTCAATGCAAGGATCGCCTGACACCTTATCCTGACGCGCGCTTTCCAGTCGATAAGGCCGAAGTGACCGCAGTCGCTTCGCCCCTCAACTGACTGACCTAACAGGAAAACATCGCCGCCTGCGCTGCTCTGACTGCTGTGCCACCCGCCAGGGTGAGGCTGACAGCAGCTAAGTCTAGCCTCGGGCGCCATAGGAATCTCCGCCTCACCCGACCCTAGGGCTCGGACTCCACCTCGACTCCGGAAGACGGTCTCCGCCTCGCCCGACCCCAGGGCTCGGACTCCACCTCGACTCCGGAAGACGGTCTCTGCCTCGCCCGACCCTAGGGCTCAGACTCTACCTCGACCTCGGACGACGGTCTCCGCCTCGCCCGACCCCAGGGCTCGGACTCAACCTCGACCTCGGACGACGGTCTCCGCCTCACCCGACCCCAGGGCTCGGACTCTACCTCGACCTCGGACGACAGTCTCCGCCTCGCCCGGCCCTAGGGCTCGGACTCAACCTCGACCTCGGACGACGGTCTCCGCCTCGCTCGACCTGAGGGCTCGGACTCAACCTTGACCTCGGACGACAGTCTCCGCCTCGCCCGACCCCCGGGCTCGGACTCAGCCTCGACCACGGAGGAGCCACCGCCTCGCCCGACCTTGGGCTCGGACCGACCACGCCACAAGGGGGACCATCATTACCCTACCCCTAGCTAGCTCAGACTACGGGGAACAAGACCGGCGTCCCATCTGGTTCGCCCCGGTAAAACAAGTAATGATGGCAACCCGCGTGCTCCATGATGACGGCGGTTCTTAGCCCCCTACGGAAGCAAGGATACGTCATCAAGGATCCGACAGCCCCGACAGCTGTGCTTCTACAGGGCTCAAGCGCTCCTCCGACGGCCACGACGCCACATGAACAGGGCTCCAACACCTCTCCGATAGCCATGTCGGCATATACATGAGGCTCTGGCTCCTCTCTGCTAGACACGTTAGCACACTGCTACACCCCCCGTTGTACACCTGGACCCTCTCCTTACGTCTATAAAAGGAATGTCCAGGGCCCTCGTACAAAAAGGTGGCCGCGCGGGAGAACGGGCTGACGCGCAGTCTCACGCCCTCTCTGTCTCCCTCGCGAACGCTTGTAACCCCTACTGCAAGCGCATCCGCCCTGGGCGCAGGACAACACGAGGCTGCAGGTTCCCCTTACTGTTTTCCCCCCTTGTGTCTCCGTCTTGCGCCGACCCATCTGGGCTGGGACACGCAACGACAATTTACTCGTCGGTCCAGGGACCCCTGGGGGTCGAAACGCCGACATTATTAGTTAAGAAAAAAGTGGTAATGGATGATGAATAGGTATGGAAAATAATTTTTTATAGTTGTAGTGGGGTATAGGGGGGAGTATTTAGGGGGAACCGCTGCGGAAGATGAAAAAATAGGAGGTGAAATGTTGATGATGTGACGTAAAAAAATGATATAGGGAGAAAATTTAGGAGAAACCGCTGCGGATAGCCTTAGATATGTGTTGATGTTAAAAAACGGTACTAAAGGTCCAACCCTTCCGTGCTTGTAGCAAAAGTCACTACTAACCCTTTACTACCATATATTATCGTTCTTTTGCCACCGATCGGCACTAAACATTGTTCTAGAGTTAAAATAAAAGAAAAAAACATATCCTTCCGAATCACAAATACCTCTATATTAGAACCCTAGGTCTTGTCATCGCGTCTTAGTATCGCACGCCACTAGTATCCATTTATACTAGCGGTTTTCAGAACCGTTAGTACTAGGGGTTAGTATAGGGGTTAGTAGAAACGCGTGTAGCTTTCTCTATCATTCCATCTATCACTTACTTTATATCTATATTGCAGTTATATCATCCGTATATTAGAACAATCCAAGTATAAATTAACTAATTGAGGCTATAAGCGAGTTCAAACAAAAATATTGTCAACTACAAAGTTCTATAACTTTTGAAGTTTCACAACTTTTATTTTTGTATTTTTCCCATGGGAGGGTACGTATTTGCAAAATTTGTATTTTAAATTTAACAAATTTAGATGTAATTTTTGAGAGCCGAAATGATTTTAAATAAAACAATTGTCAACTACAAAGTTTTATAACTTTTAGGGATATACAAATTTTGTTTTGGTAGTTTTTCCATACAAGGTCATTTGAAAATCTCAAAATATTTAGGATAAAATGATTTGTAGAGGCGGTTTCTTACGAAAACCGCCAGTAGAAATCAATTTCAACAGGTGTATTCCTTAGAAATCCGCTTGTATAAATTATGGATTTGTACTCATGGTTTTCTTAAGGAACCACCAGTACAAAAATGATTTCTACTAACGTTTTCTTAAGAAATTGTCTGAAAAGATATTACTGACGTTTGATAACTGAAATCGTCTGTAAAAATTAGATATTACCGTAGACATAAAGTTATTTTTCTACTAGTGTGCGCGCATATTCCGTACAAAAATCATGTGATTTGTGATAAGGTTCTTATTTTTCTTATTTTTTACGCTTTTGACCCTTAAGCACCGGCTGGTGGATCCACCAATCGGTATTAAAGAGTCCTTTAGTACCAGCCCATACAACTAGAACTAAAGAATATGGTAATTAGTTCCAGTTGAAAAAAAAACATTTGTCAAGTGTCTCAGACACTCAGCAAAGAGCATGCCTCCACTAGTCTCTGCTATATTTAAAGCACCAGTTTCAATAGTCCAACTGTGTCATCTTTTTACAAAAAAAGTCCATATATTTCTTCTAAATCAACTCAATGTAAAATGTTAAAAAGCGGTGCAAGAGGTGGGGTTTGAACCCAAACTTTGATGGAATAAGGGTGGGAGACAGTGGGCGAAGCTGTCTAACCAGTAGAATGTTATGCTCAGGTGTTTACAATATTGAATATAAATTATACATATGTATATATGATTTTTTGTAAAATAAAAAATAATCGTGTCGGGCCGGGGCAGCACTACGGACCGAGGCTACGGCCCAAGCACCGTATGACACTCGTGGCGGGTTGGTCCACGCATTATTAAATAGGTCGTGCCTCGGGCCGGCTCGCCAGACATGGCCCATTTGGCCATCTATACCTCCGTACGATAATGATGGTCCTCGCCTCAGTTGTCACCAACTCGTTCACCATTCTACTTCTTTTCTCTCTCCCCTCATGCCTCCACCTCCACCTCCACGCCACCCCATTCTCGGCAAAGGGCGTAGGAGCAGTGCCTCCTCCCCATATTCGTCCAACACTAGTCCCGACACCGACTTGCGTAGTGGCTATTGCACATCCACGAGGACGTTTCACATCATGCGCGCACCATCGTTTTCGCCGTCGTCGGATGTCCCGTTCGTCTTCCCGGCCTTCGCCCTGTTCTTCCTAGCTCCCTAACTGATAGTCGCCTAGAGGGGGGGTGAATAGGGCGAAACTGAAATTTACAAAAATAATCACAACTACAAGCCGGGGTTAGCGTTAGAAATATAAACGAGTCCGCGAGAGAGGGCGCAAAACAAATCGCAAGCGAATAAGAGTGTGACACACGGATTTGTTTTACCGAGGTTCGGTTCTCACAAACCTACTCCCCGTTGAGGAGGCCACAAAGGCCGGGTCTCTTTCAACCCTTCCCTCTCTCAAACGATCCCACGGATCGAGTGAGCTTTCTCTTCTTCTCAATCAAACGGGAACAAAGTTTCCCCGCAAGGGCCACCACACAATTGGTGCCTCTCGCCTTGTTTACAATTGAGATTGATCACAAGAACAAATGAGAAAGAAAAGAATGCGATCCAAGCGCAAGAGCTCGAAAGAACACAAGCAAATCACTCTCTCTCGTCACTAAATGCTTTGAGTGGAATTGGAGAGGATTTGATCTCTTTGTATGTGTCTAGAATTGAAAGCTAGAGCTCTTGTAGTAGTTGAGAAGTGGAAAACTTGGATGGCAATGAATCTGGGGTGGTTGGGGTATTTATAGCCCTAACCACCAAAAGTGGCCGTTGGCTGGAACCCTCTGTTCGATGGCGCACCGGACAGTCCGGTGCACACCGGACAGTCCGGTGCCCCTGCCACGTCACCATTGCCGTTGGATTCTGACCGTTGGAGCTTCTGACCTGTGGGCCCTCCTGGGTGTCCGGTGCACACCGGACATGTACTGTTTGATGTCCGGTGCACCGGTATGGGCAGGCCTGTCGTCTGCGCGCGCTGCGCGCGCATTTATTGCTCCGCAGGGAGCCGTTGGCGCCGCAGAGAGCCGTTGCTCCGCTGGCACACCGGACAGTCCGGTGCACACCGGACAGTCCGGTGAATTATAGCGGAGCGGCTGTCGTGAAAACCCGAGGCTGACGAGTTCCGGAGGCCGCGGTTCCTTGGAGCACCGGACATGTCCGGTGCACACCGGACAGTCCGGTGAATTTTAGCACGCCGGCTTCCGAGAATTTCTGAGGGCGAAGAGTTGAAGTCGTAGTCCTCTGGGCGCACCGGACACTGTCCGGTGCACACCGGACAGTCCGGTGCCTCCAGGCAGAGGAGCCCTCGGTTGCCTCAATGCTCCTTTGTTGAATCCAACACTTGGTCTTTTTATTGGCTAAATGTGAACCTTTTGCACCTGTATAACTTATGCACTAGAGTAAACTGGTTAGTCCAATATTTGTGTTGGACAATTCAACCACCAAAATTATTTAGGAACTAGGTGAAAGCCTAATTCCCTTTCAATCTCCCCCTTTTTGGTGATTGATGCCAACACAAACCAAAGCAAACATAGAAGTGCATAATTGAACTAGTTTACATAATGTAAGTGCAAAGGTTGCTTGGAATTGAGCCAATATAAATACTTTATAAATGCGCATGGATTGTTTTCTTTGTTTTTGACATATTGGACCACATTTTGCACCAAGGTTTTGTTTTTGCAAACTCTTTTGTAAATTCTTTTCAAAATCATTTTGCAAGATAGTCAAAGGTAAATGAGTAAGATTTGGCAAAGCATTCAAGATTTGAAATTTTCTCCCCATGTTACAAATGCTTTTTCCTTTGACTAAAACAAAACTCCCCCTAAAAGAGATCCACCTCTTGGTGTTCAAGAGGGTTTTGATATAACATTTGAAAACACTACTTTCTCCCACTTTTGAACACAAAAGGATACCAATTGAAAATATTCTTTAAGAAACTAAGTTTTTGAAATTGGTTGGTGGTGCGGTCCTTTTGCTTTGGGCTCATATTTTCTCCCCCTTTGGCATGAATCGCCAAAAACGGATACTTTGAGTGAGATATAAGCCCTATTAAGTACTTTCTCCCCCTTTGGTCATGAAATGAACAAGTGAAGATTATACCAAAGTTGGAGAGTGATGCGGAGCGACGGCGAAGGATGAGTAGTAGAGTGGAGTGGAAGCCTTTGTCTTCGCCGAGGACTCCAATTCCCTTTCAATATACCTATGACTTGGTTTGAAATACACTTGAAAACACATTAGTCATAGCATATATAAAAGAGATGATCAAAGGTATATTTATGAGCTATGTGTGCAAGACTAGCAAAAGAAATTCCTAGAATCAAGAATATTGAGCTCATGCCTAAGTCGGGTAAAAGATTGTTCATCAAGTGGCTTGGTAAAGATATCGGCTAATTGATCTCTAGTGTTAATGTAAGAAATCTCGATATCCCCCTTTTGTTGGTGATCCCGAAGAAAATGATACCGAATGGCTATGTGCTTAGTGCGGCTATGCTCGACGGGATTGTCGGCCATTTTGATTGCACTCTCATTGTCACATAGCAAAGGGACTTTGGTTAATTTGTAACCGTAGTCCCGCAGGGTTTGCCTCATCCATAGCAATTGCGCGCAACAATGGCCTGCGGCAATGTACTCGGCTTCGGCGGTGGAAAGAGCGACCGAATTTTGCTTCTTTGAAGCCCAAGACACCAAGGATCTTCCCAAGAACTGGCAAGTCCCCGATGTGCTCTTCCTATTAATTTTACACCCCGCCCAATCGGCATCCGAATAACCAATCAAATCAAAAGTGGATCCCCGAGGGTACCAAAGCCCAAACTTAGGAGTATAAGCCAAATATCTCAAGATTCGTTTTACGGCCGTAAGGTGTGATTCCTTAGGGTCGGCTTGGAATCTTGCACACATGCAAACGGAAAGCATAATGTCCGGTCGAGATGCACATAAATAAAGCAATGAACCAATCATCGACCGATATACCTTTTGATCCACGGACTTACCTCCCGTGTCGAGGTCGAGATGCCCATTTGTTCCCATGGGTGTCTTGATGGGCTTGGCATCCTTCATTCCAAACTTGCTTAAAATGTCTTGAGTGTACTTCGTTTGGCTAATGAAGGTGCCCTCTTGGAGTTGTTTGACTTGGAATCCTAGAAAATACTTCAACTCCCCCATCATTGACATCTCGAATTTCTGTGTCATGATCCTACTAAATTCTTCACATGTAGATTTGTTAGTAGACCCAAATATAATATCATCAACATAGATTTGGCATACAAACAAATCATTATCAAGAGTCTTAGTGAATAGAGTAGGATCGGCCTTGCCGACTTTGAAGCCATTTGCAATAAGGAAATCTCTAAGGCATTCATACCATGCTCTTGGGGCTTGCTTGAGCCCATAAAGCGCCTTAGAGAGCCTATAAACATGATTAGGATACTCACTGTCTTCAAAGCCGGGAGGTTGCTCAACATAGACCTCTTCCTTGATTGGTCCATTGAGGAAGGCACTCTTCACGTCCATTTGGTAGAGCTTGAAGCCATGGTAAGTAGCATAGGCTAATAATATACGAATTGACTCAAGCCTAGCTACGGGTGCATAGGTTTCACCAAAATCCAAACCTTCGACTTGTGAATACCCCTTGGCCACGAGTCGAGCTTTGTTCCTTGTCACCACACCATGCTCGTCTTGCTTGTTGCGGAAGACCCACTTGGTTCCTACAACATTTTGATTAGGACGTGGAACCAAGTGCCATACCTCGTTCCTTGTGAAATTGTTGAGCTCCTCTTGCATCGCCATCACCCAATCCGAATCTTGAAGTGCTTCCTCTACCCTGTGTGGCTCAATAGAGGAAACAAAAGAGTAATGTTCACAAAAATGCGCAACACGAGATCGAGTAGTTACCCCCTTATGAATGTCGCCAAGAATGGTGTCGACGGGGTGATCTCGTTGTATTGCTTGGTGGACTCTTGGGTGTGGCGGCCTTGGTTGATCATCCTCCTTGTCTTCATCATTTGCATCTCCCCCTTGATCATTGCCGTCGTTTTGAGGTGACTCATCCTCTTGATCTTCTTGTTCATCATCTTGAGCCTCATCCTCAATTTGGGTTGGTGGAGATGCTTGCTTGGAGGAGGATGGTTGATCTTGTGCATGTGGAGGCTCTTCGGATTCCTTAGGACACACATCCCCAATGGACATGTTCCTTAGCGCTATGCATGGAGCCTGTTCTTCACCTATCTCATCAAGATCAACTTGCTCTACTTGAGAGCCGTTAGTCTCATCAAACACAACGTCACAAGAAACTTCAACAAGTCCTGAGGACTTGTTAAAGACTCTATATGCCCTTGTGTTTGAATCATATCCTAGTAAAAAGCCTTCTACAGTTTTAGGAGCAAATTTAGATTTTCTACCTCTTTTAACAAGAATAAAGCATTTGCTACCAAAAACTCTAAAATATGAAATATTTGGCTTTTTACCGGTTAGGAGTTCATAAGATGTCTTCTTGAGGATTCGATGAAGATATAACCGGTTGATGGCGTAGCAGGCGGTGTTGACCGCCTCGGCCCAAAACCGATCCGGTGTCTTGTACTCATCAAGCATGGTTCTTGCCATGTCCAATAGAGTTCGATTCTTCCTCTCCACTACACCATTTTGTTGTGGAGTGTAGGGAGAAGAGAACTCATGCTTGATGCCCTCCTCCTCAAGAAAGTTTTCTATTTGTGAATTCTTGAACTCCGTCCCGTTGTCGCTTCTAATTTTCTTGATCCTTAAGCCGAACTCATTTTGAGCCCGTCTCAAGAATCCCTTTAAGGTCTCTTGGGTTTGAGATTTTTCCTGTAAAAAGAATACCCAAGTGAAGCGAGAATAGTCATCCACAATTACAAGACAATACTTACTACCGCCGATGCTTATGTAAGCGATCGGGCCGAATAGATCCATGTGTAGGAGCTCCAATGGCCTGTCGGTAGTCATGATGTTTTTGTGTGGATGATGGATGCCAACTTGCTTCCCGGCTTGGCATGCGCTACAAATCCTGTCTTTCTCAAAATAAACATTGGTTAGTCCTAAAATGTGTTCTCCTTTTAGAAGCTTGTGAAGATTCTTCATTCCAACATGGGCTAGTCGGCGGTGCCAAAGCCAACCCAAGTTAGTCTTAGCAACCAAGCAAGTGTCGAGTTCAGCTCTATCAAAATCTACTAAGTATAGCTGACCCTCTAACACTCCCTTAAAAGCTATTGAATCATCACTTCTCCTAAAGACAGTAACACCAATATCAGTAAAAAGACAGTTGTAGCCCATTTGACACAATTGGGATACGGAAAGCAAATTGTAATCTAAAGAGTCTACGAGAAAAACATTAGAAATGGAATGGTCAGGGGATATAGCAATTTTACCCAAACCTTTGACCAAACCTTGGTTTCCATCCCCGAATGTGATCGCTCGTTGGGGATCTTGGTTTTTCTCATAGGAGGAGAACATCCTTTTCTCCCCTGTCATATGGTTTGTGCACCCGCTGTCGAGTATCCAACTTGAGCCCCCGGATGCATAAACCTACAAAACAAGTTTAGTTCTTTGTTTTAGGTACCCAAACGGTTTTGGGTCCTTTGGCATTAGATACAAGAACTTTGGGTACCCAAACACAAGTTTTGGAGCCCTTGTGTTTGCCCCCAACAATTTTGGCAACTACTTTGCCGGATTTGTTAGTTAAAACATAAGATGCATCAAAAGTTTTAAATGAAATGGCATGATCAATTGATGCATTAGAAATTTTCTTTTTAGGCAACTTGGCATGGGTTGGTTGCCTAGATCTAGATGTCTCACCCTTATACATGAAAGCATAATTAGGGCCAGAGTGAGACTTCCTAGAATGAATTTTCTTAATTTTACTCTCAGGATACCCGGCAGGGTACAAAATGTAACCCTCGTTATCCTGAGGCATGGGAGCCTTGCCCTTAACAAAGTTAGACAAGTTCTTAGGAGGGGCATTAATTTTGACATTGTCTCCCCTTTGGAAGCCAATGCCGTCCTTAATGCCCGGGCGTCTCCCATTATAGAGCATGCTTCTAGCCAATTTAAATTTTTCATTTTCTAAGTCATGCTCACTAATTTTAGCATTAAGTTGTGCTATGTGATCATTTTGTTTCTTAATTAAGGCTAGGTGATCATGGATAGCATCAACATTAATATCTCTACATCTAGTACAAATGGAAACATGCTCAACATTAGATGTAGAGGGTTTGCAAGAATTAAGTTCAACAACCTTAGCATGCAACATATCATTTTTAGTTCTAAGGTCGGAAATAGTAGCATTGCAAACATCAAAATTTTTAGCCTTAGCAATTAATTTTTCATTCTCATTTCTAAGGCTAACAATAGAAACATTCAATTCATCAATCCTAGCTAGCAAATCAACATTATCATTTCTAGGATCAATGCAAACATGTGAATCAACCTTAGCTAACAAATTTGTATTCTCATTCCTAAGGTTGTCTATAGTCTCATGGCAAGTACTTAGCTCACTAGACAATTTTTCACATTTTTCCATTGCTAGAGCATAAGCATTTTTAACCTTAACATGTTTCTTGTTTTCCTTGATTAGGAAATCCTCTTGAGAGTCCAAGAGTTCATCCTTTTCATGGATAGCACTAACTAGCTCATTTAATTTTTCTTTTTGTTGCATGTTGAGGTTAGCAAAAAGAATGCGCAAGTTATCCTCCTCATTTTTATCATCCTCATCACTAGATGTTTCATATTTAGTGGAGGACCTTGATTTTACCTTCTTTTTGCCGTCCTTGGCCATGAGACACTTGTGGCCGACGTTGGGGAAGAGGAGGCCCTTGGTGACGGCGATGTTGGCGGCGTCCTCGTCGTCGGAGGAGTCGCTTGAGCTTTCGTCGGAGTCCCACTCCCGACAAACATGGGCATCGCCGCCCTTCTTCTTGTAGTATCTCTTCTTCTCCTTCCTCTTGCCCTTCTTGTCGTCGCCCCTGTCACTATCACTAGACATAGGACATTTTGCAATAAAGTGACCGGGCTTACCACATTTGTAGCAAACCTTCTTGGAACGGGGTTTGTAGTCCTTCCCCTTCCGTTGCTTGAGGATTTGCCGGAAGCTTTTGATGATTAGGGCCATCTCCTCATTGTCGAGCTTGGAGGCGTCGATTGGTTGTCTACTTGGTGTAGACTCCTCCTTCTTCTCCTCCGTTGCCTTGAAGGCCACCGGTTGCGCCTCGGATGTGGAAGGCTCATCAAGCTCGTTGATCTTCTTGGAGCCCTTAATCATGCATTCAAAACTCACAAAATTCCCGATAACTTCCTCGGGGGTCATTAGTGGATATCTTGGATTACCACGAATTAATTGAACTTGTGTGGGGTTAAGGAAAATAAGTGCTCTTAAAATAACCTTAACCACTTCGTGGTCATCCCATTTGGTGCTCCCGAGGTTGCGCACTTGGTTCACCAAGGTCTTGAGCCGGTTGTACATGTCTTGTGGCTCCTCCCCTTGGCGAAGACGGAAGCGACCGAGCTCCCCCTCGATCGTTTCCCGTTTGGTGATCTTGGTGAGTTCATCACCCTCGTGCGCCGTTTTGAGAAGGTCCCAAATCTCCTTGGCGTTCTTCAACCCTTGTACTTTATTGTATTCCTCCTTGCTTAGGGAGGCAAGGAGGATGGTCGCGGCTTGCGAGTTGAAGTGCTCGATTTGGGCCACTTCGTCCGTGTCATAGTCCTCATCCCCTATAGATGGTACCTGTACACCATACTCAACAACATCCCATATACTCTTGTGGAGAGAGGTTAGATGAAATTGCATTAAATTACTCCACATAGCATAATCTTCACCATTAAAAGTTGGTGGTTTACCTAACGGGACGGAAAGTAGAGGTGTATGTTTAGGAACGCGAGGGTAGCGTAGGGGAATCTTACTATACTTCTTACGCTCTTGGCGTTTAGAAGTGACGGACGCCGCGTCGGAGCCGGAGGTTGATGTCGATGAAGTGTCGGTCTCGTAGTAGACCACCTTCCTCATCCTTTTATGCTTGTCCCCACTCCGATGCGGCTTGTGAGAAGAAGATTTTTCCTTCTTCTCCTTGTGGTGAGAAGAGGAAGATCTTTTCTCCTTCCGCTTGGAGGAGTTCTTCTTCTTCTCCCTTCTCTTGGTGCGGGACTCTTCCGATGAAGTGCTCCCTTGGCTTGTAGTGGGCTTGTCGCCGGTCTCCATCTCCTTCTTGGCGTGATCTCCCGACATCACATCGAGCGGTTAGGCTCTAATGAAGCACCGGGCTTTGATACCAATTGATAGTCGCCTAGAGGGGGGTGAATAGGGCGAAACTGAAATTTACAAAAATAATCACAACTACAAGCCGGGGTTAGCGTTAGAAATATAAACGAGTCCGTGAGAGAGGGCGCAAAACAAATCGCAAGCGAATAAGAGTGTGACACACGGATTTGTTTTACCGAGGTTCGGTTCTCGCAAACCTACTCCCCGTTGAGGAGGCCACAAAGGCCGGGTCTCTTTCAACCCTTCCCTCTCTCAAACGATCCCACGGATCGAGTGAGCTTTCTCTTCTTCTCAATCAAACGGGAACAAAGTTTCCCCGCAAGGGCCACCACACAATTGGTGCCTCTCGCCTTGTTTACAATTGAGATTGATCACAAGAACAAATGAGAAAGAAAAGAATGCGATCCAAGCGCAAGAGCTCGAAAGAACACAAGCAAATCACTCTCTCTCGTCACTAAATGCTTTGAGTGGAATTGGAGAGGATTTGATCTCTTTGTATGTGTCTAGAATTGAAAGCTAGAGCTCTTGTAGTAGTTGAGAAGTGGAAAACTTGGATGGCAATGAATGTGGGGTGGTTGGGGTATTTATAGCCCCAACCACCAAAAGTGGCCGTTGGCTGGAACCCTCTGTTCGATGGCGCACCGGACAGTCCGGTGCACACCGGACAGTCCGGTGCCCCTGCCACGTCACCATTGCCGTTGGATTCTGACCGTTGGAGCTTCTGACCTGTGGGCCCTCCTGGGTGTCCGGTGCACACCGGACATGTACTGTTTGATGTCCGGTGCACCGGTATGGGCAGGCCTTCGTCTGCGCGCGCTGCGCGCGCATTTATTGCTCCGCAGGGAGCCGTTGGCGCCGCAGAGAGCCGTTGCTCCGCTGGCACACCGGACAGTCCGGTGCACACCGGACAGTCCGGTGAATTATAGCGGAGCGGCTGTCGTGAAAACCCGAGGCTGACGAGTTCCGGAGGCCGCGGTTCCTTGGAGCACCGGACATGTCCGGTGCACACCGGACAGTCCGGTGAATTTTAGCGCGCCGGCTTCCGAGAATTTCCGAGGGCGAAGAGTTGAAGTCGTAGTCCTCTGGGCGCACCGGACACTGTCCGGTGCCTCCAGGCAGAGGAGCCCTCGGTTGCCTCAATGCTCCTTTGTTGAATCCAACACTTGGTCTTTTTATTGGCTAAATGTGAACCTTTTGCACCTGTATAACTTATGCACTAGAGTAAACTGGTTAGTCCAATATTTGTGTTGGACAATTCAACCACCAAAATTATTTAGGAACTAGGTGAAAGCCTAATTCCCTTTCACTAACCTGTTGTGCCCGCCCACGGTCGTAGCCGTGAGTCGACCGACGCTCGTCGACGCGGGTACGACGCGAGTCGGTCATGCTTCTGGCCTTTCTCCGTGTGTGTCGTCGGGGAGGACATGGTGGCGCCTGCCACGCTTAGGTTATCTTGGCGATGAGAAGTCCAGGTCTGAGATATTGGACAACCAATGCCCGTAGTGTGGCAACAGTCGCCATATGCGACGGAGTTAGTGGTGGTTTTGTGTCGCTTCGGTGGGGTCTAGGGCTGGAAAGACACTCGCATTCTCTCGCCCTTTTTGGATTGACGCCTGGTGCGGGTGCCTCTCGGTTTGGAGCTGCTTCGGCTGGGCTTCTTTCTCTGCTTGCGTGCTCTCTCCCTATATATCTAGCGGTATACTACCTATGTCGCCTCTAGATGCCCCAGTCTTCGTCGTGTCCTTCTTCGGCGACGAACATGTATGTTCGCCTCTTCCCTTGCTCTCCTGCTCTACGAAACCTTAGAAGTGGGAGAGGTGAGGGATGAGGGTCTCTGATTTGTTGCCTATGGTACCCGTACGTTCATAAAAAATATTATGCGAAGAACGGAGACAATTAATAAAAAATATTGAGATATTTTTAGTGAATAATTTACGTGGATATTGTTGTGAGCCGTCGTAACGCAGAGGCAACCGAGTAATGTATGCGTAAATTGCACGCCAGCCCATGCATGCATACAAATGACGTGTGAAATTAACGATGGTTGATTTTAATTTATCTAGATTTATTTATTTTTACCGATGTCAATGCATTCGTGCTAGTTAACGAGGAAATGTTGGCCCACTGTATATTTCACATTAATGCTTTCGATCCGTGTTACCTACCTGTATACATTCATGGCTAAGGTTTGCCGATGCTACTGCTACCTCCAACTCTAGGCTATATATATATGTTGCTTCCACTCGACCTCGATGTGTATATAGCCCTGTAGTTGATGAAGCATCACGAGTCAGAGAGTCTGCCTCATAACTAGTACTCGGCAGCGCTTCACTACCGGAATCGCGTTCTTTGCCGAGTGTCTAAGACACTCGGCAAAGTCTATTTTACACTCGGCAAAGGCTTTGCCGAGTGTAACACTCGGCAAAGAACACTCGGCAAAGATTTCATCGGCAAAGGGTTCTTTGCCGAGTGCTTTTTTTCGGACACTCGGCAAAGACTTTGCCGAGTGTCAAAAAGCACTCGGCAAAGAAAAACACTCGGCAAATTAAGAATCGAAAAAATTAAAAAAAACAGCAAAACATTTTTTAAATTCTAGGAACAACTCTCCAAACCTACCCTATTACACCTTACCCGTTGCCCTATCATTTTTCACTATTATTTTGAATCAAACTTATATATTTTGCAAATGGTGAGATTCGAACTCGCAACCTCTATTTGTCACAACTCACAACTCTCCAACTTATAAGATGATTTCAAATCAAAAAATTGTCAACTACAAAGTTTCATTACATTTCAAGACCTACAACTTTTATTTTGGTGGTTTTTCCATCCGAGACAGTTTGAAAAATTCAAATTTCAAAATTCAAACATAGTTTTGCATAACAAGATGATTTCAAACTAAAACATTGTCAACTACAAAGTTTCATAACTCTTTAATACCTATAACTTTCATGTTGGTGGTTTTTCATTTCGAAGTCGTTTTCAAAATTCAAATTTTAAATTTTTTAAATTCAGACGTAGTTTTCGTTGACAATATGACTTCAAATGAAAAAGTTGTCAACTATAAACTTCTATAACTTCTCAAGATCTACAAAGTTTATTTTGGTTGTTTGGTAATTTGTTTATTTCAGATGATGGTTCTAACAATATGCACAAATTCTATACGTCTCTCTCGTAGTTTCATAAACTACGAGAGAGATATAGGTTTTATGAACAAATTTATTTTTATTTTGTCATATGAAGAAATGTTCAATATATAAATTGTACATCATGATGAGTTATACAAATTTGTAGTTGAAAACTTTTTCATTTGAATTAATTTACTACTTTAAAATGTGATTTTTAAATTGTCTTTGCCTAGTGTTGGAGAAAAAACACTCGGCAAAGAGCTCTTTGCCGAGTGTTGTATTTGTGACACTCGGCAAAGAGCCCTTTGCCGAGTGTCAAAAAAAGACACTCGGCAAAGAAACTCTTTGCCGAGTGTCAAAAATAAAACACTCGGCAAAGAGCTTTTTCGCCGAGTGTTTTATTTTACCGAGGGTTTTTTGCGTGGCACTCGGCAAAGAGATCTTTGCCGAGTGCCCGAAATAAAACACTCGGCAAAGAATATGGCACTCGGCAAAGAGCCGAATTCCGGTAGTGCTTGTGGGCCATGTAGTAGCTAGGTAATAGGAATAGTATGAATCAGGAATCATATATATCTAGATGATGAAATAGTTACACCCTAATAGATATGTGCTACAAAGTGCTAGACTCTGCCTCACTGATTTATTAACCAAATGCGTCAGTGACCTTGTGTGCTCGTAGGGTACAGTTATTGTCTTAAAATGAACTTATTGAGACGATAATATATATCTTAGTTAGTATAAGGAAGCGACTCAGTTATTACAAGGAAGCGACCTAACCATAGAGGTGGCAAGGACTAGCAAAAACTTTATGGTCTCCAATGAGTTTGCGACCATCGGAAAGAGCCTACAAGTTTTAGTACATGTCTGTCTTAGCTTGTCAAAAGAGAACTGCACATTCGTGCATGCTAAAATTGGCCATGATATAAGTCGGTGCTCATCACCAGATTAGGAAAGCGAGCTCAATCTCAACCATGTCTGAATTAAGGTTCTCTTAGGTAGTGTTTGATTTTCGAGCTAGTTGCGATGGAGTGGCTCCATGCTAGAGAGTGGCTCCGTCCAAAGATTTTGAGAAATCGGATGGTTCAATATTTTAGCATAATTTTCCTTTTTTTAGCCACTATGTTTTACATGGAAGCAATCTAAACAACAATAAATTAGATGCGGACCGGCTCTGTCTCACCATACTCTGGAACCAAACACCACCTTATCAATTTTAGAGAACTTTGTGTCATCGATTCTCAAGAAGCAAGAATTTATTCTAGATCAAATTATTCGAATGTCCAATCCCACTTGCTAAGTACATTCTTCGTTTGGTATATAACTTTGGTCATACTTCAGATCGTTTGACTTCTCAACCAAAAAAAGTAAGAATTGTATATCCTCTTATAGACATAGGGAGTACTACCGCTGGCTCTTTTGCTTTGTTCATTATGGTCATTAGTATTATATTACTATTATAATTGTGGCGTCCCTCGATCAACAAAGAAAAAACATTGAACAGCTTATGGGTTCGCATGTTGGTTAGTTTTGACTTAATTTGGTAATAATACAATAGTTGTTCGCTTCGAATTAAATCCGACTGTTTGAATTGCTAGAGCTGTAAAAGTAGTAGAAGCTGGTACGGATTGAAGCCAAGCGAACAGATTAGCTTCGATCTTACCCTAAAAGTTTATGACACATTGACACCCATAGCGGCAGTGTTAGTTGCAAGTTGGGCAACAAATAATTACACTATTGAGAGATAACACACACGCATATACATGTCCAACGTGTCGTGCCGGGCCGGCCCGGCCCGAGCATAGTTGGGCCCGGCACGAGGTGCACCAATCTAAGCTCGGTACGGCTCAGTATCGTGTCAGGCCGGGCTGGCCTACGGGTTAGCTGACGCGGCCCAGGCTCGGCACGGTTATTCTTCCATGGGCCGTGCCGGGCCGAAGGCACGACTGGCCCGTCGTGCCGGGTCGGATCCGGACCCGTAAACTAAAAAACCAATGGAAAATTCGGAATTTAAAGGTAATATTCAAATTTATTTTGGATTCAATTAATTATATTTATAATTTTAAATACATATTCAGACAAAGAATTTTAGATACACATATCACAATTCAAAATGCTCTCATATATTAATAGAATCTTCAGTATTTTAGCTAAAAACAGACTGGCCGTTACAAAAACAGTCTCTCAAGCGGGCTGTTACCGGGCTGGACCCGTGCCTGTGCCACGGGCCAGACGGCCGGTCCAAGCCCGACACAGCTATCGGTCCAGGCCAGCCCGGGAATGCTTGTAGTCGGACCAGGCCGTGCTCGTGCGGGGTCACGACCATGCCGGGTCACGGGCCCATTTAAACATGTCTACACACACGCATGTACCAACCATGCAGATTCTAGACGCAGCTCCAACGGACTCCAACCAAACTAGGGCATATAAACTCAGCAGAACTAAGGAACAGGTGGTCCCTATCTGCTAGAAGAGATATGATTATCTTTAACATAATATGAACTTGTGTACTACCTCTGTTCACAAATATATGGCATTATTGATTTTTTCAAAAACTTTGACCACTTATCTTATTCAAAATATTTATTCAAAAATATAAAATTTTAAGTCAAGCACAAACTATCTTTAAGTGATAAAACAAATCAGAAAAAATGATAACTCATTATTATTTTGAATAAGATGAGTGGTCAAATTTTTTTTAAAAAAGTCAACGATATCATATATTTATGAATGGAGCGAGTATTATATAGTCAAAACAATATTACAATGAGGTTATTAACAAAGTTATAATTAGCATGCAAAACAAACATACATGGAGACATATGTACATGCTGTTGAATGTTTTTCCTTTATTGGACATGCGGTAGGCACCATATATATGGTAACAACAATAATAATAACACTCACTACGTTCCAAAATAAAATTCGTTTTTAGATAATTAATGGATTCATATCACTACAGGAAACGCCTAAATTTTCGTGGGCCAAAAACCCACGAAAATAAGCGTAAACCAACGAAAATAGCCAGGCTGACGAAAATAGCCGCCGAAAATAAATTCGACGAAAATAGGCAACTATTTTCGTCGGTACCGACGAAAACGACCTATTTTCGTCGGCTTCCCTAAGGCCGACGAAAATAGTTGGTCAGCTGACTATTTACGTCAGCCTCGGTGGCCGACGAAAATAAGAACGTGATTTTCGTCGGCCCCGGTGCTGGCCCACGAAAATAACTGGCATTTATTTTCGTCGGCCTCGGTGGCCGACGAAAATAGCTGGGCATGTATTTTCGTCGGCCTCCAACTAGGCTGACGAAAATTCATGATACCCCCCAAAACAGATTTTTCTGCACCTTTTAATTGACAGCAAAATACACAATTCACAATATCACAATTCACATATACAGATTCACAAGCAAAATACACAATTCACAAAACACATTCACAACCTTCCATAGTACATAAATAGTCCATAGTCCATAAGTCCATAGTCCATACATAGTTTTCGTGGGAGTTTTGGCCATACACATCCATAGTTTCAAACATTCACAATCAATACACATTCAAACAAACTCACTACTCACTACTCACTCCTGCGGGCTGTGGGAGTTTTGGCCATACACATCCATAGTTTCAAACATTCACAATCAATACACATTCAAACAAACTCACTACTCACTACTCACTCCTGCGGGCTGTGGGAGTTTTGGCCACTCCCTCCAGAACCATGGACGAAGAAGTCTTGTACGTTGACAGCACCCTCCGATCCCTGAGCATGTGACGCTGAACCCTGCAATTCATCAATCATTCAAATAAGGCTGCGTTTTGCTATTCCTATACCTATACATTGCTATGTTTGGTCACTATTTGTATAAAACTAAACATGGAACGTCACCTGTGATCCATGGTGATGAGGAGGCTGTGCATGCATCCACGAGTACTGTTGTGCTGGCCACCCCTGAGGTGGTGGCACCCACCCCGTCGGTGGCGGTGCCATCCACGCTTGAAATGGCTGAGAGCCCGCCGGTGGCTGGGAGACCGGTGGCACCCATCCTGGGACTGGCTGCGATCCTTGAGGGGGTGGAGGCGTCCAAGTGCCTGGAGGTGCCTGCGTCCACCCAGCACCGGTCCACTGTGGCTGCGACGCTAGAGCTTGTCCTGGCCACTGTCCCCATCCTTGTGCCTGTGAGCCATTTTTGATAATAAAAAAAGAGTTGCTATGGAATTGAAGTGTTCAGATAGTGTTACCTGGGGAGGGCGAAAAGGGGGCAAGTTCATATTAGGGCCGAGTCGAGTAGTCATTTCCTGTAAATGGATGAAACGTTAGAATCGCAATATTATACTTTGAATTCAATGACACGTGATGAGATAGACAAATTACCTGAAAATAAGAAGCCATATACTGCGTCAGCTGTCCGACCTGCTCCTGCGCTGCTCGAGCCTGCTCCTGTGCTGCTCGAGCCTGCTCCTGTGCTGCCCAAGTCTCCTCCTCCAGCTGAGCCTCTCGAGCAGACTTGGAGGAGCGAGAACTCCCTGCCGAAGACGATGCCTTCCCTTGACCTATTGTCCTGTTATACTCCACAACGCCGGTGCCAAAGGCAAACCTGCATGATACACATAGTTGAGCCATTAAGTGGACACATTCTTGTTAATGAAATTGTCGAATCAAACACAAACACCTCACCTGCCATGCTTTCTACCCCCACCACTGTGGTACAACGCCGAGGCATCTAAGTCTGAATGCATCCAGTCCAAATCAGGCCCATGGCGTTGAGTCATTTCCTCCCGATATGCATTCTGCAAAGAAAGTTAGAGTTGGAGTTAGACACAAAACATGCAATTTAATTCGTAAATACAAACTTGTTTACCATTTTCTTCCTTGCCGCCTCGCTTCATAGCTCATCAGGGTTCGCCGGATCAGGGCCATGGTGACCACGGACGTAAACCTCCATAAAACTTGGAGCAACTCCACTTTCAGCTTCCTGCATGAAAAAGAAGAGTTAAACCATAGAATTTTAATAGATGTAACATACAAGTTTGATTTATATACTTACCATGCGGCGTGCGGTACCAAGGTGTCCATCGGCGCCGTACCTGTGCCCCGGTTCTTCAGTGCCACGGTTGGCACGGTGCTTCTGGGACTCTGCAATCCACTCAGGCGACGCCCATCTCTTAGCAAACCACCTCCAGGCTTCCATGTCCTTCGCAAGCCAATCCACAACGCTCTCCAGGTACTGCTCCTCTGTGAGGTAGATCTCATTGGCCCCTAATGATTTGCTCATTTTCCACCCCTTTATCTTCTTGTAGTAGTAGTAGACGGCCGCGATGTGAGCATTGTACATGGCATCCTTGATGACCTTATCAGCGCACTTCCGAAAGTGCCTCTTCACACGTGCCCACTGAGCCTGATCCTCCTCGATCTCATTCGGCAATTGGAACCTCCCCTACATATCAACGGAGAAGTTAAGTTAAAGTAAGATTAGAGGAAGCAATAATTCAGTGAATTGCTTATATACGAAATTAAACTCACCCAGAACTCGTCCCACACAGCCACCTGACAAGTCCTTCATTTTTGTTCTGAACTTCCCCCTCCGCTACTGCTTTCCCCTGGCTCCCCTGGCTAGACATAGTCCTTCAGACCCCAGTCGGCCCACTGCATAGTCGCGAACCTCTCGCCATTGAGCTCCACCATGCCAGGGTAGTAGAAGCGACAGAGGCTACCCAACACCGCGTTCACCTTGGGACGTCTGCCTGTACCGTCCCAATTCAAGTCTTCCCATGACCTACAAACATTAATAAAACAAGTAAACCAGTGCAATCACGTTCACATTAAAAAAATTAATACAACAGAAATAAGCCCCACCATTCTCCATGCGGCCGGATGAGCCTCCTCTCGGCAGGTCTCGGACCAAGCGCATTGCTCTTCTTATACCTAAGTATACAAGTAAATTCAATATGATGAAATGATTAAAAACTAATATGATTAAAAACTAATATGATTAAAAACTAATATCAATTAAACTAATATGCATAATAATACCTGAACGACGTAGAACCATCTGACGCGTCGCCCGCACTGCCTGCCCCCATAGGGTCAACCTCCTCATCCTGCACATCAGCCTCCTGCTCACCCTCTTCACCCTGCACATGATCATCCTGCTGAGGAGCCTCCTGCTCACCCTCGTCACCCTGCACTTCGTCTAGACAGTCGAGAAGTTGCTGCTGCCTCTGTCGGCTCTGTGAGGTGCCCTGAAAAAGCCCACTGCCCGAGCTGTCCTCGCTGGCCGCGCTACCCCCACTCCTCCTCGATCTCCTATGCTTGAACATGTTCAACTGTAGATAAATTAATGTCAAACCACAGTATATGAAACAAATAATATGAAAATTAATAATGTGAAAATTGCAATACATAGCTTAATTGATTAACTAAAAGAAACATACTAATCAAAAGTCATCCACATCCGATGATGCTTCTTTGGCTCGTTGTTTATTCATACGCTCTTGATTTCGTTGGATCCTTACTTATCTTCTAACGACGACAGGTCATTTGCGCTTTGACTTAGGTTCTTCAATTAAGTCGCTTGAATTGCAACAGAGATTTTCAAGGCCTTCTCCATTGGTCACATGGAATCGGTGAGCTATGTCTTGATTCGACGCCGCTTCTGGTTGAAAAATAGCATCATCGTTGTCCCTGCTCGTACTCACGTAGTCAGCACTCTCTGGAGCGATGACTTGTGGGTTGACTTTGATTACAACCCACTAAGCCCTAAGGCTTGGGTGAGGATATGGCAGGTAGTACACCTGTTTTGCCTGATTTGCAAGGACAACATCGCTCATACTGCTCGGAATCCTAGACCTATGCTTCACCTTGACATTACCATACTTGTCGACACGAGTCCCACTATGAGCATCAAACCAGTCACACTCGAAAAACATGACTTTAAGTTCCTTGGGGCCATCGAAAATCAACTCTACAATGTTTTGAAGAACACCATAATAGTCCACTACTTTGTCATCGTCAACATATGAACTTGCCAACATACCACTATTGGTGGTGGCTGCCAATGGTCGTCTCTTCTCCAATTTCGTGGTTCGGAAGCGATATCCATTTACATCATAGCGAGTATAGTTCTGGACGGACGCAGAGGTATGTGCCATTTGCTGCAAGTCCGGGTGCACAGAGTTTTTGGAAACCTATACAAGGAATTAGTATATGCATTATATCTTCCAAGTCCAAAATTCAAAGATTAAGTATGGACAATGAGAGAACGACAATTACTAACATAATTATGAAACCACTGCACGAAGTTTGGGTCACCTTTCAACCCATCACGTCAAAGATTTTCTAATTGGATGGTCGTAGGTTTACTAGTAGATTTCCAACATTCTTCATCAAACATGCTGGACATATTAGAAACATGGAGATTACACACTATAGAAATTATGAGATGAGTAAATGGACGTAACTATGAGGAAAACTTACTCGAACACCTCCTGTGTGCTGTCAATATTGCTATACATATATAGCATTAGCGTGTTCAAATCTGATCCTTCAATGTGACGTACTGAGAGCACCTAGAGGGGGAGGGGTGAATAGGTGATCCTATAAAAACTTGAAACTTAAAGCCACAAAACTTGATTAGGAGTTAGCACAATGAAGTCAAGTGGCTAAGAAGAGCTCTTGTGAAGCACAATAGACACAGTGAGAACGAGCACAAGAGACACGAGGATTTATCCCGTGGTTCGGCCAAGTACAACACTTGCCTACTCCACGTTGTGGCGTCCCAATGGACGAGAGTTGCACTCAACTCCTCTCAAGTGATCCAATGATCAACTTGAATACCACGGTGTTCTTCTTTTCTTTACTCTTTCCCGTTTGCGAGGAATCTCCACAACTTGGAGTCTCTCGCCCTTACAATAAGGATCAAAGTGAAAGCACTAGAGTAAGGGAGGGAAGCAACACACACAAATCCACAGCAATACGCACACACACGGCGAAGACTCGAGCTCAAATGAATATCACAAGGTTCTCACTAGAACGGAGCTCAAATCACTAAGAATGTCAAACAAGTGCGCAAAGATGGAGTGTGAATGATCAAGAATGCTCAAAGTATGCTTGGTGTACTCCTCCATGCGCCTAGGGGTCCCTTTTATAGCCCCAAGGCAGCTAGGAGCCATTGAGAGCAATCCAGGAAGGCAATTCTTTCCTTCTATCGGTTGGTGCACCGGATAGTCCGGTGCACCACCGGACACTGTCCGGTGCTGATTTCTTTCCTATTTTGGCGCAGCCGACCGTTGAAGATTTGGAGCCGTTGGCGCACCGAACACTGTCTGGTGCACACCGGACAGTCCGGTGCCCCCATCTGACCGTTGGCTCGGCCATACGTCACGTGCGGATTGCGCGGCCGACCGTTGGCTCACCGGACAGTTCGGTGCACCACCAGACAGTCCGGTGAATTATAGCCATACACTGTTGACTTGATTCCCGAGAGCGGCGACTTCGCCGCATCCGACTCACCGGACAGTTCGGTGCACCACCGGACAGTCCGATGATTTATAGCCGTACGCCGCCGTCTAGACCCGAGAGCAGCCAGCTGACCAGACGCCAGGCTGGCGCACCGGACATTGTCCGGTGCACCACCGGACAGTCCGGTGTACCCAGACTGAGCAGAGTCTTGGCTGTTCGAGCCAAGTCTTTTCCAATTGTATTTTCTCTGATTCTAGCACTTAGACAAATATGTTAGTACACAAAAACCAATGTACTAAGTCTAGAATCATACCTTTGTGTTGATTTTCACTTCATCCGCCATTTGGCATAGTTTCACACTTAAACCATTTGTGTTGGCACTTGATCACCAAAATACTTAGAAATGGCCCAAGGGCACATTTCCCTTTCAATCTCCCCTTTTTTGGTGATTTATGCCAACACAACAAAAAGCAACTAAAGGAAGTGCAACATCAATGCAAATGAGAACACAAATTTGTTTTGATTCAAATCTGGCATATTTGGATCATTTTTTGCCACCACTTGGTTTGTTTTTGCAAATCAAACTCAATTTCCTATCTCTAAGTCAAACACACTTGTTGAGGCATGGAGAGAGGTATTCCAAGAGAAATTGATCAAGAATTCAAAAACTCCCCCTTTTTCCCATAATCAAACATTCTCCCCACAAGAGACCAACTTTTGACAATAAGAGACAATAAGAGTATTTTGACAAACCAAAAGCTCTAATTCTATTATTTTCAAAATTCTCAAGTGGTAGCTGATCCATTTCTTGCTTTGGCCTTATTTTCTCCCCCTTTGGCATCAAGCACCAAAACGGGATCAATCTTGGCCCTTAAACCCCATTGCCTCACCAAAATCTTCAAATAAGAGTAAAAAGGCAATAAGAATATGGAGATGAACTTGGAGTGAGTTACCCTCTCATCGGAGTGCAGTGGAAGTCTTGCATGGTCCAAGTTCACCTTTCCCTTTCAATCCACCTTTGAGACTAAATTAAGAACACTCAAGCACACGGTTAGTCTCAAAGGGTCAAGTTGTAGCATTTCTCCCCCTAAATATGTGCATCAATCACACATGGACTTGTGAGGTCCGGGAGATCTTTTGCACAACTTGAGCACCATAAATAAGCAATAAAATGCATAATGGAACATGATCAAAGGCATAAAACACATGTATGCTCTATATCAATCCAAGTTACGCGAATCTAAGACATTTAGCTCACTACACAGCCTGCAAAAGGTCTTCTCATCTAAAGGCTTGGTAAAGATATCAGCTAGTTGGTTCTCGGTGCTAACATAAAACACTTCGATATCCCCCTTTTGCTGGTGGTCTCTCAAAAAGTGATGCCGGATGTCTATGTGCTTTGTGCGGCTGTGTTCAACAGGATTGTCCGCCATGCAGATTGCACTCTCATTGTCACATAGGAGTGGGACTTTGCTTAGATTGTAGCCAAAGTCCCAGAGGGTTTGCCTCATCCAAAGTAGTTGCGCGCAACACTGTCCTGCGGCAACGTACTCGGCCTTAGCGGTGGATAGAGCAACAGAAGTTTGTTTCTTAGAACTCCACGACACTAGGGACCTTCCTAGGAATTGGCACGTCCCTGATGTACTCTTCCTATCGACCTTACATCCAGCATAATCGGAGTCTGAATATCCAATTAAGTCAAAGGTAGACCCCTTTGGATACCAGATCCCAAAGCAAGGCGTAGCAACTAAATATCTAAGAATTCGCTTAACGGCCACAAGGTGACACTCCCTTGGGTCGGATTGAAACCTAGCACACATGCATACGCTAAGCATAATATCCGGTCTACTAGCACATAAATAAAGTAAAGACCCTATCATAGACCGGTATGCCTTTTGATCAACGGACTTACCTCCTTTGTTGAGGTCGACAAGCCCGTCGGTTCCCATTGGAGTCTTTGCGGGCTAGGCGTCCTTCATCCCAAACCGCTTGAGCAAGTCTTGCGTGTACTTCGTTTGAGAGATGAAGGTACTGTCCTTGAGTTGCTTAACTTGGAACCCAAGGAAGTATTTCAACTCGCCCATCATCGACATCTCGAATTTTTGAGTCATCACCCTGCTAAACTCTTCACAAGACTTTTGGTTAGTAGAACCAAATATTATGTCATCGACATAAATTTGGCACACAAATATATCACCGTCACAAGTCTTAGTGAAAAGAGTTGGATCGGCTTTCCCAACCTTGAAAGCATTAGCAATTAAAAAGTCTCTAAGGCATTCATACCATGCTCTTGGGGCTTGCTTAAGTCCATAGAGCGCCTTAGAGAGCTTACACATGTGGTCGGGGTACCATTCATCCTCAAAGCCAGGGGGTTGCTCCACGTACACCTCCTCCTTGATTGGCCCGTTGAGGAAAGCGCTCTTCACATCCATTTGGTACAACCTAAAAGAATGGTGAGCGGCATAGGCTAACAAAAAACGAATCGACTCTAGCCTAGCCACAGGAGCGAAAGTCTCCTCAAAGTCCAAACTTGCGACTTAGGCATAACCTTTTGCCACAAGTCGAGCCTTGTTCCTTGTCACCACCCCGTGCTCGTCCTGTTTGTTGCGGAACACCCACTTGGTTCCCACAACATTTTGCTTGGGACGCGGCACCAGTGTCCAAACTTCATTTAGCTTGAAGTTGTTGAGCTCTTCCTGCATGGCCAACACCTAGTCCGGATCTAGCAAGGCCTCTTCTACCCTGAAAGGCTCAATAGAAGAGACAAAAGAGTAATGCTCACAGAAATTAGCTAATCTAGAGCGAGTGGTTACTCCCTTGCTAATGTCACCCAAAATCTGATCGACGGGATGGTTCCTTTGAATCATCGCTCGAACTTGAGTTGGAGGGGCCTGTGGTGCTTCTTCCTCTTCAACTTGGACATCCTGTGCTCCCCCATGATCACACACCTCCTCTTGAGGTACCTGTTCATCATCTTGAGTTGGGGGATGCACCGTCGTTGAGGAAGAAGGTTGATCTTGCTCCTTGTGTTCCTGTGGTCGCATGTCTCCAATCGCCATGGTACGAATTGCGTCCGTTGGAACATCATCCTCATCTACATCATCAAGATCAACTTGCTCTCTGGGAGAGCCATTAGTCTCATCAAATACAACGTCGCTAGAGACTTCAACCAAACCCGATGATTTGTTGAAGACTCTATACGCCTTTGTATTTGAGTCATAACCTAACAAAAACCCTTCTACAGCTTTGGGAGCAAATTTTGAATTTCTACCTTTCTTCACCAGAATGTAGCATTTACTCCCAAAAACTCGAAAATACGAAACGTTGGGTTTGTTACCGGTTAGTAGCTTGTATGACGTCTTCTTGAGGAGGCGATGAAGGTAGACCCGGTTTATGGCATGGCAATCCGTGTTCACAGCTTCCGACCAAAACCACTCGGGCGTCTTGAATTCTCCAAGCATCGTCCTCGCCATGTCTATAAGTGTCCTGTTCTTCCTCTCTACCACACCGTTTTGCTGTGGTGTGTAGGGAGCGCAGAACTCGTGCTTGATTCCTTCCTCCTCAAGAAACTCCTCCACTTGAAGGTTCTTGAACTCGGACCCGTTGTCGCTCCTTATCTTCTTCACCTTGAGCTCAAATTCATTTTGAGCTCTCCTTAGGAAGCGCTTGAGGGTCCCTTGGGTTTCAGTTTTATCCTGCAAAAAGAATACCCAAGTGAAGCGGGAAAAATCATCAACAATAACAAGACCATACTTACTTCCCCCGATGCTGAGGTAGGCGACGGGTCCAGAGAGATCCATATGCAATAGCTCTAGAGGTCTTGATGTAGTCATCATGTTCTTGATGTGATGAGCACTTCCCACTTGTTTACCGACTTGACAAGCTGCACAAGGTCAATCTTTTTCGAAAGTAACATTTGTTAGACCTAACACATGTTCTCCCTTTAGAAGCTTGTGAAGGTTCTTCATCCCCACATGTGCTAATGGCGATGCCACAGCCAGCCCATGCTAGTCTTAGTGATTAAGCATGCATCTAGATCGGCCTCCTCTTTTGCAAAATCAACTAAATAGAGTTTGCCGTCTAGTACACCCTTAAAAGCCAATGAACCATCACTCCTTCTAAAGACAGACACATCTACATTTGTGAATAAGCAATTATATCCCATATTACATAATTGACTAACGGACAACAAGTTATATCTGAGCGATTCAACTAAAAACACATTAGAGATGGAATGCTCGGAAGAAATAGCTATTTTTCCTAGTCCTTTAACCTTGCCTTGATTCCCGTCACCGAATATGATTGAGTCTTGGGAATCTTTGTTCTTGACGTAGGAGGTGAACATCTTCTTCTCCCCCGTCATGTGGTTTGTGCATCCGCTGTCGATAATCCAGCTTGAGCCCCCGGATGCATAAACCTGCAAGGCAAATTAGGCTTGGGTTTTAGGTACCCAACTCTTGTTGGGTCCTACAAGGTTAGTTATAATCGTCTTTGGGACCCAAATGCAAGTTTTGTCTCCCTTGCATTTGACCCCCACCTTTTTAGCAATCACCTTTTTATTTTTGCATGAAAGAACAAATTTAGTATTGCATGCAAGAAATACAGTGGTAGATCCATTACACACATTCTTAGGTGCATGAGACACAGAGTTTCTCCTAGGCCTGCCATTAGAACTTGAAGCGGTCATGGCATGTGAGTCAAAAGCATTATAACTCCTATCATAATGAACATTTCTAGAATATTTCATAGCCATATTTCTACCATGCATAGAAGAACTAGAAGCAGTCATAGCATGTGAATCATAAGAATAATTCCTACAAGCATTTCTAGAGAATTTCCTATCGCTATAAATGAAGGCATGATTCTTTTGATTGCTACTAGTCATAGGAGCCTTCCCTTTCTCCTTAGCGGGGATGGGAGCCTTATGACTTGTTAAGTTCTTGGCTTCCCTCTTAAAGCCAAGCCCATCCTTAATTGAGGGGTGTCTACCAATAGTGTAGGCATCCCTTGCAAATTTTAGTTTATCAAATTCATTTTTGCTAGTCTTAAGTTGAGCATTAAGACTAGCCACTTCATCATTTAATTTAGAAATGGAAACTAGGTGTTCACTACACGCATCAACATTAAAATCTTTACACCTATTGCAAATTACAACATGTTCTACACAAGAGGTTGATTTATTAGCTATTTCTAACTTAGCCTTCAAGTCATCATTGATACTCCTTAAGCTAGAAATAGATTCATGGCACGTAGATAATTTACATGAAAGCATTTCATTTCTTTTAACTTCTAAAGCAAGAGATTTTTGAACATCTACAAATTTATCATGCTCTTCATATAAAAGATCCTCTTGCTTTTCTAACAATCTGTTCTTCTCATTCAAGGCATCAATTAATTCATTGATTTTATCAATTTTAGTTCTATCTAAACCTTTGAATAAACTAGCATAGTCTACTTCATCATCACTAGATTCATCATCACTTGAAGAAGCGTAAGTAATAGTATTACGAGTGCTTACCTTCTTCTCTTTTGCCATGAGACAGGTGTGATGCTCGTTGGGGAAGAGGGATGATTTGTTGAAGGTGGTGGCGGCGAGTCCTTCGTCGTCAGAGTCGGATGAAGAGCAATCCGAGTCCCATTCTTTGCCAAGGTGTGCCTCGCCCTTCGCTTTCTTATAAGTCTTCTTCTTTTCCCTCTTCTTCTCTTGATCCTGGTCACTATCATTATCGAGACAATTAGCAATAAAGTGACCAACCTTACCACACTTGAAGCAGGAGTGCTTTCCCTTCGTCTTGCTTTTGTTGGGATGCTCCTTGCGACCTTTGAGCGCCGTCTTGAAGCGCTTGATGATGAGGGCCATTTCATCCTCGTTTAGTCCGGGCGCCTCAATTTGCGCCACCTTGCTAGGTAGCGCCTCCCTGCTACTTGTTGCCTTGAGAGCAATGGCTTGAGGCTCATGGATTGGGCCATTTAGCGCCTCATCAACATATCTCGCCTCCTTGATCATCATTCGCCCGCTCACAAACTTCCCAAGTATTTCTTCGGGCGTCATCTTGGTGTACCTAGGATTCTCACGAATAGAGTTAACAAGATGAGGATCAAGGACAGTGAAGGACCTTAGCATAAGTCGGACGATGTCGTGGTCCGTCCATCGCGTGCTTCCATAGCTCCTTTTTTGTTGACGAGGGTCTTGAGCCTGTTGTACGTTTGGGTTGGCTCCTCCCCCCTGATCATCGTGAACCTTCCTAGTTTGCCTTCCACTAACTCCATCTTGGTGAGCATGGTGACGTCGTTCCCCTCATGCGAGATCTTGAGGGTGTCCCAAATTTGCTTGGCGTTATCCAAGCCGCTCACCTTATGGTATTCATCTCTGCACAATGACGCTAAAAGAACAGTAGTAGCTTGTGCATTTTTGTGAATTTGTTCATTGATGAACATGGGACTATCCGTACTATCAAATTGCATTCCATTTTCTACTATCTCCCATATACTTGGATGGAGAGAGAACAAGTGGCTACGCATTTTGTGACTCCAAAATCCGTAGTCCTCTCCATCAAAGTGAGGAGGTTTACCAAGGGGAATGGAAAGCAAATGAGCATTGGAACTTTGCGGAATACGAGAATAATCAAAGGAAAAGTTCGAATTAACCGGTTTCTTTTTCTCCACGTATTCGTCGTCCTTTTGGGAAGAAGAGGATTCATCGCTGTCGTAGTAGACAATCTTCTTGATGCGCCTCTTCTTCTTCCCGTCCTTCTTCTTTTGACTCGAGCCGGAGTCATTAGCTTTGTCGTCCCTCGGCTCGTTGAAGACGGATTCCTTCTCCTTATCGTTGACCACCATCCCCTTGCCCTTAGGATCCATCTCTTCGGGCGATTAGTCCCTTTCGTGAAGAGAACGGCTCCGATACCAATTCAGAGCACCTAGAGGGGGTGGATAGGTGATCCTGTAAAAACTTGAAACTTAAAGACACAAAACTTGATTAGGAGTTAGCACAATGAAGTCAAGTGGCTAAGAAGAGCTCTTGTGATGCACAATAGACACAATGAGAACAAGCACAAGAGACACGAGGATTTATCCCGTGGTTCGCCAAGTACAACACTTGCCTACTCCACGTTATGGCGTCCCAATGGACGAGAGTTGCACTCAACTCCTCTCAAGTGATCCAATGATCAACTTGAATACCACAATGTTCTTCTTTTCTTTACTCTTTCCCGTTTGCGAGGAATCTCCACAACTTGGAGTCTCTCGCCCTTACAATAAGGATCAAAGTGAAAGCACTAGAGTAAGGGAGGGCAGCAACACACACAAATCCACAGCAATACGCACACACACGGCCAAGACTCGAGCTCAAATGAATATCACAAGGTTCTCACTAGCACGGAGCTCAAATCACTAAGAATGTCAAATAAGTGCACAAAGACGGAGTGTGAATGATCAAGAATGCTCAAAGTATGCTTGGTGTATTCTTCCATGCGCCTAGGGGTCCCTTTTATAGCCCCAAGGCAGCTAGGAGCCGTTGAGAGCAATCCAGGAAGGCAATTCTTTCCTTCTGTCGGTTGGTGCACCAAACAGTCCGGTGCACCACCGGACACTGTCTGGTGCTGGTTTCTTTTCTATTTTGGCGCAGCCGACCGTTGAAGATTTGGAGACGTTGGCGCACCAGACACTGTCCGGTGCACACCGGACAGTCCAGTGCCCCTATCTGACCGTTGGCTCGGCCACGCGTCACGCGCGGATTGCGCGGCCGACCGTTGGCTCACCGGACAGTGCGGTGCACCACCGGACAGTCCGGTGAATTATAGCCGTACACTGTTGACTTGATTCCCGAGAGCGGCGACTTCGCCACAGCCGACTCACCGGACAGTCCAGTGCACCACCGGACAGTCCGGTGATTTATAGTCGTACGCCGCTGTCGAGACCCGAGAGCAGCCAGTTGACCAGACGCCAGCCTGGCGCACCGGACATTGTCTGGTGCACCACCGGATAGTCTGGTGTACCCAGACTGAGCAGAGTCTTGGCTGCTCGAGCCAAGTCTTTTCCAATTGTATTTTCTCTGATTCTAGAACTTAGACAAATATGTTAGTACACAAAAACCAATGTACTAAGTCTAGAATCATACCTTTGTGTTGATTTTCACTTCATCCACCATTTGGCATAGTTTCACACTTAAACCATTTGGGTTGGCACTTGATCACCAAAATACTTAGAAATGGCCCAAGGGCACATTTCCCTTTCACGTACACTCCCTTTTCCAACTGCTTTACCCGGATTCGCAAAAATTTGAAGGGTGCTTTGGGGTGATTCATTTTCGACATGAAGTCGCACTAAAGGCACAAACACATTGTTGGCTCGAGCGAAATACCTGGTTGAGAATTGAGATGTCTCCTTAAGGGCAAAAGCCTCCGCAATACACCCTTCGACTCTAGCCTTGTTGTGAACAGACACCCTGAGCTTTTTCAACGCCCTTTCTACAGGATACATCCACCTGAATTGCACTGGTCCGCCTACCAAAGCTTCCCAAGGCAAATGCACAATTAGATGTTGCATCACATTGAAGAATCCTGGCGGGAAAATCTTTTCAAATTTACAAATAAGAATTGGAATTTCTTTCTCAAATTTCTGCATCAACCTCTTCGATACCGCCTTTGTGCATACTTCCCTATAGAAGTAACTCAGCTCTACAAATATGCTCCAAAGCTCATCCTTAAAATAGCCTCGAAACATTACGAGCATTAGCCTCTCCATAATAATATGGTAGTCATGGCTTTTCAAACCGATCAATTTACCGGTCTTCAGATTGACTGCTCGTTTTAGATTTGCTGCATATCAATCTGGAAATTTCATATTCTTCAACCACTTAAATATTTCTTTCCTTTCATCCGGCTGGAGGCAGTAATCAGCTCACGGCCTACTCTCATGCCCTTTATCGCTTACTTTCAACTCGAGCATCGGCCTCTTACAAATTTCAGCCATGTCTTTTCTTGCCTTCATATTATCTTTCGTTTTATCAGTCACATCGAAACATGTGCTTATGATGCTTTCAGCAACGTTATGCTCTTGGTGCATCAAGTCTATGTTGTGTGGCATGATCAAAGCTTTTGCATACGGAAGCTCCCATATTGATGAAATATGGGTCCAGTTGTGGTCCTCCCTGTAGCCTTGGAACCTATCATTTTCTCCTTGCTTCAGACAAGCATGCCATGCCATTATCTGCGGTGCAGTTTGCCTCTTTGGTGGCCCATTTCTAATTTTGGCTCCACTTCTGAATGCAGTAAGCGAACTCCTGAAATCATGCTTGAATGGAGTCCAACGTCGATGAGCATCAAAGAATGACACTTTCCCACCATGCTTCAATCTGAATGCATCTGTATCATTCATACATATGGGACAGCACGACCGACCATGAACACACCATCCAGACCAATCTCCATACGCAGCAGATCATGCACTGACCACAAATAAGCAGCGCACATGGTAAACTCCTTTTCAGTATGGCTGTCATAAGCCTTCACACCTCTCCACAATTGTTTCAGCTCTTCAATTAAAGGGCAAACAAACATATTCAGCTTTGGCCCTAGATGCTCGGGGCCTGGGATGACTAGTGCAAGGAACATGAACTCTTCTTTATTGACCAACTCAGGAGGAAGATTATATGGCACAATGAAGACAGTCCAACACGAGTAAGGGCTTGCACTGCTATTGAAAGGTGTGAATCCGTCCGTCGATAGACCAAGCCGTACACTCCTAGGGTCGTTTGCAAATTCGGGATCAAACTCGTCAAATGCCTTCCACGCATCACCGTCCGACGGATGGACCATTATGTCTGGATTAGTGACGAGACGTACACCATTCTTTGGCCACGTCATATGCAGAGCTATTTCCTTGTTAAGGAACAACCTTGAAAGCTGAGGAATGATGGGCAACCGACGGAGTTGCTTAGCTGCGACCTTCGTAACTACTAATTCACCCTCATCATTTGTCACCTCGACATATCTAGAAGCTTCGCAATTATTACAACGGTCCAGCTTGTCATCCTCCTAAAAGAATAACATGCAACTGTTGGGACACACGTCGATCTTCTCATATGTCATCCCAAGACCAGCCAACATCTTCTTTGCGAAGTACATATTCTTTGGCAACTTATGATTCTCCGGGAGAACCTCGCCCATCAATTGGACGATGTCGTTGTAAGCACTGTTTGAAATGTTGTGCTTCGACTTTATCGCCATTAGTCTTGTGAGAGTCCCAAGAACTGACATCTGAGTGTGCTCGTGCAGTCTCTCTTCTCCCGCGGCGAGTAGCCGGAAGAATTCCTGAGCATCGCGTGGAAGCTGCCCCGGCTCCTCAGCGTTCATTTCAACATCCCTACCAAGATCATGCAACATGTCGTCCATCCTATCATGATCGTCATCAAGTTCCACCTCCGCGTCAACGTGTCTAATAGACTCTCCATGTCAGTACCATACAAGGTAGTTCGGCATAAACCCACTTTTGCAAAGGTGTTTCTCCATTTCTTCCTTCTTCTGAGGCCACTTGTTCTCACAGCGATTGCAAGGACACTTCACTAGACGACCAGTTGCATCTTTGAAAGCGTGCTGAAGAAAAGCCTTTGTTACACCCATCCATTCATTCGAATGTGCCCCATCCTTTCTCCACCCGTCATACATCACCCTCCGATCACCGTCCATTTCAAAGGCTAAACAAAAGACAAAGAACATCGACGATCATCCGTGGCTTAGGTGAACTCCCTATTAGGTAAAGGCCCTAAACCCACCCAAGAGTGTAGGCCGATGCTTGTGATTTGTGACGTGTAGCCTATGATTGCCGCGAAATTTCGGCAGCATAACCCCGCTGCTCTCCAAGCACATGCCTGAACATGGTGTGTTGGAGAACAACTGGGTTACACAACCGAAATTTCGCATCAATCGTAAGGCACATGTCACAAATCACAAGCATCGGCTTACACTCGTAGGCTGTCCAAAATACGTGGACAATTCCGGAACGGCGAACCTCACAAGCCAATGTGACGTTCGCCGTTCCCAAATGGGTGACGCATACGGTTCGCTACGATCAACGATTAAAACTAAACTCTAAACATTAAAAAATACCTCGGAGATTAAACAAAAGACATCACCCTCCGATCACCGTCCATTTCAAAGGCTAATTAAACAAAAGACAAATAACATTCACATTAAGTGTACTGCAATAGCAACGAGATTAAAAATCCCAGTTTACAAGAGCATAACCAGATTCATATTGAGGATTAGACAAAGGATGCAACGACACAACCATAAGATAGAAGTGCCCTATACGCCAATGGCACAACCATAAGACAGAGGCTCGTCACTGCCGCCACGACACGTGCATGGCACGCCGCACGCGCACGGCCGCCACGGCACGTGCATGGCTACGCGCACGGCACGCCACGGCCGCCATGAGCATCAAATGTGGTGTGATAACAATCTTACAAACAATCTTATAGACGGGGAGGCTCACCGTGGGGAACGAGGGCGGCGTGGACGGACGGTGGGCGTGGCGTGGACGACCGGACGGTGGGCTCTCTTCTTCACGATGGCGGCCACGGGCTCCGAACGGACGGTGGGCGCGGCGTGGACGAACAGACAGCGTGGACAAATGGACGGACGGTGGTGCGTGCGGCGTGGGGCGACGTGGGGCTCGGCGGGGCGGGCGTGGGGCTCGGCAGGCGTGTAGCGGCGAGGGGCGCGGCGTGCAGGGGCGGGTGGCGAGGGGCGGGCGGTGGGCGTGGGGCTCGGCGGCGTGGCGGCGTGGGGCTCGGTGGCGGCGTGCAGGGGCGGGGGCGCGGGAGCTGCTATGCGGCGTGGGGCTCGGCAGTGGCGCAGGAGCTGCTGGCGGCGTGGGGCTCGGCGGCGGCGCGGGCGTGCGGCGGCGTGGGCGCCGCTGTGGGGCGGCGCTGCTCTGCGGGCGGCGGCATGGGCGGCGTGCGGCGGCGCGGCGAGGTCGGGCGGGCGGCGATTGAAACGGTTTGAAACGAGCGAGAGAAGACCGAGGCCGACGATGTAGGGCCACTATTTTCGTCGGCCTCACTGAGGCCGACGAAAATAGTGGTCGGTCAATGACGTATTTTCGTCGGTTTGGCCTCGGCCCACGAAAATAACCCTTATTTTCGTCGGCCTAGTGACCGACGAAAATATTTTCCGTATTTTCGTGGGCCTGCCGACGAAAATATTGGTGGGCCCACGAAAATACGCCTTATTTTCGTCGGTCTAGTGACCGACAAAAATTACTTCCATATTTTCTTGGGCCGGCCGACGAAAATATCCCGGTCCACGAAAATTTAGGCGTTTCCTGTAATATATATGTACTCTAGTATTATACAATTGAAAAGAGATTGGGCCTTGCATGATACATGGTCTGCCGGCCATCCCTATAGTCCTAAACTACATCAACCTTGTCTTATCCTTCTTCCCCTTCCAAACTTTCTACATCCTGTTGTTTGTAAATTTATACCCACACTACGCCAACATCTACTGCTTGTCTATATATATACACCCTTGTGACACATACTAACTCATCCTCATACAACATAAACTATATACCCACATAGCATACACCACTAGAGTAGTATTGCATCTGTTCTTCGGTGGTCCAGTGTACCCTGTATGGATGTGAGGCATCTGAAATTGGATAAAGACGGTGAAGTTCTACGCTTGTATCTATGTTCAGTGCGACTGCAGATCTACGAATCAATTAGGTGCATTGTTTTTCTAATAGACATGATGGCAACCGGAGAAGATCAGTGGGACTATGTATGTTGTACAAATCGAGACTACCATAATGGATAATGGAATGGACACACTAATAATAATATAACAGCTCAACTATTCAGCGGATGGAACTATACCTTGTCTGTATACCCGGATCTTTCTGTCTACATCAACCATTCTTTCATTCTCCCAACCCTAGCTGTTTGGCATCTTTAGATATTTTTTTGTGTCGTTACTGTATATTTAGCCTATTATTTCTCTCAACTCCACACATGCTCATGTCAGGGGCGATTAGATCTTGGTCCTATTATTATGTTGTTTAGTTATCTTCTGTGCCTAAACAGGTCTAGAGTACTTTACGGCTAGGACAAGTCTAGAGTACTTTACGGCTAGGATCGTGTGTTTTCTACTGATGATCCACACATCACCCACTAATAGGAACAAGTTCAAAACATATTGTATTTCAACAACTATTACCGTTAAAACCCATAAACTACAAAAAAATGCAACTTCACTCAGCTCGAGAAGATGAACTTCAGTTTCTATTTGAATGGATATGCAGAATGCGCTTAAACCAGTAGATGCAACATTGAATAACTAAAGCTTATGTTTTTTTCTAAACGCTATGTGATAAATAGTTCACAATATATTTGGCAATTATTCTGACCAAATGGTTTATTAAAAGAGATTAATATCGTCCATTCAATAGAAACAATTTACCAATGTGTATCATTTACACTATTTCAAAACATGATAAATGACAATTTATTAGGTGAAAAGTAACAAAAAGCACATGCAATTCAGACTATCCCAAGCTAAAGCAATGAAAGTGAGTGATGTCATCGAGAAGTGCGCTTCAACTCTATTGTCAATAGATGCCTGCTTCAAGTTTGTATCCATGACTTCATAAATGTGGTAACCCTCGTCGTGCCCTAACTTTTGCTTGTGCAGACACAGCTAAACTGTAGCCTCGGTCTGGAGTTGTGCGTAGCCTTCATCCCACCACTTTGTTGTCATTGTGTTTTATTGGTTTTGCATCGTGGTTATGAAGCCATGGCCACCAATCCTGGTGGCATTATGAATAGGGACCCTTTTAGGGCTAGTGTGGGCACTTAAATCTCGTTCATGATTGGAGGAGAATGAAGGAGAAATTAGTTCATTTTTCCCTCACTAGCTAGCCCTTAAGGTTTGGTCGATTAGGGTAGATTAAAGGGGATCGGAGGGGATTAAATCCCTGACTATTTAAAATTGAATAGAAAGAGATTTAATCCACATGCAACCAAATAATGCCTTAGGAAAATGCCTGCCCAAAGAGATTCTAAAAATCAACCAATTATAGGAGTGAATGCTATTTGTTTACATTGAACTATCTGAATCCTATAATGAATATTTCAGACCAAAGCTGTATAGAATGAATATTGGTTTTAACTACAAAGGAATAGATATCATTGAGCACGTACCAATTTCATATAGGGTGTGCCTCCGTCAAGAGCTACTTGAGAAATCAAAAAAAAATCTAAGAACATAAACTTTGTATTATTGTCACCAAAGTGATTTAAAATAATAAAGATGTTAATTGAAGAATTTTAGGTCTTGGTGTGCACTATAATTTTAATATAAATTATGTATTCATTCAAATTTATTGAAATTGTTATAAATTTTCTATGTGACATATGTATCTAGTAATAATTCACCTTAGCAACTGCCAATACAAATCAGCATACATGGTATTGTTTGTACAATCATTTATATGGGTTGTGGGAATTAGAACTGCGTATGAAAGCAGCTGCTTTCAGGAAAACAACATTTATATAGTAGTGAGTCTATGAAAATCAACTAATAATATATGTACATATATACAATATGAAAAAATGAAGTCATAAATGGAGTAGGTGTGGTCGATGTATGATATGATAAATGTGCTTGTTGGTGGGTCCCATGTACTTCGTTTATATTTATCATCTCCAATTTAGATCTGTTCCAGATATATCGTTTTTGGATAGGAGATCTCTCCATTAACATCCACCATTCTTCTACTCTCCCTAGTCGGTTTGCCTCATTGATATCCATCAATGTTCCAGCTATATATTTGGCCATGGACGCACTCATGAAGAATAGAGGTTTGGTCCAAGAAGATCAGCGTCCATTCCTTTAGAGCGGGTACTGACTTAAGCATCCGTACCAGTTTTAACTGTCCCTGACTTCATAGTAGAGTGCTTCAGTATCGGTTGGTGTCTCCAACCAATGCTAATGTTAAGCTATTATTACAAGTTAGAGACACCAACCGACACAAATTATATTAATATCGGTTGGTGTCTTTAATCGGTACTGATTGCTTAACATTAATATCGATTGGAGACACCAACCAGTACTAATGTTCCTACTTTATAAACCATCTTTCTCCTTGAGCTGACGCCAAGAATAGATAGGAGCTCTGTTTATGGCACCATAATCTTCAAGGACGGAAAATTTGTTGAATTATTTCCTAGAATTTATTGAAGATTTTACTCATTTAAGGCCTTGGGATCCATGATTTGAGTATTAAGAATATAGCCTTACTATGTAAGTGGTTATTTAAACTATTAATATTAGAGGGGATTTGGCAACAAATTTTAATAAATAAATATTTTGGCTCAAAACCACTAGTCCAAGCCGAATGGAAATTACGAGACTCACATTTTTGGTACTGCTTGATGAAGGTGAAGCAAGACTTTCTTTGCTTTGGAACCTTTAAAATTAACAATGGGACGCAAGTGAGGTTCTGACAAGATACGTGGCTTAGAGAAAAAAGCTTTAAAAGACCAATATCCAGGGTATATAGTATAACTTGAAATAAGCACATAACCATTGTCGTGGTTCTAACGACAACACAACCTAACATCTCTTGGAGATGAACTTTGTTTGGGTCTAGATTGGTGGTGTGGAATGAATTACTTTCAAACATCGCCAACATTCACCTAACTCAAGATAAGGATGCCTTCCACTAGACCTTGTCCCAGTGAGGACAAGGCTCAGTAAAGTCTCACTATCAAACATTGAGTAGGCATGAGATACCATATTTGAATAAAAGACTATGGAAACTAAAAGCCCCACTTAAGATCAAACTTTTTTGTGGTATCTTAGGATGGGAGTGATACTAACCAAGGATAATTTAGCAAGACGCAACTGGTAGGAAAACAAAACATGTTGCTTCTGTCATGAGATAGAGATAATTCAACACTTATTTTTTGATTGTCGATTTGCGTGTCTTATTTGGGCTTTAATCCACATGGCCTTCAGGATATCTAAACCATATAGTGTATCTAATTTGTTTGTTTCCTGGCTTAGTGGCTTTGATAGAAATATTAGAAATATCATCTTTCTTAGTGTGACTACAACATGTTGGTCTCTTTGGTTACATAGGAATGGTATCGTATTTAAAAATAAAAACAATTCTTCTCCCTTGCAGGTCATTCATTCCATTGCACATTGGCTTCATACATGGGCTATTTTATAGAAGGCAGAGTTGTGACCTATGGTTGTGGAGGCTACACAGTACTTGGTGCAGGTGGCCAAGGATTTTTTTCTCGGGCTCATGGGTGATAGTCTAGTCTCCGGATTGATTACCATTAGAGTGTGTGGGTTATCAAGTTTATTTGTTTTTAAGATGTATGCTTCTTAAGCAGAGACTGGAAGAAATTTCAAGGACTTGTATACCCTCGATGTAATGTGCTTGAAGATATTAATAAAATCTTCCTTCTTCAAAAAATAGTGTGAGAAAAGGTTATCAAGTTCACTCTCTCATATAATATGGTTGAAATACTTGCTTCCTTTGTTTAGATTTCTTGAATTGTGAGGTTGATTTTATAATTTAGGGAAAAATTAGTGAGTCCATCATCTCATATGTGTTATAATACGCATGAAGCTAATATAATTTAGGGGAAATCAAATAGTGATGAAAGTAAGTTTTTAAACTATATATGTTCATAAGAGATTGTGACGACAATGCTTCATACAAATAATGCAGATGGACCATCCATTGATCTACAACATGGATCGATACTCCAAAGAGGTCTGAGGCGTCGTCCATGTAGATCCTATAAGAACGAGAAACAATACTCTTCATCAACACCAATTCACCTCCACTTACTGCAAAGGGCTTTCATGCCTTACCATATTTGTTGGACCAAACATGGAAGGACATAGGACAAAGAAGAGGAGAATGACAAAACAATTCTGTATTTTGCATAGTACAGTTCCTTTGCAGATGTTGTAATGGGTGAGGCTACAGAACTTCAGAATCTGAAGAAAACAATGCGATGGCACAAATGTTGCATGATGAAGAGAATGAAAAGGCATGCTTGCTTAGGGACACTATGAGGCCTTTACAAAGATCCACTAGTATAAGAAAACTAGCTAAGGTTTTAGGACAAGGTGGTAGATATCTCCCTATACTAATGAACTACACAAAGCAAATCAGTCCGAGAACTAATCTGAACTTGGGCAACGCCTCCCCTCTTGCCCCTTCGAGTAAGGTTAACTCATAACTACATTCCCTAGTTAATCAGCCAACACCAGAGCCATAGTAGCCCTTGTGGTTTCATTGTTTTTTCGGGTTGTTGTTCTATGTTCCAATTAAATATAGTGATCTTGTCCAACAATTAACAAAACAACATTCACATGAAGATATCCATACTCATGTGAACAAAACAATATCCAAGTTTCCAATAAAACAACGTTCATATGAATATAGAAATATTCATATGAACAAAACAATACTCACTTGCCCGTGTAACTTTATCCTCTAAACCAAGTAGAGCACTAGCATGTCTATCCAACATAATTAAACCAAAACTAGGCATCATTAATAGGTCCTATCAGGTTAAACTAACTATGCAATGCATCGATGAGAACATAATAGTAAATATTAGATAGGTCAAAACAACGTGATTAAGGACACAACTTGCCTTCTAAAGAAAACTTCTGCTACTTAGAGTCTTCATAATGTTAGGCTTTAGATCCCCGTGCCATGGATTTCTCAATAGTAAATTTATGAGGTAGGTCACGAAAAATCGATGATTGAAAGAAACACAAGATTTAGGCTCATTTGGACTCCCGTCCTGAGATAATACCCTACGCCCATTTTGGTGGCTATTGATCTATTTTGTTCTAGTCTATGCTCTCAGGGCTTCCTCACCTCTCCTTATATAGTCTAGGCGGTTATAAGAGTGAATACAAGTAGGTTACATGATGGACCTAATCTGGTAACCTAGTCGTATAAAAATCCAACTCTCTATATTTACAATTGTGCCTTCCTTATCCGTTAGGATCCTGTCCTATCTGCTTAGAAGTATGTCTTGTATGTTGTGATTTTGTCCTAACTGTTTAGGACTCTGACTTGTCTCTCCTATCCCAATAATATTGTTGTCATATTTGTACTTTTCGAGATCTCATATTATACCTTCCAAAAATGTGGCTAAAATGGAGCAAGAATGAACAAAAATTGTCAAGATAAACATAAACCAACCTTTCTTAGCAACCTTCTTCCAAAAAATGAAGATCAAAATCTCTACCCTTCTATTTTGTGAAATCTGGATCTCCGAAATCGCCTATAATGGAAGGTGGCTGGGAAAAATAGAACTGATGGGGGAGGGAGAAGGGGTTTTTATACTACAACCATGACAGATGGTTGGAGTAAGGAACCGCTAGTGAAAATAGTGCACCTCCCCTACCTCAATCATGTCTATATTATGTTTTAACTTCTCCACATATATAATAAATCAAGTAAATTGATTGTTTGAGGCTCGAAATGGATTCAAATGAAAAGTTTGTCAACTACAAAGCTGCATAACTTTTCGAGATCTACAACTTTTATTTTGATAGTTTCTTCATCCGGGGTCTTTTATAAAATTTGAATTTTAAATTTTAAAACTTCAAACAAATTTTTGTATGACAAGATGATTTCAAATCAAAAGGTTGTTAATTACAAAATTTTATAAACTTTTGAGATGTACAACTCTAATTTTGGTGGTTTTTACATCCGAGTTGAAAATACTTGACACTCGGCAAAGATTCGTTTTCCGGTAGTGAGAGATCAAAAAAATAGGTACCATCTCGCATCCCAAAATTACATGACACATGGCACCCATACATTCTAGGATCAGAGACTACACCTTGCTGAACATATAAATGATGGTAAGGAACTAAAAATTCTACTCGCTCTCAATTGTTTGCGTTGCAATAGTACAAAATGAAATTTGTACATTTAGACAGATGCTAGTTGTAACTTTAGTTTGTTGGTTTATTCCCTGTAACATAGCAATAGTCGTTTAAGACATGGGTTTTCACTTGCATTTTGCATGTTTTGGTTGTCCACCTGATGACCGACCGGGGTGGGTATCACCACTTTGTCGGTCACCTTTTTTATTACTCGATCTTAACAAGGTTGTATCACATGAAATGTAAGTATTACAGACAAGCTAGTGAAAAAGTAGCTTACATGGTTCAGATAAGTTTACACTATGTGATCTCAGATCTGAGTTGGACTCACGGACGTGGAAAATCTCTACACGCTAAGTCCGCTCTCTTGGGTTTTGGCCTACCAAACTAAAACATAGGGGCTTGACACCTGTAAATTTGATCGTGGCCCACCTACCTAGCTAGCAAGGATAGCTTGTCCATACAGACACTAACCTTCCGTGGTCACAGAGGATGTCCATGTAGAATCATCTGTGGCAATGGTTTAATGGCATGAAACATGGCGACGAGCTCTAATTTGCAGTGGCCATACCAAATTCCAGATGCCTCTCAACCTTACGAGGATGACACTGCATGGTGCATGACTACCTTGCCTATCACACTACTGAATGGTGCAAGCATGGGCTTGAGTTCGATCAAGAAGCAAGCACATAAAAAGGGGAGCTTGGATGAAGAACTGGGTGCAGTCACTGAATTTAGCAGGGTGTAGTTGTGGTTGGTGGGATTTTTGATTTGCAACCAATGCGCTCTCTCACTGAATACTTAAGCCTTATAAGAATTGGGCAACAAATTCTATATTTTTCAGCTCCCATTGCTCCACTCTCAGCGAGAATCACTCCCATGTAGCCAAACGATAAAAAAGTGAACTGCTCCATTTGTACTAGCGAGTGGGAGCCAAAAAATCTGCTTCCCGCCGCTCCCAACCTGCTCCCCACTCTTCAACCCCTCAAGAATCACTTCACACACTATTTGCCAAACAGTTTTCCCTAGATAGATTCACTTCTACTAGAGAATCATTCGAAATCATTCTATTAAAGAATCAACTCCCGAAGCTAGAGAGTCATGGAGCGGAGCTCTACCAAACGAGCCAACTAGTCTGTTTAAGTTTGAAGTACATACGTGCAAGAAGATCCATCAAGGACGAACAACATTAAGCTCTACGCTAGCAGTACAACTACCAGAGACGTGGACTTCGAAAAGACGAGAAACACTAGATTCCTTGGTTATTCAAATAAACATTGTGTGGCATGTGTGCCAAAGCAGCGCTAGCGAGGACACCAGATTGGCAGATGTGTTATTACACTTGTTGTGAACCAAAAGTGGCATGGTGGACTGTCCGGCTCTAAGGCCAGATGGTCCGCGATCCGGACGGTCCGTCGTAGTGGCCCGGACCGTCCGCGCGTGCACAGAATCAGTTAAGGTTCCAGATTTCTTACGAGATTTGTTAGCTAAACCTGCGGGATTAACTCGAGAACCAACTTATAACGGGTCTAGACCTCCTCCTTTGTATAGATGAAGGGCTACGACCGATTGAACCCCCACAATCGTTCAAATCAAATCTACTTAACATTTTTACCTTATGCATTAGGATTAGTTCTAGTTTAGCCCTAGTTTAGCCTTTCTCTACCTCAAATCTTTACATCTCTTTGGCTCTACGTCGAATAGAGGCGTCTTGGGTGGCCTGCCGACGTCAAGGCACACCCTAGGATCTCTCCTCCCTGACGGGGTCCCTCCCAGGAGACGAGATCTAGATTTGCTGCGAAGAAGGCCCTTTGTGCCATCATGGACCGTCTGAGTCCCAGGCGTGGACCGCCCGGACATACACAGTGGAGGAGCCACTCCTACACCAAGTCGGGGACTATCCAGCCCAGTGCGAGGACCGTGCAAGCCTCCGTAGAGAGTACCACCAGGCGGTTCATCTCCAGTGTTTGGCGTCCGGATCGGTGCCAACACGCTTTTTGGCGACTCCGCTGGGAACGGGTGTCTAGATCTACTAAAAATCATGCCCTCAAATGGCTGGTTCTAAAGATCACACCGATATTTCCACGGACAATATCCTGAAGCCGGTTGTTCAAAGTCTAACGGCCAAGGGGCAACAACATTACAAAGACAACATGCGTCAAGTGAAGGAGAAATTCTTGTCAGAATACATGGTGGATCGCCACCAAAATGTTGTCAAACATGGAGAGACCGATGTCGCATCTCTTTTATCTTCACTTCAAGTCCCCAACGTAAGTAAACCCAATGACATCCAATCTATTAAACATTATGTAGATCAGCAGCAAGATCCAATGAAACAATAGATTGGAGGGTTAGAAGAATCAATTAGAAAATTAACACATGAGTTGGAGAAATCTGTTGCTCCTAGTTTTCCATCATATGAAACTAGTAATAGGATATTTATGTCTCATACATTGGCAAATGGGGATTCATAGCCCCAGCCATTATATGGTATGTCGATGAACTCATATCTAGGGCAAATACCACCATCGTCGTCCCTGCTTGGCAGATCGGTGCCCCTGGACACGGTCGAACCATCCAAGCTTTTGCCCCAGACAGTCCGGCCCTTACACAGACCATCCGGCTTTCCCTACCGGACAGTCCGGAGCCGCACCAGGACCACCACATGGTGCCCCAATAGTAGCGAACACAACCGGGCAATTCGGATTTACCACCGGACAGACTGGATACGCATACGTAGATCCTACAATTGCACACTATACACACCCCAACAGCAGTACGTTCCGCCCCCTACATATTTAAACCACTGTGCACCATACAATCATAGGTCAATCAACATTATCAATCGGTCAAGGCAAGAAGGTCAGCATAGCAATGCACGACCGAATGAGCCCGACAGCCCAGGGTCTGTTGGTCTGCCACCCGGCATAATGGAGAAAATTATGGAAGAGATGGCTGAACTATTTCGAGATAGGCTCGGAGTTAGTGTAGCTAGAGTAGACCAGTTATATCAAAAGCCATATGATCACCGGTTTGACACTGTCCCATATCCACAAGGGGCAAGGATACCAGAGTTTTTTAAATTTTCTAGTGAAAATGGTAGAAGCACACATGAACATATAGGCCAATTTCTAGCACACCTAGGTGAATTGGCCGATGGCGAAGCTTTTCGTGTTCGTTTATTTTGTTTATCCCTTACTAGTACCACTTTTGCATGGTACGCCGCCCTGCCTCCTAATTCCATTAATTCCTGGAATGATTTAGTGAGTAAATTTTATGAACATTTATTTTCGAGGAATATGAATTAGGGTTAGCTGATTTAGCTTTAGTCCGACAGGGACACAAAGAATCGGTTAATGAATATATCCGGAGGTTCTGGGACACTAGAAATCGATGGTTTCGGATCCATGTCGTAGACAAAGAGCTAGCATGGCTAGCTTTTAATTGGTTGCTATCCTACTTAATAGACAAATTAGATAGTGCCCAGTTCTTTCACTAGCTCAACTAAATCAATGAGCTTTGGCCTGTGAAAGCCGATTTAAAGAGACATCAAAATAGGTCACATGTAATATACATCTAGTAGAGCATGATAGTTCAGATGATGAATCTGCAGATGTATATACCGTTGATCTTGTTTGGCAAACAAAGGCCAAATCTTCTGCATGTTCTTCTTTATAGCCGGTTCAAAAGAATCGGTAAGAAGATCTTAAATTTACCTTTAATGTTGCCAAATGCGATAAAATATTTGACGAGCTAAAAAATGGCAACCTTAAATTAACTCATACTATTCCTCCTATGGATAAATTAAAGAGACGTGATTATTGTAAGTGGCATAATCCTTTTTCCCATGCCACCAATGATTGTAATGTTTTTCATCGACAGATACAATCGGCAATAAATGGGGGCCGGTTGGCTTTTCAGGATATGCAAGTGGACACACATCCATTTCCTGTCAATACAATAGAACCCACAAGCAAAAAGGTCTTGGTTCAGCCCGAAGTGGCTGATAAAGGCAAAGGAAAAAACATCGTCATTGGAGATCCTCGCACGTCGAATATATCACAAGAAGAGATTACTCGGAAAGCTCTGGACAGAAAGACTAACAAGTCCGGAGACGCCGGGGGGCAGGCTCAATCGAGCAGCCAAGCAAAACTCCCTGCCTTGAGCATCGTGGACAGTCCGGCACCTGCGCACGGATGGTCTGGTGCTCATGAGGACGGTTCGGCTGACTCAGTCGGACAATCCGCCCATGGTCAGAGGCGTTAGCCTCCACACAAGGCAATTGTCGGGGACCATAATTAGGGGTACCCTCAAGGCTCCTAATTCTCAGCTGGTAACCCCCATCAGCACAAAGCTGCAAAGGCCTGATGGGTGCGATCAAGTCAGGGATCAGTCCATTCGAGGGACTCGATCACGCCTCGCCTGAGCCTAGCCTCGGACAAGGGCAGCCGACCCCGGAGGATCTCCGCCTCGCCCGAGGCCCCCCTCCAGCGACGAACACGTTCCCGGCTCGCCCGAGGCCCTGTCTTCGCCAAGAAGCAACCCCGACCAAATCGCAGGAGCATTTAATGCAAAGGTGGCCTGACACCTTTATCCTGACGCGCGCCCCTCAACTGACAGAGCCGAAGTGACCGCCGTCACTTCGCCGCTCCACTGACCGGTCTGTCAGAAAGACAGCGCCGCCTGCGTCGCTCCGACTGTGGTGCCACTTGACAGAGTGAGGCTAACAGGCGGTCAGGCCCGGCCGCACGCACCATAGGAAACTCCGCTCCGCCCGACCCAGGGCTCGGACTCGGGCTAAGCCCCGGAAGACGGCGAACTCCGCTCCGCCCGACCCAGGGCTCGGACTCGGGCTAAGCCCCGGAAGACGGCGAACTCCGCTCCGCCCGACCCAGGGCTCGGACTCGGGCTAAGCCCCGGAAGACGGCGAACTCTGCTCCGCCCGACCCAGGGCTCGGACTCGGGCAAAGCCCCGGAAGACGGCGAACTCCGCTCCGCCCGACCCAGGGCTCCGACTTGGGCTCAGCCCCAGAAGATGACAAACTCCGCTTCGCTCGACCCCGGGACTCAAATTTTGCCCTGGCCTCAGCCAACGGCCTCCGCCTCGCCCGACCTAGAGGCTCGGACTCGGCCTCGGCCACGGAAGACGGACTCGACCTCGACCTCGGAGAAGCCTCCACATCGCCCAACCTAGGGCGCGGACCGGCCACGTCAACAGGAGGCGCCATCATTACCCTACTCCAAGCTGACTCAGGCTACGGGGAACAAGACCGGCATCCCATCTGGCTCGCTCCGCCAGATAGGCGATGATGGCGCCCCGCACGTTCCCTGACGATGGCGGCTTTGGCCCCCTTACGAAAGCAAGAGGACGTCAGCAAGGACTCGACGGCCCCGACAGCTGTCCCTCCGCCAGGCTCCAGCACTCCTCCGACGGCCATGACATCACACAAACCGGGTGCCAAGATCTCTCTGGCCGCCACGATGGCGTGTACTTAGGGCACTAGCTCTCCTCCGCTAGACACGTAGCACTCTGCTACACCCCCCATTGTACACCTGGACCCTTTCCTTACGCCTATAAAATGAAGGGCCAGGGCCCTCTTAGAGAGGGTTGGCCGCTCGGGGACGAGGACGAGACGGGCGCTCGCATAAGGCCGCTCGCTCCTTCCCCCATGTGGACGCTTGTAACCCCCTACTGCAAGCGCACCCGACCTAGGCGCGGGACGAACACAAAGGCCGCGGGATTTCCACCTCTCTCTCTCTCCCATCTCCGGCCTCCTCGCTTTCCCCCCTTCGCGCTCGGCCTCGCGTCGACCCATCTGGGCTGGGGCACGCGGCGACACTTCACTCGTCGGCTCAGGGACCCCCCAGTCTCGAAACGCTGACAGTTGGCGCGCCAGGTAGGGGCCTGCTGCGTGTTGACGAACAGCTTCCCGTCAAGCTCCAGATGGGTAGTCTCCAGCGACCTCGCCGGCCCGGGACGATGCTCCGTTTCGGGAGCCTTGAGTTCATGTCCCTCGACGGCAGCTACAACATGATACTCTTTCCACCGCCGGGCGACAGCGACAATGGCGGCTGACAGTCCGCCCGCCGGCGGCGGGATCGACGACGTCTTCCCCGCGTGGTGGAAGAACAACCTTCGAGCTCGCCCCGTCCTCTTCCCCGTCGACGGAGGAGGAGGAGGCGCGGCAACCAAGGCCAAGCAGGAGGCGGCGCCTCGTCGGCCGTCGAGCGAGTCGACAACGCCAGCACTCCAACGGGGGGCGCGCCGGGCATCGGCCTCACGCTTGAGACGAAGACGAGCGCTGTCTCCTCGCGACACGTCAATCCCGAGCAAACGGATGACGCCAGCACGCTCGCGAAAGACTTGCTGGGTGTCGCCCTCGTACCTGAGACGACGGTGCAGTCAGCCCCCAATGTGACCTCATCACCGCCCGTCGACCAAGAGGTACCGACCGATTCCCATCCCACACCTTTCAGATTTAGCCTCGTCCCGCCTAGCGGCTCCGCTTTGGCGGATGCTCTCGTAGAGGCGAATCCGAACCCTCTGGGGTTTCGTATGCGGTCACCTTGGGACTGGCCGACGGACGTCTCGACCTACGGGCCCTCCGGGTCCGAGGAAGACGACGAGCCCAGCTTCCATTGGGATTTCTCCAGACTTGGCAACCCCGGTGCCATGCAGGACCTCATGACCGCATGCGACTACTGCCTTTCCGACTGTTCCGACGGTAGCCGTAGCCTCGGCGACGAGGACTACGACCCAAGCCGCGAATGTTTCCACGTCGATCTAGGGGGTCCCTCCGAAGGCAACCATCTTGGCATGCCGGAGGACGGTGATCTCCCTAGGCTGGTGCCTCGCGTTGACATCCCGCGGGAGCTAGCCGTGGTCCCCGTTCTGGCGGGGGGTCACGACCCACAACTCGAGCAAATCCGCGGGGTGCAGGCCAGGCTCGACGACGGAGCAGGAGCGCTTGAGCCAATCCGCCGGGACGTCAGGCAGGCATGGGCGGGCCAACCTCTGGCCGGAGAAATGCGTCATCTACCCCAGGGCTTCCAGCGCCGTATCGCCGACGATGTCAGGGTCAGGCCGCCACCCGCATCCAATGGGGTCGGCCAAAACCTGGCTGCAGCAGCAATGCTCCTCCGCGCGATGCCGGAGCCATCAACCACCGAGGGGCGGCGAATCCAGGGAGAGCTCAAAGATCTCCTGGAAGGCGCCGCGGTCCGGTGGGCCGAGAGCTCCGCCTCCCGAAGGCAGGGGTACCCCTCGGAACATCATGCCGCGACTTCCCGATCATGTGGGAAGCCTCGGTCTGCACCGGGCGCACGCGCAACACAGCGCCTGCGGCCCCGGGTCACCTCGGCAACGAGCACAATCACCGCGATCGTCGGGCCCATCTCGACGAGAGGGTGCGCCGAGGCTACCACCCCAGGCGTGGGGGACGCTACGACAGCAGGGAGGATCGGAGTCCCTCGCCCGAACCACCCGGTCCGCAGGCCTTCAGCCGGGCCATACGACGGGCGCCGTTCCCGACCCGGTTCCGACCCCCGACTACTATCACAAAGTACTCGGGGGAGACGAGACCGGAACTGTGGCTCGAGGACTACCGTCTGGCCTGCCAACTGGGTGGAACAGACGATGACAACCTCATCATCCGCAACCTCCCCCTGTTCCTCTCCGACACCGCTCGCGCCTGGTTGGAGCACCTGCCTCCGGGGCAGATCTCCAACTGGGACGACCTAGTCCAAGCTTTCGCCGGCAACTTCCAGGGCACGTACGTGCGCCCCGGGAATTCCTGGGACCTCCGAAGCTGCTGACATCAGCCGGGAGAGTCTCTCCGGGACTACATCCGGCGATTCTCGAAGCAGCGCACCGAGCTGCCCAACATCACCGACTCAGACGTCATCGGCGCGTTCCTCGCCGGCACCACCTGCCGCGACCTGGTGAGCAAGCTGGGTCGCAAGACCCCCACCAGGGCGAGCGAGCTGATGGACATTGCCACCAAGTTCGCCTCTGGCCAGGAGGCAGTCGAGGCTATCTTCTGGAAGGACAAGCAGCCCCAGGGCCGCCCACCGGAAGACGCTCCCAAGGCGTCAACTCAGCGCGGCACCAAGAAGAAGGGCAAGAAGAAGTCGCAAGCGAAACGTGACGCTGCCGACGCGGACCTTGTTGCCGCTGCCGAGTACAAGAACCCTCGAAAACCCCCAGGAGGTCCCAACCTCTTCGACAAGATGCTCAAGGAGCCGTGCCCCTATCACCAGGGGCCCGTCAAGCACACCCTTGAGGAGTGCGTCATGCTTCGGCGCCACTTCCACAGGGCCGGGCCACCTGAGGAGGGTGGCAGGGCCCGCGACGACGACAAGAAGGAAGATCACCAGGTAGGAGAGTTCCCTGAGGTCCACGACTGCTTCATGATCTACGGCAGGCAAGCGGCGAACGCCTCGGCTCGTCGCCGCAAGCAAGAGCGCCGGGAGGTCTGTTCGGTGAAGGTGGCGGCACCGGTCTACCTAGACTGGTCCGACAAGCCCATCACCTTCGACCAGGCCGACCACCCCGACCATGTGCCGAGCCCGGGGAAATACCCGCTCGTCGTTGACCCCGTCATCGGCGACGTCAGGCTCACCAAGGTCCTCATGGACGGAGGCAGCAGCCTCAACATCATCTACGCCGAGACCCTCGGGCTTCTGCGTATCGATCTGTCCTCGGTCCGGGCAGGCGCTGCGCCTTTCCATGGGATCATCCCTGGGAAGCGCGTCTAGCCCCTCGGACAACTCGATCTTCCCGTCTGCTTCGGAACACCCTCCAACTTCCGAAGGGAGACCCTGACGTTCGAGGTGGTCGGGTTCCGAGGAACCTACCACGTGGTATTGGGGAGGCCCTACTACGCGAAGTTCATGGCCATCCCCAACTACACCTACCTCAAGCTCAAGATGTCGGGCCCCAACGGGGTCATCACCGTCGTCCCCACGTACAAACACGCATTCGAATGCGATGTGGAGTGCGTGGAGTACGCCGAGGCCCTCGCCGAGTCCGAGGCCTTCATCGCCGACCTGGAGAGCCTCTCTAAGGAGGTGCCAGACGTGAAGCGTCATGCCGGCAACTTCGAGCCAGCGGAGACGGTTAAGTCCGCCCCCTCGACCCCAGCAGCGACTCCTCCAAGCAAGGTCGGATCGGCTCTGGGCTCGATCCCAAATAGGAAGCAGTGCTCGTCGACTTTCTCCACGCGAACGCCGACGTCTTCGTGTGGAGTCCCTCGGACATGCCCGGCATACCGAGGGATGTCGCCGAGCACTCGCTGGACATCCGAGCCGGAGCCCGACCCGTCAAGCAGCCTCTGCGCCGATTTGACGAGGAGAAGCGCAGAGCCATAGGCGAGGAGATCCACAAGCTAATGGCGGCAGGGTTCATCAAAGAGGTATTCCATCCCGAATGGCTTGCCAACCCTGTGCTTGTGAGAAAGAAAGGGGGGAAATGGCGGATGTGTGTAGACTACACTGGTCTGAACAAAGCATGTCCGAAGGTTCCCTACCCTCTGCCTCGCATCGATCAGATCGTGGATTCCACTGCTGGGTGCGAAACCCTGTCTTTCCTCGATGCCTACTCAGGGTATCACCAAATCAGGATGAAAGAGTCTGACCAGCTTGCGACTTCTTTCATCACACCCTTCGGCATGTACTGCTATGTTACCATGCTGTTTGGTTTGAGGAACGCGGGTGCAACGTACCAGCGGTGCATGAACCATGTGTTCGGCGAACACATCGGCCGAACGGTCAAGGCCTACGTCGATGACATCATAGTCAAGACGAGGAAAGCCTCCGACCTCCTTTCCGACCTTGAAGTGACATTCCGATGTCTCAAGGCGAAAGGTGTCAAGCTCAATCCCGAAAAGTGTGTCTTCGGGGTGCCCCGAGGCATGCTCTTGGGGTTCATCATCTCCGAGCGGGGCATCGAAGCCAACCCGAAGAAGATCGCAGCCATCACCAACATGAGGCCCATCGCGGACTTGAAAAGCGTACAGAGAGTCATGGGATGTCTTGCGGCCCTCAGCCTTTTCATCCCGCACCTTGGCAAAAGGGGCCTGCCTCTGTACCGCCTCGGGGCGAATAACGTTCCCCCCGGAAGCCTGCTCCCGAGACCTGCATCAACCCTCCGTCAAAATCGACGACACGCCCGGGCCTGAGGCACCCTCGGCCCAGCCCGAGGTACCCTCGGCACAGTCCGAGGCACCCTCGGCTCGGCCCGAGGCAACCTCGGTTCGGCCCGAGGTACCCTCGGCCCCTGAGGGCAAAACACTGCACGTCGAGAGGGAGCAAAGCGGGGTCACGCCTGATCAAAACTGGCGGACCCCGTACCTGCAATATCTCCGCCGAGGAGAGCTACCCCTTGACCGAGCCGAAGCTCGGCGGTTGGCGCGGTGCGCCAAGTCGTTCGTCTTGCTGGGAGAAGGGAAGGAGCTCTACCACCGCAGCCCTTCAGGCATCCTCCAGTGATGCATCTTGTCGGCGTTTTGAGACCAGGGGGTCCCTGAGCCAACGAGTGAAGTGTCGCCGCGTGCCCTAGCCCAGATGGGTTGACGCGAGGCCGAGCGCGAAGGGGGGAAAGCGAGGAGGCCGGAGATGGGAGAGAGAGAGGTAGAAATCCCGCGGCCTTCGTGTTCGTCCCGCGCCCAGGTCGGGTGCGCTTGCAGTAGGGGGTTACAAACGTCCACACGGGGGAAGGAGCGAGCGGCCTTATGCGAGCGCCTGTCTTGTCCTCGTCCCCGAGTGGCCAACCCTCTCTAAGAGGGCCCTGGCCCTTCCTTTTATAGGCGTAAGGAGAGGGTCCAGGTGTACAATGGGGGGTGTAGCAGAGTGCTACGTGTCTAGCGGAGGAGAGCTAGCGCCCTAAGTACACGCCATCGTGGCGGCCGGAGAGATCTTGGCACCTGGTTTGTGTGATGTCGTGGCCGTCGGAGGAGTGCTGGAGCCTGGCGGAGGGACAGCTGTCGGGGCCGTCGAGTCCTTGCTGACGTCCTCTTGCTTTCGTAAGGGGGCCGAGAGCCGCCATCGTTAGGGAACGTGCGGGGCGCCATCATCGCCTATCTGGCGGAGCGAGCCAGATGGGACGCCGGTCTTGTTCCCCGTAGCCTGAGTCAGCTTGGAGTAGGGTAATGATGGCGCCTCCTGTTGACGTGGCCGGTCTGCGCCCTAGGTTGGGCGATGTGGAGGCTTCTCCGAGGTTGAGGTCGAGTCCGTCTTCCGTGGCCGAGGCCGAGTCCGAGCCTCTGGGTCGGGCGAGGCGGAGGCCGTTGGCTGAGGCCAGGGCAGAATTTGAGTCCCGGGGTCGGGCGAAGCGGAGTTCGTCGTCTTCTGGGGCTGAGCCCAAGTCCGAGCCCTGGGTCGGGCGGAGTTCGCCGTCTTCCGGGGCTTTGCCCAAGTCCGAGCCCTGGGTCGGGCGGAGCGGAGTTCACCGTCTTCTGGGGCTTAGCCCGAGTCCGAGCCCTGGGTCGGGCGGAGCGGAGTTCGCCGTCTTCTGGGGCTTTGCCCGAGTCCGAGCCCTAGGTCGGGCGGAGCGGAGTTCACCGTCTTCCGGGGCTTAGCCCGAGTCCGAGCCCTAGGTCGGGCGGAGCGGAGTTCGCCGTCTTCTGGGGCTTTGCCCGAGTCCGAGCCCTGGGTCGGGCGGAGCGGAGTTTCCTATGGTGTGCGGCCAGGCCTGACCGCTTGTCATCCTCACTCTGTCAAGTGGCATCGCAGTCGGAGCGGCGCAGGCGGCGCTGTCTTTCTGTCAGACCGGTCAGTGGAGCGGCGAAGTGATGGCGGTCACTTCGGCTCTGTCAGCTGAGGGGCGCGCGTCAGGATAAAGGTGTCAGGCCACCTTTGCATTAAATGCTCCTGCGATTTGGTCGGGGTTGCTTCTTGGAGAAGACAGGGCCTCGGGCGAGCCGGGAACGTGTTCGTCGCTGGAGGGGGCCTCGGGTGAGGCGGAGATCCTCCGGGGTCGGCTGCCCTTGTCCGAGGCTAGGCTCGGGCGAGGCGTGATCGAATCCCTCGAATGGACTGATCCCTGACTTGATCGCACCCATCAGGCCTTTGCAGCTTTGTGCTGATGGGGGTTACCAGCTGAGAATTAGGAGCCTTGAGGGTACCCCTAATTATGGTCCCTGACAGTAGCCCCTGAGCCTCGAAGGGAGTGTTAGCACTCGCTTGGAGGCTTTCGTCGCACTTTTTTGCAAAAGGACCAGCCTTTCTCGGTTGCGTTTTGTTCCGGTGGGTGCGCGCGAGCGCACCCGCCGGGTGTAGCCCCTGAGGCCTCGGAGGAGTGGTTTGACTCCTCCGAGGTCTTAACGCCTCGCGCAATGCTTCGGCTGGTCTGGTCGTTCCCTCATGCGAGCTGGCCGTAGCCCAGGTGTACGGTCGGGTCCTAAGTTCTCGGGCTGGTATGTTGACGCTGTCAACGGTTTGGCCGGAGCCGGGTTTGCAAGAGCAGCCCCCGAGCCTCTGCACAGGGCGAGAGGGCGATCAGGTACAGACTCGACTTTTTTACATATGCCCCTATGTCGCCTTTCTACAAGGAGGAGGGGGGGAGAGTGCCATGTTGCCCTCGGTGGGCGCCGAACATGGTGTCTCCGGTGAGCTTCAGGCGGGTGATCCGAGCGGACGTCCGTGCCCCATTCGTTAGGGGTCGGCTAGGGGCCCAGAGGCGCGCCCAAAAGTACCTGCGGGTGATCTGCCGGACCCGGTCCCCTGGTGACGGGGTCCAAGGGCTCGATGCCTCCCTCTGATGGGATTCCGTTACAAGATCGTTCCCGTTGGTCTCGGAAATGTCCTAGGGTACCTCGGGAGCGCAGCCCGAGCCTTGGTTATGTATCGAACGTACCCATGGTCATCCCTCGCTCTGTGTCTGAGGCGGCTGTGAACCCTTCGGGGGCCAGCCTTCGAACCCCTGATCAGTAGTGGGCGCGGAGCCCGAGTAGCCTAAGGCGGCCGTTGAACCCTTCCGAGGGGCCGGCCTTCGAACCTCTGACCAGTAGTGGGTGTGGAGCCCACGTGCTCTGAGGCGGCTGCTGAACCCTTCCAAGGGGCCAGCCTTCGAACCTCTGATCAGTAGGGAGGCTCGGAGCCTGGTTCCTTCACAGGGAAGGATCCCTTTCAGGGTATCCCCCTTTCCCGGTCCCTGTTGTAAGAGAGAGAAAGAGGAAAAAAGGAAAGGGATACGAATTTGAACGAAGCGGCATACCTTTTTTGACGCGGTCATTATGGCGAAGGCGAAGCGTCGCTCGTTTCTCCTGCCAGAGGCGCCACCTGTCCCGCCGCGGAGTTAATGCGACGGGGCGAGTGGTTCGCGGGGCAGCCGTTGCGCGTGCGCGAGCCGTTCGAGGAACGGCTGTTTCGCTTCGTGTTTTTGAATCCCGCGGCCGGTCCGGGCGGAACGTTGAACCGGTCTTGCCTTGGCCTTTATATACTCGGGGGAGGGTCTGGCGATGGTTCTTTGCTCCGCTTCCTGCTTCCCCTTAGGTTTTCGCAACCCGAGAGACTTAGCCAGAGAAAAGGAAACCACCCACCCTGTCCTTTGCGCTGCCTCCCCTTCTGCTCGGTGATGGCCGACCGGGTGACCATCATCTCGCCGCGTGACCCATGGCCTTTCTCCATAGTGACGGCGGGCGATCTGGAGGATCTTGTCATTGAGGGTTTACTTCGCCCTCTCTCTGATGAGAGGCGGCCGGAATGGATTCCCCCCGTGAGCGGAGCCGCCCCGTCCCCACCGCCGAGGTACATCGTGAGCTTCGTCTCCTTCCACGAGCGGGGATTTGGTGTGCCGGCGAGCCGCTTTATGCGGGCGATCCTGCACCACTATGAGGTGGAGTTGCACAACCTCAGCCCCAACTCCATCTCACAGGCCGCCATCTTCATAGCGGTGTGCGAGGGGTACTTGGGGATCGCCCCCCACTGGGACTTGTGGACTCATCTCTTCTTCGCGGAGCTTTTCGCTTCGCCGACGGGGGAGAGAAAGGTCCACGCGGCAGTGCGGGCCGGCGGCTGCATCCTTCAGCTGAGGTAGTCGCGGGCCTCGCTGTACATTCCTGCCACCCTTGCGTCCTCGAACAAAGGGTGGCAGCGCCGGTGGTTCTACCTCCGGAATGACGGCGAGTTGCTCCCGCCGTTTTCCCAGCGAGTAGTCACCGTCGCCGCCGACGCTTGGCGCCACGGGACCTCGCACGAAAGATAGAAGAACCTCGAACCCCTTCTCAAGGCTTTGGAGGCGTTGCGGAAAGGGGGGCTCACCGCCGCGGGAGTGGTTGCCGCCATCCACCGCCGGAGGGTGCTTCCCTTGGCGGAGCGACGGTTGCCGCTCTGGGAGATGACACCGGAGGCTGACTTGGAGGGCTCGCGGATGTCCTCGGATCCTCTTCCCTTCGATGTTCTCCACGGACGGGTGGCTGTCGCGTTGGGGAAACCGGACTCCAGCGCCTTCTCCCAGCCTTTGATGCGCCCTGAGATCAAGGGTGCGTGACTCTGGTGAGTGTCCGCTCCTTCCTCCCTCTTGCATCGGGCTATCCCTGGTTCTTACGGTCGAGATTTCCATCCGTCCTCAGGAGGTGGGGCGGCACAAACCTTCCCTGCCACGGGTACCGCAGGATGCGGTGGACCGAGCAGCGCGGCGGGTTGCCGCGGAGGAGAAGAAGAAAAAGAAGGACGAGGAGAAGACCCGGGCCCACGAGCGGATGCGGGCGCGGGACGCCATGGAAAAGCTCCGTCGTCGGCAGGAGAGGGAGGGGCTCCTGAGGGAGCCATCGCCGGAAACGCCTGATGACGACGACGATGATGAAGATGATGACGAGGAAGACGACATGGCCGCCCGCCTCGGCTTCAGCCCTGGCTTGAGGTTAGGCCAGGAGCCGTCAGGCCAGCCCCCGAGTGGGCTGATGCAGTCAGTCCCCGGAGTCAGGACGCCGAGGTCCCGGCCCGAGGAGCGGGGGCAGACCGAGAGGGTACCTGACCCCTCGGCTGGGGGAGTTGAGGCGACCCCAGGGAGCCAGGCCGAGGCGTCTGTTCCCCGAGAGCCGTCGCCTACGCCGGTAATGCAGGAGAGCGACCCTCAGGCCGCCGTGGTGGTGCCTGGGCAGCCCGCCTCCCTGGCATCCGAAGCGCCCAAAGCAAGGGTGGTGCCGATGCAGTCGGCGAAGCGGACCTCGGCGGCGGCGTCGGGGGTCGAGATCCGAGAGACCTCCCCTCAGGCACGGTTGATCATGGCCCGGAGCGGGTAAGTATCTTGGAGCATCTTCGTCCCGGATTTTCATTCGCATGTCCCGACCATGATTTCTCTTTTCTCCTCAGCAAGCGGAGCCATGGCCTGACCGATCTGGCTCCCCGAAAGGCCCTTAAGACGGCGTCGGCTTCCGCAACCAGCGCTGCTCCGGGCCTCGCCGTTCAGCTGACCTTCTCGCAAGGCGCTCCACAGCAGGGGGCTCAGGCGGCACCAGTCGCCGTGGAACGAGTTCCCGAGGCCGGCTCTTCTGCCAAGGCAGCCATCGTGCTAGGGGAGGTGGCTGACGCGGACGTAGCCCAGACCCCATCGGACGTGCCGGCGGTGCCGGCACCTGCTGCTACTGAAGCCGCTGCCGTCACAGTCGGGGAGCGACCTGTCGCTGCCGACGCTGAGACGGCCGAGGCGTCGGCGCTTGGTGCCTCGGAGGAGGGGGGCGTGGAGACGCGATCCGTCCCGCCGGGCGGCAGCCTTGTCGCTGTGCGGCGGGGCTCCGAGGGTCGGCGCCAGTTGCTCCGGTTCCGGACCCGCGAGGCCTCGGATCCCTTCTTCGTTCACGACGATGAGCGGGAGGAGCAGTCCTGGGATGAGCTCCACGAGTGTGCCGAAGCAACGGTGGGGTCGCTCCGGTCGTCGCTGGAGGTTTTCTATAGGGACGTCCCCAAAATCCTCCAGGTAATGGTTTCAGGCATACCTTTTCTTTTTTGTGGCCAAGGCGTCTTTCGTAACGCCCCGCTTCCTTTCCTCAGGATCTGACGGATCTAAGCGCCGCCAAGTCGTCGTTCATCTGCCACGAGGTCGACGTCTGGGGCTCGCTGCGATCCCTGAGGACCTCGCTCGCCGGGGCTACTGCGCGCCTCTCTCAGCAGGGCGCCGAGGCGGTGGACCTTCGGTGGCTCTGCACCGATCTGAGAGCCAAGGCGGCAGCGGCACGCGCGGAGGCGGCAGCGGCGCGCGCAGAAGTGCAACGACAGCAGTCGGAGTTCGACCGGATCGTCGATGAGCGGGACCAATCTTGGGGTCGGGCTGCCGAGGCCGAAAGCCGGGCTAGAGCCCTTGCAGCCGACCTAGCCGTAGCCCAGGTCGCAGCCTCGGAGCAGCGTGCCCGAGCCGGAGGTACGCCTTGGCCACTTTCGGTTTTTGTTTCAGCTTGTTTCCTCCGCTTGTGTTTGAGGTCTTTCGTTCTGGGTGTTCGCAGAACTCGAGTCCGCCCTAGATGAGTCCGCCAAGGCACTTACCGAGGCGCTTGCCGGTGCGGCCAAGCAAAGGGAGGCCGACCACGTGGCCATGTCCGAGGCCGTCTCGGACTTCTGCCGGGTCCTTGGCTTCAGCGACGTTCCCTCAGGAAGCTCCCCTCAAAGTCGCCTGCAGGCCTTGGGCGATCATGTGCGCGGCAGACTCCACGAGGCGCTACACCACGGCGTCAGGCGGGCCTTCGCCGTGCTCGCTTCCCACTATGTCGTGGACCTGGAGCGGGTCAGCGAGGGGTATTGCCTTCCTGACGAAGATGAAGCCGCCCTGGCAGAAGTCCGGAGGCTCGATGCGGCCGCTGCGGGTCCGAGCGCGGTGCTGGCGACCACCTTCGAAGCAGAGATCCTCCCGCATGCGCCGTCGTCCGAAGCCAGGATGGACTTTGCCGAGGGTGGGGATGAAGCCGACGGCGCGGCTCCTTCCCGTGGCGACGCCTAACTCTTGTTGGAACAGTTTCTGTCGGATGCACGTGTGTCTTTCTGCGGCCGCTAAGGCCTAAACACTTTATTACCGTTACATAAAGTCGTGCTCCTTTCCCTTTCATTTTGCGTGTCCAGCCCCGCCTGTCAGTAGCAGGATGGCTTCCCCAAGTGGGGGTCACTTTTCGTGGCGGGTGACGAGTGAGGTGTCCGTAACCCAGAGGCGTAGGAGTCCCTCGGCTCAGTCGGCCTTGCCACTTACATGCACCCGTGTTCGCTCCTTGGGGTCCTGCTTCCGACATAGCTGGGGGAACGCAAAAAGCCTTTTCGACTGAAAATTTTGACGAAGAGGGGTTCCCCCCTTTTTAGCCCCCGAGGGAGGGTCGGGCTCTGCCGAGGCAAGGCTGACCCTTCCTTGATGACTAAAACTTGCATGGGGGCAAGGTGAGCGAACAACTTGAAAGCATCTTAAGGGTAGAGGCGACATAGATGTTAGACGTTCAAAGTGTTGGTGCAGACCTCGCCTCGACTGTCGGCCAGTTCGTTTGTTCCGGGCTTCGGAACTTTGGCGATGACAAGCAGCCTTTCCCAGGGGAGCGCGTAGCCCCCGGGTGTCTTCAACAAGGGCCCGGGGTGCGGTGGTGGAGCTCCTTCCCATCCCCCAGCAAGACGAACGACTTGGCGCGCCGCGCCAATCGCCGAGCTCTAGCTCGGTCGAGGGGTAGCTCTCCTCGGTGGAGATATTGCAGGTACGAGGTCTGCCAGCTTTGATTAGGCGTGACCCCGCTTTGCTCCTCCTCGACGCGCAGCGTCTCGCCCTCGGGGGCCGAGGGTGCCTCGGGCCGAGCTGAGGGTGCCTCGGACTGGGCCGAGGGTGCCTCGGGCTTGGGCGTGTCGTCGATTTTGACGGAGGGTTGATGTAGGTCTCGGGAGCAGGCTCCCGAGGGGAACGTTATTCGCCCCGAGGCGGTATAGAGGCAGGCCCCTTTTGCCAAGGTGCGGGATGAAAAGGCTGAGGGCCGCAAGACATCCCATGACTCTCTGTACGCTTTTCAAGTCCGCGATGGGCCCCATGTTGGTGATGGCTGCGCTCTTCTCCGGGTTGGCTTCGATGCCCCGCTCGGAGACGATGAACCCCAAGAGCATGCCTTGGGGCACCCCGAAGACACACTTTTCGGGATTGAGCTTGACACCTTTCGTCTGGAGACATCGGAATGTCACTTCAAGGTCGAAAAGGAGGTTGGAGGCTTTCCTTGTCTTGACTACGATGTCATCGACGTAGGCCTCGACCGTCCGGCCGATGTGTTCGCCGAACACATGGTTCATGCACCGCTGGTACGTTGCACCCGCATTCCTCAAACCAAACAGCATGGTAACATAGCAGTACATGCCGAAGGGTGTGATGAAAGAAGTCGCGAGCTGGTCGGACTCTTTCATCCTGATTCGGTGATACCCTGAGTAGGCATCGAGGAAAGACAGGGTTTCGCACCCAGCAGTGGAATCCACGATCTGATCGATGCGAGGCAGAGGGTAGGGAACCTTCGGACATGCTTTGTTCAGACCAGTGTAGTCTACACACATCTGCCATTTCCCCCCTTTCTTTCTCACAAGCACAGGGTTGGCAAGCCATTCGGGATGGAATACCTCTTTGATGAACCCTGCCGCCATTAGCTTGTGGATCTCCTCGCCTATGGCACTGCGCTTCTCCTCGTCGAATCGGCGCGGAGGCTGCTTGACGGGTCGGGCTCCGGCTCGGATGTCCAGCGAGTGCTCGGCGACATCCCTCGGTATGCCGGGCATGTCCGAGGGACTCCACGCGAAGACGTCGGCGTTCGCGCGGAGAAAGTCGACGAGCACTACTTCCTATTTGGGATCGAGCCCGGAGCCGATCCGGACTTGCTTGGAGGCGTCGCTGCTGGGGTCGAGGGGGACGGACTTAACCGTCTCCGCTGGCTCGAAGTTGCCGGCATGACGCTTCACGTCTGGCACCTCCTTAGAGAGGCTCTCCAAGTCGGAGATGAGGGCCTCGGCGTACTCCACGCACTCCACGTCGCATTCGAACGCGTGTATGTACGTGGGGCCGACGGTGATGACCCCGTTGGGGCCCGGCATCTTGAGCTTGAGGTAGGTGTAGTTGGGGACGGCCATGAACTTCGTGTAGCAGGGCCTCCCCAATACCGCGTGGTAGGTTCCTCGGAACCCGACCACCTCGAACGTCAGGGTCTCCCTTCGGAAGTTGGAGGGTGTTCCGAAGCAGACGGGAAGATCGAGTTATCCGAGGGGCTGGACGCGCTTCCCAGGGATGATCCCGTGGAAAGGCGCAACGCCCGTCCAGACCGAGGATAGATCGATACGCAGAAGCCCGAGAGTCTCGGCGTAGATGATGTTGAGGCTGCTGCCTCCATCCATGAGGACCTTGGTGAGCCTAACGTCGCAGATGACGGGGTCGACGACGAGCGGGTATTTCCCCGGGCTCGGCACATGGTCGGGGTGGTCGGCCTGGTCGAAGGTGATGGGCTTGTCGGACCAGTCTAGGTAGACTGGCGCCGCCACCTTTACCGAACAGACCTCCCGGCGCTCTTGCTTGCAGTGCCGAGCCGAGGCGCTCGCCGCTTGCCCGCCGTAGATCATGAAGCAGTCGCGGACCTCGGGGAACTCTCCTGCCTGGTGATCTTCCTTCTTGTCATCGTCGCGGGCCGTGCCAATCTCCGCGGGTGGCCCAGCCCTGTGGAAGTGGCGCCGAAGCATGACGCACTCCTCAAGGGTGTGCTTGACGTCCCCTGGTGATAGGGGCACGACTCCTTGAGCATCTTGTCGAAGAGGTTGGGACCTCCTGGGTGTTTCCGAGGGTTCTTGTACTCGGCGGCGGCGACAAGGTCCGCGACGGCGGCGTCGCGTTTCACTTGCGACTTCTTCTTGCCCTTCTTCTTGGTGCCACGCTGAGTTGACGCCTCGGGAGCATCTTCCGATGGGCGGCCCTGGGGCTGCTTGTCCTTCTGGAAGATAGCCTCGACCGCCTCCTGGCCAGAGGCGAACTTGGTGGCGATGTCCATCATCTCGCTCGCCCTGGTGGGGGTCTTGCGACCCAGCTTGCTCACCAGGTCGCGGCAGGTGGTGCCGGCGAGGAACGCGCCGATGACGTCCGAGTCGGTGATGTTGGGCAGCTCGGTGCGCTGCTTCGAGAATCGCCGGATGTAGTCCCGGAGAGACTCTCCCGGCTGCTGTCGGCAGCTTCGGAGGTCCTAGGAATTCCCGGGGCGCACGTACATGCCCTGGAAATTGCCGGCGAAGGCTTGGACTAGGTCGTCCCAGTTAGAGATCTGCCCCAGAGGCAGGTGCTCCAACTAGGCGCGAGCGGTGTCGGAGAGGAACAGGGGGAGGTTGCGGATGATGAGGTTGTCATCGTCCGTTCCACCCTGTTGGCAGGCCAGACGGTAGTCCGCGAGCCACAGTTCCGGTCTCGTCTCCCCCGAGTACTTTGTGATAGTAGTCGGGGGTCGGGAATGAAGCCCGTCGTATGGCCCGGCTGAAGGCCTGCGGACCAGGTGGTTCGGGCGAGGGACTCCGATCCTCCCCGCTGTCTTGGCGTCCCCCACGCCTGGGGTGGTAGCCTCGGCGCACCCTCTCGTCGAGGTGGGCCCGATGATCGCGGTGATGGTGCTCGTTGCTGAGGCGACCCGGGGCCGCAGGCGCTGTGTTGCGCGTGCGCCCGGTGCAGACCGAGGCTTCCCGCATGAATCGGGAAGTCGCGACATGATGTTCCGAGGGGTACCCCTGCCTTCGGGAGGCGGAGCTCTCGGCCCGCCGGACCGCGGCGCCTTCCAGGAGATCTTTGAGCTCTCCCTGGATTCACCGCCCCTCGGTGGTTGATGGCTCCGGCATCGCGCGGAGGAGCATTGCTGCTGCAGCCAGGTTCTAGCCGACCCCACTGGATGCGGGTGGCGGCCTGACCCTGACATCGTCGGCGATGCGGTGCTAGAAGCCCTGGGGTAGATGACGCATTTCTCCGGCCGGAGGTTGGCCCGCTCATGTCTGCCCGACGTCCCGGCGGATTGGCTCAAGCGCTCCTGCTCCCTCGTCGAGCCTGGCCTGTACCCCGTGGATTTGCTCGAGTTGTGGGTCGTGACCCCCCGCCGGAACGGGGACCACGGCTAGCTCCCGCGGGATGTCAACGTGAGGCACCGGCCTAGGGAGATCACCGTCCTCCGGCATACCGAGATGGTTGCCTTCGGAGGGACCCCCTAGATCGACGTGGAAACATTCACGGCTCGGGCCGTAGTCCTCGTCGCTGAGGCTACGGCTACCGTTGGAACAGTCGGAAAGGCAGTAGTCGCATGCGGTCATGAGGTCCCGCATGGCACCGGGGTTGCCAAGTCCGGAGAAATCCCAATGGAAGATGGGCTCGTCGTCTTCCTCGGACCCGGAGGGCCCGTAGGTCGAGACGTCCGTCAGCCAGTCCCAAGGTGACCGCATACGAAACCCCAGAGGGTTCGGATTCGCCTCTACGAGAGCGTCCACCAAAGCAGAGCCGCTAGGCGGGTCGAGGCTAAATCTGAAAGGCGTGGGATGGGAATCGGTCGGTACCTCTTGGTCGACGGGCGGTGATGAGGTCACGTTGGGGGCTGGCTGCACCGTCGTCTCAGGTACGAGGGCGACACCCAGCAAGTCTTTCGCGAGCGTGCTGGCGTCGTCTGTTTGCTCGGGATTGACGTGTCGCGGGGAGACAGCGCTCGTCTTCGTCTCAAGCGCGAGGCCGATGCCCGGCGCGCCCCCCGTTGGAGTGCTGGCATTGTCGACTCGCTCGACGGACGACGAGGCGCCGCCTCCTGCTTGGCCTTGGTTGCCCCGCCTCCTCCTCCTCCGTCGACGGGGAAGAGGACGGGGCGAGCTCGAAGGTTGTTCTTCCACCACGCGGGGAAGACGTCGTCGATCCCGCCGCCGGCGGGCGGACTGTCGGCCGCCATTGTCGCTGTCGCCCGGCGGTGGAAAGAGTATCATGTCGTAGCTGCCGTCGAGGGACATGAACTCAAGGCTCCCGAAACGGAGCACCGTCCTGGGCCGGAGAGAATGCTGGAGACTACCCATCTAGAGTTTGACGAGAAGCTGTTCGTCAAGACGCAGCAGGCCCCTACCTGGCGCGCCAACTATCGGCGTTTCGAGACCGGGGGGTCCCTGAGCCGACGAGTGAAGTGTCGCCGCGTGCCCCAGCCCAGATGGGTCGACGTGAGGCCGAGCGCGAAGGGGGGAAAGCGAGGAGGTCGGAGATGGGAGAGAGAGAGGTGGAAATCCCGCGGCCTTCGTGTTCGTCCCGCGCCCAGGTCGGGTGCGCTTGCAGTAGGGGGTTACAAGCATCTACACGGGGGAAGGAGCGAGCGGCCTTATGCGAGCGCCCATCTCATCCTCGTCCCCGAGCGGCCAACCCTCTCTAAGAGGGCCCTGGCCCTTCCTTTTATAGGCGTAAGGAGAGGGTCCAGGTGTACAATGGGGGGTGTAGCAGAGTGCTACGTGTCTAGCAGAGGAGAGCTAGCGCCCTAAGTACACGCCATCGTGGCGGCCGGAGAGATCTTGGCACCCGGTTTGTGTGATGTCGTGGCCGTCGGAGGAGTGCTGGAGCCTGGCGGAGGGACAGCTGTCGGGGCCGTCGAGTCCTTGCTGACGTCCTTCTGCTTTCGTAAGGGGGCCAAGAGCCGCCATCGTCTGGGAACGTGCGGGGCGCCATCATCGCCTATCTGGCAGAGCGAGCCAGATGGGACGCTGGTCTTGTTCCCCGTAGCCTGAGTCAGCTTGGAGTAGGGTAATGATGGCGCCTCCTGTTGACGTGGCCGGTCCGCGCCCTAGGTTGGGTGATGTGGAGGCTTCCCCGAGGTCGAGGTCGAGTCCGTCTTCCGTGGCCGAGGCCGAGTCCGAGCCTCTGGGTCGGGCGAGGCGGAGGCCGTTGGTTGAGGCCAGGGCGGAATTTGAGTCTCGGGGTCGGGCGAAGCGGAGTTTGTCGTCTTCTGGGGCTGAGCCCAAGTCCGAGCCCTGGGTCGGGTGGAGCGGAGTTCGCCGTCTTCCGGGGCTTTGCCCGAGTCCGAGCCCTGGGTCGGGCAGAGCGGAGTTCACCGTCTTCCGGGGCTTAGCCCGAGTCCGAGCCCT